>OX451741.1:1463222720-1463709129 GCA_948472305.1 Vicia faba
ATTCATCGTTCCAACGTACTACCTGATCTTTCTTCAACAGTTTGAAGATTGGCTCACAAGTAGCGGTCAGATGAGAGATGAATCGAGCGATGTAATTCAGGCGTCCTAAAAAGCCTCTGACTTCCTTCTCTGTCTTAGGAACTGGCATCTCTTGAATAGCTTTGACCTTAGCAGGGTCCACTTGAATACCTTTATCACTGACCACGAAGCCTAGTAACTTTCCAGATCTTACCCCGAAGGTGCACTTGTTCGGGTTCAATCTCAGCTTGTACAGTTTCAACCGGTCAAACAACTTTTGTAGGTGATCTAGATGCTCTTCCTCAGTCTGGGACCTAGCGATCATGTCGTCCACATACACTTCGATCTCGTGATGGATCATGTCATGAAACAAGGCAACCATGGCACGTTGGTAGGTTGCCCCAGCATTCTTTAATCCGAACGGCATGACCTTGTAACAGAAGGTGCCCCACTGAGTAACGAATGTAGTCTTTTCCATGTCTTCAGGTGCCATCTTGATCTGATTGTAGCCTGAAAAGCCATCCATGAAAGAGAATACCTTGTGCTGAGCTGTATTATCAACAAGGACATCAATGTGAGGTAAGGGGAAGTCATCCTTGGGGCTGGCCCTGTTCAGATCCCTATAATCAACACACATTCTGACCTTACCGTCCTTTTTAGGTACCGGCACCACATTAGCAACCCACTGAGGATAAGAAGTCACTGCAAGAAACCCGGCATCAAACTGTTTCATCACCTCGGCCTTAATCTTCTCGGACATCTCTGGACGCATCCGACGGACCTTTTGTTTAACTGGAGGGCAGTCTTCCCTAGTCGGCAAATGATGGACAACAATATCGGTATCCAACCCTGGCATGTCTTCGTAGGACCAGGCAAAGATCTCCATATAGTCGTGTAACATCTTGGTTAACCGTTGCTTCACGCTGAGCTCTAGGTTGGCACCAATCTTTACCTCTTTTCTATCTGCCTCAGTACCCAGGTTTATGGTTTCCACTGGCTCTTCATGGGGTTGAATTGCCCTCTCTTCCTGAAGCAACAGTCTAGCAAGCTCGCCAGGCACTTCGCAATCATCTTCACCTTCGTCTTCGGCTAAGTTGATCGGATTTTCGAAGTCATAATTGGCAGTAGCAGAGCTGTTATCAGTGAGATCCAGAGTGGATTGGAACCTGTATGAGTGAGTGTGTGTGTAAATACAGCTGTTTTGAAAATTATGTAAAGGAAAGGAAAGATAGAAAAGGAACACAATATTTGCAATGCGAAAAAACGTCCAAAATTTTCATTCATGATGTATAAAATGACAGTTTGTATGCCCTCACAAATAGAACCACGGTGCCTCGGGTAAGACACCGGGCCATAGAGTTTATCATTGTTTTATTACAAAATAACAAAACATAGGAATTCATTACTGCGTCACAAAGGTAACAGGGGTATGGTCCTTTGCACTCCAATTGTTCAATCCGTCTTCGGCCGTCGGATAAATCCAGCTGTTGAATTCTGCTTCGTCTACTTCCTCTGCATCCCCAATAGCATTCACTTCTGAGCTTTTAATAAATACCGGAGGCCTTCCGATCTTCGCTTTCCTCATAGCCCTCTGACCTTCTGAGGTGAAACCCAGCCCAAGTTTATCAGTCTTCTGAGTGAAGTCTGGAAGTCTGCCCCAGTCGGCACATTCACCCTTCTGCACCACAGCCCTGGCATCCTTCAGGGAAGCCATCTTCAAAGGACCACTTGCTTCTGTTGTTTCTGCTGCAATTGGAAACACCTCCTCGAAATGCTGAAAGGGGGTCTCAATGAACTCCCCATCCATTTCAATGTATCTGAACGAGTTCAGGTGGCTCACCATATATTCTTCCTCTCCTTGCACGGTGACCATCTTCCCTCTGACGGGGTACTTCAGCTTTTGATGCAAGGTAGAGGTCACTGCCCCAGCTTTGTGTATCCAGGGTCGACCCAACAGACAAGAGTAAGATGGACGGATGTCCATCACATAAAAAGTGGAGTCGAACACCTGAGAGCCCACCCGAATCGGAATGTCAACTTCTCCATGGACCATCCTCTTTGAACCGTCAAAGGCCCTGACGATAATGTTGCTGGGTTTCAAATCCAGGCCTTCACAATCTAGACGATCCAGAGCCTTCTTGGGTAGCACATTCAAAGATGACCCAGTATCAACCAACACATGTGCCAAGGTGGTGCCCCTGCATTCGATTGAGACATGCAGAGCATCATTATGATCTCTCCCCTTTGCGGTCAAATCAGCGTCTGAGAAACCTAAGCCATTGTCTGCCGTTAGACTTGCCACGCAATCGGTGAACTGGACTGCAGAGGTTTCATGTGGCACATGGGCCGTCTTGAGGAATGAGATGAGAGCCTTTGCATGGGCCTCAGAGCACAGCAGTAAAGAGAGCATGGAGATCTTGGAGGGCGTATGCCCCAACTGTTCCACGACATTAAAATCGCTCTTCTTTATGATCTTCAAAATCTCCTCCATCTCTTGTGGGGAGGCCTCAGCAGCTATGGGTATGGGTGCCTCCATCTGGGCAGGCTCGGTTTCAATTCCCTTGCCCCGAGCATTGGATGACTCGGCAGCAGGAGAAACAATCGGATCAGCAGCAGGAACAACAACTTGATCAGCAACGGGAGTAGGTGTATTTGCAGGAATTATCAGGAGCGGTCTTCGGACAGCAGGTGGCGCAATGTCAGGCGAGAAGAGCCTGCCACTGTGGGTAACTTTGGCTGGGCCAGTAATGTCACAGATGCTGGCGCCAGCGTTGAGCTCTTGTTTAACTCCGTTTATATATACATCTGCCCCATAGTGCCAAGGGACAGCTTTGTTAGATACATAGGGCAGGGGCCCAGGAACAGTGATAGTAACAGGTGCAACGGTCAGAATTTGGATGGGCTTCTTCTGGAGAGCCGGGATCGGATTATTGAAGATGGTCACCACAGAGACTTCTTCTATTGGAACCAAACGAACAGCAGACTTCTTGAATAGAATCTCCTTGCTATCCATTAAGCTTTGGATGCCTAACTTTAGCAAGGGACAACCGGATGGGGACACAACACAGAACAGGCAACCCTCACTACAACCCGGAAATAAACCGGCCTGCAGTAGGTTCTTCTTAACGATCTTTAGAGGAGTGGCTAGATCATCCACAGAAACAGCATAAACATCTTCATCAACAGCATTTACCCCGTGCTGAGGCATAGGGGCAGTAACTACATTCGGTTTTGCAGGCGCCTCGAACTGTATCTCCTTTGCATAGATAAGGTCTTGCACCTTATTCTTCAATGCCCAGCAGTCATCAGTAGAGTGCCCCGGGCTATCTGAGTGGTAAGCACAACGAGCATTCGGGTTGTACTTGGGGGACGCAGTATTGGGGAACTTTGGCGCCTCCCTGACAGTCACTAAATTAGTTGAGAGTAACTGTGGCAGGATCTGCGACAAAGTCATGTTTAAACGGGAGAATTCTCTCCGGGGTCTTTCCACCTTCTGAGTATTGTTTGGCCGGGGAGCGGCAGCAGGCTTAGCAATCATGACCGCACTGACAGATTGGCGGTGCTCATGTCTTTCTGATCTTCTGGAACCATACACGGCACTAGACTCCTTCTTGAATGGTTTCTTTTCCGAACTAGAGGATGATGCCCCCTTTGCAATCTTCCCAGACTTCAACCCAGCTTCAATCCTTTCTCCAGTCAAGATCAAATCAGTGAAACCAGCAGAAGAGTTCCCAATGAGATGGTTGAAAAACGGCCCAGATAGGGTCCCCAAGAACATGTCAACCAACTCCCGATCAGTCAATGGTGGCTGCACCCTGCCAGCCAGGTCTCTCCACTTCTGAGCGTACTCCTTAAAACCTTCGCTTGCGCCTAACGCCATACCCTGGAGTTGGGTACGTGTGGGGGCAAGGTCGGCATTATACTGATACTGCTTGTAGAAAGCAGTAGCCAGCTCCTCCCAGTTACGAACTTTGGTCCCATCCAGCTGATAGAACCATTCGAGATGAGTCCCTGAAAGACTCTCCTGGAAGAAGTGGATCCATAGATTCTTGTCCGCAGAGTACGGCTGAATTTTCCGAACATAGGACCTTAAGTGCAGCTTGGGACAAGACGCCCCGTCATACTTCGAGAAGGATGGTGCTTTGAATTTATGCGGGATAATCACACCAGTCGACAAACCCAGATCTCCGAAATCCAGCCCAGGTGCCTGTTGCACCTCCATAGCCTTCAACCTGTCCTCCAGTTGCTTGTATCTGTCATCTGCAGGAGGGTACTGCTCTTCATCAAAATCTGTCTCGTTGTCGGAGACCACTGGAGTAGGAACCTTTACTTCTGCCTGAGAAGGACTCCTGCCAACAGAAGAACCAGCCTCTTCATGCTGCAGAGTATTACCAAACCTTCGGCCCGAGTTGAACAGAACAATTCTTCTCTTCTTCTTCTTCTCCTTCTTCAGGAGCATAGCCTTTAGTTCCTCTTGGCCCTTAGCCAGACCCTTGATTAGTTCTTGGAATTGTGCATTCTGCACCTGGAGAGCCTTGATTGATGTCTCTGTTGATTCAGATCCGGGATTCATGATGCTGAAATAAACAGCGAAGAACTGTAAGCAACCTGAAAAAGGGGAAAAACCTGCTATGCACATGATGTATGAAATGCGTATGTAATGCATTCAAGGGTTCGAAAGTTCAAATTTGTTGTAGACAAAAAGAACACACGTTATCATTAAAGAAAACCATTGTTTAATACATCAAAGCCTCATGGGCAAAAAGTACAAAAATCAAGTCAATCCCAAAATACACTGCGCATCCTTTTCGGAGCTATGTAGGTGTTGAGATTCCTCTCCTCATGCAACAGGCGAGTGAGCTCCAGGACTTTCTTTTCACTGGCATGTAGACTAGTCTCAAGAGAATTCCTTTCCTCCTTAAGTTGGGTCCAGCTCTTCTGCATCTCTTCCCAGGACGTGGGCATATCAGGGTGCTGAATAACATGAGACACTTCCCCTTCCAAGACAGGCTCTTTGATTACTGGAAGCATGTGAGGATAAGGCATCACTAACTTCTGGGAGCGGGCGCGTACCCACTTGAGATAAGGCTCCAAAGGGATGGAGTTCCGGTGCCCCAGAGTCTTGCTGTCTATCCTACTGGGCATCCTCCAGGCTCTGATAAATCTCTGGCGAAGTCCTTGAGTATCATTGTCGAAATCAAAAACTATGTCAGGAATTAACATGTCATGAGGACCGTCCCTCCGAGCATAACCAAACTGTCTCCAAGCCAGGCATGGGCTATAAGTAATACCTCCTCTGATTCCAAGTAAAGGAACATTAGGGTACTCCCCACAACGATCAATGATAGTGACATCTCCTCTGGATCTAGGACACCAATGTATATCTGCATGTGTAAGAGTCATCAACCGTTGTGACCATCTCAAACCCCGCTCATTCTTCAAGACTGATTGTGGAAGGTGCGAAATAAACCACCTTCCCAGGAGAGGAGTGCAACACATAAGGACACCTCTTTTTCTCATGGTTCGAGTGTAACATGAGTGAAGGATGTCCCCCAGCAACGTAGGTATAGGATTCCTGGACATAAAGATCTGAACGGCACTGATATCAATGAGCTGATCTGGGTTAGGGAACAGCACCAAACCATACACAAGGAGGGCCACAACCTCTTCAAAAGCTTGCAAGTCAAGGGAGTTCCAACATTCATGGGCCTTTTCAAACAGAAACCTGGCTAAGAACCCTTTGATACCACTTCTGACTTCCCAATGTCCCTTGAGGTCAGATGACTGTAGGTGCAAGGCTTTAGCAATCTCCTCAAGCTTAGGTTCCTTTTCTGTACCGCTGAAGGGTAGCTGATCAAGGATAGGGATCTTCAGGAGCCGGGAGAACTCCTCCAATGTAGGTACCAACTGATAGTCCAAGAAGGTAAAGCAGTGATGCAGAGGGTCAAAGAATTGGAACAAGACCTTTATCATATCTTCCTCAATGTTGGTGTTGACCAAGCTGATGAGGCTTCCATGCCTTTCACTGAATGAAGAGTTCTCGGGAATCCTGGATATAAGCTCCTTAAGCTGAGGAGGGATCCTTACAAGATTGACCTGAATTGTCTTTCTACGAGCAGTTTCCATGTCCTACAAAACAAGAACAAAGATGAAAATCCGAACCCCTGAAATGGTTAGTCAATGCATATGATGCTGGATGATGTCATGATGCTATGATTAAACACACCACAGATATTTACAAAGACAAACATGTAGGGCACACAAGGCACACAAGACAAGCCCTTAAGGTTTAAGGCCAGCATGGGGTCTGGGTAGTACCCTCTTGAAGTTGGTGGGTTCAACCTGTCCTAATCAAAGTAACCGGGTTCTAAGGTTCCCAATATCACGGGATTGCTTTCATTGTTCATCGTTTCGATTTAGCCACTGAACTGGCGACCGAAATATTCCAGGAAAGCAACCCTCAATTGAGCGTAGTATCGAGTATCAACCAACCTCGGACTGCACCAAAGTCAGTTATCTCACTACCCTAAAGAGGCCAAGATAGTTCAATTAAGGTTCCTAAGGTCTGTTGATGCTTCACGACACCACGCGGAGGCCCCGTACTCTCCTTGACTGAACTCAAGGGTTACCGGTACACACCAAAGTGCCACATCAACGTAGCAGACTGTTTCAACCATGTCGGTATACCCCGCACAGTTCCCTCACAGCCTTGTTGCTACTTTCTAAGAAAGGTATCCCCCAGATCCGGGTTTAGGATCTATGGAACTCCCAAGCAACCCACAATTTAAAGCACACAAAGCAATACAATTGAAAACATAGTTATTAGCTAGCCCTAAGGTACACCTCACTTTAAGAAGTCCCCAGCAGAGTCGCCAGTTCTGTGATCGGTGGATCTGGAACTGACTGTTTAACGCTGGTTCACGAAATGTCGCGGTAAGCAAGAGTCGCCACCGTCTTTTATTTTCTCCAAATGGAAAGGACAAAAGCACAGAAAAATTCCTTAAAGAGATTGCTCTCGGTTCGGGAGGTAGATTATGGAAAGGGAAGGTATTAGCACCCTTTCTATCCATGGTTATCCATGGGCTCTTAGATACTTGCTCAATGTGTTTTCAAAATTGTTTTGTTTGCTTTTCAATGTGGGTTTAAAAAAAGTTTCTTTGAAAAATTTCAGATCGACTCGTACGTCAGAGTGTTTGAAAAAATTGCTTTGAAAGCTTTTGAAAATGTGTTGGTGAAAAGATGTTTTGATTTGTTTGAAATTAGAGCAAGTATCCTTGAGAACCTACCTACCCTAAGGAATTCGTCTGTGTAGATGTCCTTAAAAGTAGTGCCATCCCACCATTGAGAGGTAGGTAGCACCACCGTTGGAGGTGTTCGGGTCAATTCGAGTGTTAGGGACGTAGTGATCACCGGAGCAATGGGAAGACACCTTAGAAGCTACCCTCATGCCAGGTTCCCGGATCATGAGGACTTACTAAGACGTCCTCTACTCGACGATCACCTTTCGAAAGGCAACAGTGAGGCGTACCCTAGGGGTGGTGTGTGCGATTCGTGTGTCGTTTTCAGATATTTGTCTTGTCACGTTTATTTGTGTTCTACGCTTGATTTTATTTAGGGCCATTCATTCTTGCATGCTTATTTAACAATTATAAAGTTTGCGGGAAAATAAATCTACAGCTATTACAAATGGCGCGGGTCCACATCGCCAAAATTAAACCGGACCCGATTTAGCGGAAAATATAAATAAAGCGAATAAAAGTGCGAGAAATAAAGTTGTTACAAGGCTTAGGGACAATTACATAATTATAATAAGCAATAAAATAAATGCGCGAAATAAAATAATTAAAACAATGGGCGTTGGACCCTTTTGCGAAAATGTTTAAAGTTAATGAATTAATTAGTTAGAATTAATGAGGAATTAAAAATGAAAAATTAAATGTCTTTGGTATTTTTGTGTTTTTTTTAGATTTAAAAGAAAAAAAGGAATTAATTATAATTGACTAACCCTAATTCTATTGTTCTTTAAGTTTATTGTAAAAATATTATATTAACCTAAATTAAACCCTAATTTTTATTTATGTACATTTAATTATAAAAATAAAATAAATAAAAAAAGGAAAATTAAAAGGTATAAAAATTATTAATTAACCTAATTCTATATTTTTTGGATTTTTATTAAAAGGAATTGAAGTTAAAAACCTAATTAAACTAAATAATTTACATATAATTTATTTATGGAAATAATAAAATAAAAATTATATTTTTTGCCTTTTTCTGATTTTTTATGATGTTTTTGCATTTTTGTAAAAAAATAAATTAATTAAATTGAGATGATAACTTAAATAAAATTGCAATTAAAAAAAAAAATAAGATATAAAAATAAATAAGAAAATGCAAACCAGGGGGGGGGGGGGGTAGCCCCAAAATTGGAGGTCTTGATCTTAGAAGGCTGGCCCAATTGATTTTGGCCTCATTGACTTTTTGGAATAGTGTGTAGATGCGTTGACTTAAGCCTACAGCATTCTTTGAATCTTGGCCCTTGAGTTGGACTGGATGGACGCGTGTATGTCTGGATGAGGATGGAATATGGTGTACATCACTATGAGCGCTGCATGGAATGATGTATTGAAAAATAATGTGAGAAATTGCACAGACCTGGGACTTGAACCCAGGTCTTGGAGGTTGAAACAATGGGAGTTTGCCAGCTGAGCTAAGCGCATATTCGATTATTATATAAACAAACAAATAATATAAAAGTAACCAGCGCATTAATAGATGGAAACGCGCGAATATTTAAATCAGCAAATCACAGACGGACAACACATCGTCTTCCTCACTTTTCTGAAAACAAGAACCTTCAGCCACGGTTTTGGATGCGTGGCCTTAAGCAACCTACAAGAAAATATCGATTAGCATTCTATTGGTCATAAATTCATCGCGAGGGTCAAGCTCTCTTCGTCTTGGTGAGCTGGTTTGAATGATCATACTCTCATGGGCTAATTTTCCCTTATCACGAAAGCCCCAATTTACAATCCTGCAAAACCTAGAAATCGCGCATGGTGGAATTTGATATACAGGATGATAATGCAATTAAATATGATGGTTAGCTCACAAACTTCATCAGGAACATGAATATATAAACAAAAATGCAAAAAGACGTATGATTTATGATATGTGATTTCAAAAAATTCTTGATACAGTGAGAGTTCTTGATACCACTTCTTTGCGTTTTGGTTGATGTTCTTGATTGGAATTTGATCAGGAGTCCACGAGCAAGCTTTTGGTATAAGAATTAGGGCATAAAACCACCTGTAACCTTGAAACCAGTTTTGTGTTTTATGGAAAAAAAGTCAAGTTTGCCAAGGAGTTTTTAGCGCAGCTTAGAGTGTAAAGGCATTAGGTCTTTGATTCTGAATATGTAGTGAGCATGCTAGGTCAACAAAACTTGACAAAATCCCAAGCATTCAATGATTTCAATCTTTGATTTTGTAAGATCTTTTTTGAATCTTTTTTCATGTGTATTTGGTTCAATCATGCTCCAATCAACCAAATCTTGCCTAATTAAGATGTGCACGAAATCTTGAGTCTAGAATGTGCATAAAAAGATTTTTTAGGTCAAGCTTTATATTTTTCATGTATTAAAATAACTTAAATGAATTAATATTAATATAAATTCAAATAAATAATTAAAAAATGAGAAAATACTTCCCTTTGGGCCTAATGGTCGTGCATAGGCTTGGCATGAAGAAACTTGGAAGAAAAATGGGCCCATTTGCATTTTTGGATCATTTGAAGTAAAGTTGACTTTCAAAAATTTCCAAACATTTCCCAACTTCCACAAGGCATAACTTGCTCAATATTTAATCTTTTCACATGTTCTTGGACATTTTGGAAAGGTCTTTGAGTCCTTTAACCAATGCCTTTGGTCCCATGTCATTTTGATTTACCAATCTCAAGTTATGGCCTTTGACTTAAAGTCCTTTTTTGTTGACTTTTGAAAATGACCTATAATGTTGAAATTGATAACTTTTTGTGAGAGCATTTCTTGGACTTGGAATATGAAGATGAGTTGTAGGAAATGTCTTTCTCTTCAAAATGAGCTTTGGATGGAATTTTTCTGATAATCCATGTGAAAGTTATGCCCTGGTCAATTTCAGTTGACTTTTTCAGCTGTCCAAATATAGCAACTTTTGCATCTTTGATGATTTCTGAGCCAAATTTTGAGAATCATGATCAAGCATTGATCAAATGATGTTTGTGGCTTCAAAATGATATGTGGACCAAAAATTTGAACTTTTGACTGTCAAATGACCATTTTGCCCCTACAGTTGACTGTAGTGCAATTCAGGGTTTTGACTGTGCAATTTTGATCTGGATGCCTTGAAACTTGATATGAGGATACTTGACCATCTTTGTAAGCATATGAGACTTGATTGGGTCCTTGAAAACTTTCAATTCTTGATCAGAACACAAACCCTAGTTTTGACTGTATAGGAGACAGTTGAACTGCATAACCCTTGGGGAATTTTGTGACCTTGACTTGACCAATCTTGGAGAATATGGGAGGGCAAATTTTGGGGTGCAACAGTAGGATATCACTGTCTAAAGGATAGGAGGAAAATAAAAAACCTTTCGAGTATAAGTAGATAGTTCTTAGATGCTTTCTCAAAACAAATCTTTTACACCTACACAAAAACATTTCAAAACATTTTCAAAAAAATGCTTTATCAACACTCTTGAGGACTGATACAAGAGTTACCATAAAGCAAATCGGCAAACTAAGGCATTTTCAAAATACTTTTCAAAAACACAAAAAAGCACAAGGTATTTCAAGAAATGAGCTAAGCATCTAAGAGCCTGTAGAAAACTACAGATGGAAAGGGTGCTAACACCTTCCCTTTCCATAATCTACCCCCCTACTCAGAAAATTCTCGAAAAGGTATTTTTCTATTCTTTTCACCCTTTCCTTTGTTGGATAAAAGAAAATTCGGTGGCGACTCTTGCTTACCGCAACATTTGCGAACACAAATGCAAAACCAGTAAAACAATCGGTTCTGCCATCGTATCACAGACCTGGTGACTCTGCTAGGGAAATATAAAAAGTGGGGTTACCTTAGAACTTAGTTCATTTTTAAATTAATTTACATTATGTGTTTGCATGCTTTATCCTTGGAGGGTTGTTTGGTTTGTTACTATAGATCCTACACCCGGATCTAGGGGCATCTTTTTAGGTAAACAAAAATAGATCGTGGATACTGTACGACATAGACCAATATGGTTGAAGCGATAGCTGTGTTGGTGTGACACTTTGGTTGGTACCACTATCCCTTGTGGTTAATCGAGGAGAATACGGGGCCTCTGCATGGTGTCGTGAAGCACTAACGGACCTTAGAACCTTAGTTGAACAAACTTGGCCATTAGAAAGTAGTGAGATAGCCGACCTCATTGTAAAGCTGGGGATTGGTTGATACTCGATGCTACACTCATTGAGATCGTACTTTCGAGATGTTTCGGCTGCAAGAAAAGATTACTTTCGAGATGTTTCGAGATGTTTCGAGATGTTTCGTGATATTGAGACTCCTTAGAACCCGGTTACTTTTCTAAGACAAGTTGAACAAACTAAACTTCAAGAGGGTATTTACCTATAAACTCCATGCAAGCCTAAACCTAAGGTCTTGTGTGTGATTAATTTTCTTAAACATGACATCATGCATCATAACATCCATTTTTCATTACACTGACCATTTCAAGGACCAAGGGAATTTATCTTTGTTCTGTTTTGCAGATCATGGATTCCGCTCGTAGAAATACTATCTGAACCAGGTTTGTAAGAATACCTCTCCAACTTAAAGAGCTAGTATCAAAGGTTCCTGAGAATTCTTCGTTCATCAAGAAATATGGTCGACTTCTCAATCTAGTTACATCGGGCTTTGATGAGAAGATGATGAGTGTACTCTTTCAATTCTTTGACCCTAAACACCATTGCTTCACTTTCCCAGACTATCAGTTGGTACCCACCCTGGAAGAATTATCTCAAGTATTGGGTATACCTATTCTGGATCAGATGCCTTTCAGCAGTTTAG
The DNA here is from genome assembly GCA_948472305.1 of Vicia faba. Taxonomy (NCBI): domain Eukaryota; kingdom Viridiplantae; phylum Streptophyta; class Magnoliopsida; order Fabales; family Fabaceae; genus Vicia; species Vicia faba. The sequence goes on from OX451741.1 coordinate 1,463,234,822, forward strand.
AAGAAGCTCCAAAGCCAGAAGCCATTGCAACAGATTAGCGTCTGAAATGGTCCGACATGGTATCCAATTAGGAAACAAGAAGCGGAGTCAAGGGTTTTCTAGTCAAATTCCTATCAGAGAAGGCTAAACTATTTTAGGATGATTTGGATTTCCAAGCTTTTGAGGAGGTTTTGGCCCTTCTAATCTATGGTTTAGTGTTGTTACCTAATCCAGACTTACTCATAGATATGAATGCTATCAAGGTTTTCCTCTCTCGCAATCCTGTTCCTACTCTACTGGGAGACATCTTGTATACCCTTCACACTCGCACCATGAAGAGAAAAGGGATTCTTATGTGTTGCGTGCCATTGCTCTCAAGATGGTTTATTTCTCACCTCCCTAAATTAGTATTGAAGAATGAAGAAGGTTTGGGTTGGTCGTGAAGGATAATGTTAATTTCTCACTTGGATATTCTCTGGTATTCCCGATCTATGGGAGATATTTCTGTCATTGACCACTGCGGGGAATTCCCAAATGTCCCACTACTTGAAATTAGGGGAGGTGTAACTTATAATCCTTATTTGGCTTTGCGACAATTCGGTTATGCTTGAAGGGATGGTCCCCACGATATGCTTATCCAGGGAATTGTGTTTAACTATGAGGATGATGTTCAAGGGTATTGTCAGAGGTTCATACGAGCTTGGGGCATGGTAAACAGATTTGATATCAAGACCTTGCGGCCTAAGACTTCCATCGCTATAAAATTTTGTCTCAAATAGGTACGAGCTCGCGCTAAGAACCTTATATTGCCGTATATAGCCATATTACCAGTGGTTGTGGATCCCATCACTGAAGGAGATGTTCCTTATACAGTTCTCCATCCTGACATGCCCACTGATCTTAAAGAACTGCAGAGATCTTGGATTCGGTTAAAGAAAGAACCGCATACCTTTAGATATCATTTATATGTCAATGAGAAGAAATTGTTGGAGCTCATGAAGCAACTTCACGAAGAAAAAAGTCTTAATGTCTATCTCGGCACAAAGAGGAAGCGCCCAGGGGAAACCCGCTTTCTTGGATTTTAGAATTTTTTTTCAATTGTAAGCCTAAAAGGCAATTGTATTTTGAATTCTACTAATAAAATCTTTGTTTCATTTTGGTTCACAAATTTAAATTTCCCGAAGTCCTTGAAAACACCGCATAAGCATATCATAAACTTCATTGCATAAGCAGGTATTTCAAGACATGTTTCCTATTCTTTTCACTGTTTATTTCAGCAAAAGAAATGGATCTTGAACAAACAGTGAAGGACCTCCAAGCTCAAAACACTCAGTTTCAAAAAATGTTCCTGGCTCTGGCCCAAGGGCAAGAAGATCTGAAAGCTCTGATCATCAAAGAGAATACTAAGAAGGCAAGGAAATCAGTTGGTGTCTTGAATTTGGGTAGAAGGTTCAAAGGATCGGCTAAACAAGCTCTAGATTTCGCAACCCCGTCAAATGAGAGGGACAATCAAGAAGAGAAGTCAGTGGAAAGAAAACAATAATCCAGGGTCTGAGGAAGATGAAGCTGACTATTCAGAGGAGCAGTATCCTCCTGCTGGTGATAAATACAAACAGCTGGAAGATCGGCTCAATGCTATAGAGATCCAGAGGATACCCATGCTGGATTTTGAAGAGCTAGGTATGATCTCAGGGGTGGTCATCCCACAGAAATTCAAGGTCCCTACATTTTCTAAGTACGACGGTGTCCCCTGTCCTAAGCTGCATTTAAGGTCGTATGTAAGGAAGATTCAGCCCCACACGACTGATAGGAATCTGTGGGTACATTTCTTCTAGGAAAGTTTGGCAGGGACTCAGCTGGAATGGTTCTATCAACTGGAAAGAACCAACATTTGTAATTGGGAAGATCTGGCTGCTGCTTTCTACAAGCAGTACCAATATAATACCAACCTCACCCCAACTCGTATACAATTGTAAAATATGTCTATGGGCTCCGATGAAGGTTTTAAAGATTATGCCCAAAAGTGGAAAGACCTTGCGGGAAGAGTCCATCCTCCGTTGTCTGATAGAGAGCTGATGGACATGTTCTTGGGCATGTTGTCTGGTCCATTCTTTAACCATCTAATTGGAAGTTCGTCTGCTGGGTTTACTGAACTGATATTGACCGGTGAGCGGGTAGAAACGGTCATTAAAAGTGGTAAAATCCAAAGAGATGAATCCTCCAGCACATCAAAGAAACCTTTCACTGGAAAGAAGGATGTCAGTGCTACTTACGGCCAAAGAAATCAAAATAAAACTAAATGTCGCCCGACGGTAGGGGCTGTTATAATTTCCAATCCTGCCTCAAACCAACAATGAAATAATCAGCGCAGACCGGATGCACCCAGAAGATAGTTTACTTGGATCAACATGACCTTATCCTAGGTTTTATCGCATCTGCTGAAGTCCAACCTGGTGACCCTAAAGGAGGCTCCTAAGAATCCTAATACGACATCTCCCTGTTACAACCCAAATTCTCGATGTGCCTACCATTCCGAAACTCTGGGGCATGATACAAATGACAGTTGGGATTTAAATAATAAGGTACGAGATCTCATCGAGCCAAAGGAGATTGAGTTTGACCTTCCAGAGACACCTAATGTAATAACAACACCAATGCCCAAACATGGCCAAGGTGTCAATGTTGTTGATGATGACCGTTTTGTTTCCTCAGTGGATGAATTAACTACTCCTCTTCTGACTGTTAAAGAGAAGCTATTGTGAGCCGGTTTATTTTCGGGATATGGTGAAGGTTGCCACTTATGTATGTCTCAACCAGATGGTTGTTTGTTGTTAAAAATGGGCGTCCATTGCCCGGTGGTTAACAAATAAATCATGTTCGAGAAAGTTCCTATTGCAATAAGTTCATATGAAGATGTCTCAATAATCACCATTTCCGACAATCCTCCCAGGGTCTCCACCAAAAGACTCGTCAGGATTATATTTGTTCCCAAGTATTCTCCATTGATCATCACCCACCCTGGAATTATGGGGCTAATGTCTATTACCATGGCGTCAGGCAAGACCTGTTGGTTGTTGAAGACAAAGTTGCTGAAGATACTGATCCCAACATAGACAACATCGTTGGGACCAGTAAAATTACGAGAAGCAGAGGAGTTTTCTCTCCCGAGATCTCTCCAAAGACTGTTGTTACTCCTTTGATCATCCCTACTGCTCCTGTCAGTACTCCCATTGTTACTCTTACTGTTATCCATGTTCCCTGTTGTTATCCCCGGCACTGAGTCGGCCGAGACTCGGGGCAAAGAGGTATTGTTTGAGTCTGTCCAGAAAAAGGCACACAAAGAAGTCATCCCTGAGGATTCTAAAATGGAAATGGAGGAAATATTGAAGATAATCCAGAAAAATGATTATAATGTTATGGAGCAATTGGGGTAGACCCCTTCAAAAATCTCAATGATGACCTTACTTTTATGCTCTGAAGCCCATGCTAAGGCTTTAGTAAAATTCCTAAAGTCTTTCCATGTGCCTCAAGAGACCTCCGCTGATCAATTCGAGAACTGTGTTGCCAGCCTGACTGCTGATAATGGACTGGGTTTTTCCGACGCTGATCTAACTCCCAAGGTAAGGAAACACAATGATGTCCTTCATGTCTCCATTGAGTGAAGGGGCACTACCCTAACTCATGTTCTGGTGGACAGAGGTTCGTCTCTTAATGTATTACCCAAGAATGCTCTGGACAGGTTAGATTACGAAGGACTCATACTAAAGCCCAGTAACATTATGGTGAGGGCCTTTGATGGTTCCAAAAGAATGGTGCATGGGGAGGTAGACATCCATATCAAAGTGGGTACTCAAACTTTTAATTCCACTTTCTATGTGATGGACATTCGCCCGTCTTACTCCTGTTTATTGGGTCGACCCTAGATCCATTGGGCTGGTGCTGTTACTTCTGCCCTGCATCAGATGTTGAAGTACCCAGTCAATGGAAAGATTATTACATTCCATGGGGAAGAGGAATACATGGTGAGCCACCTGAACTCTTTCAGTTACGTTGAAATGGACGGCGAAGTCATTGAGACCCCCTGTCATAACTTTGAGGAGGTTCCACAGACCGTTGCTATGACCAAGACTGCTACCAGTGCTCCAAAGACTACCAAACCTCCGCTGAAGATGGATTCTCTTAGGGATGTCAAAGCAGAAGTAGAAGAAGTTGGGTGTACCATTTGGGGCCTACTTCCAGACATTCCCTACAAATCTGACAAGTTTGGTTTGGGTTTTACTCCAGGAGCCCAGAGAGTTGTTCGTCGTGCTCTCACTAGGGGACCACCATTATGGATCAGCAACCTTGGAGTCAATTCTCTGGAGGACGATAATAGTGATTATGACCTGGACAAGTGGATCTTCCCAACCATCAACGGTGGACTCGGCAATTGGGAGGCCAAAGATTTTGTTCCCATTACTTATATTCAAGAGTAATTTGTCTTTTTGTTTTTGAGGATATGTAGTATTTGAACAATTGAAACTTTAAAGCCTTGTGTCTTACCCGAGGCACAATGGTCTATTTGTGAGGGTCATTACTTTATTTTCATATGTCATTAATAAAACATTGGACGTTTTTCATGCAAATTTTATGCTCTTTGTTTTTCTTTTCTACCTGTCTACTTTATCTAAAAATATACATCTATGCTCTTACACACACCCACATATCAAACTGCAGATCCACATCCACTCTGGATCTCATTTATAACGGTTCTGATATTTCCAATTATAATACGGTGGGAGAACTGACTTGGAATGTTTTGCATTTTATCGCAATTGTTGCGGTTAGCAAGAGTCACCACCGACTTTTCTTTTATCCAAAAGAAAAGGTGGAAAAGAATAGGAAAGACCTTTGAGATTATTTCTTGAGTTCGGGGGATAGATTATGAAAAGGGAAGGTGTTAGAACCCTTTTCATCCATAGTTATCTATGGGCTCTTAGTTTCTTGCTAGATCACTTGCTTTGTTTGAAAATGTGCTTTGTGGTGGTTTTTAAAAGTATTTTGAAAAGGAGCCTTCGTTTAGGCAAACTTTGTAATGGTTCTCGTTTCGTACGAAAGTATATAAAATGTTGGACTTTTGAAAATATTTTATGTTTTGAAAGTTTATTTTTGAAAGTGTTTGGTGTTTGTTTTGAAAATGAGCAAGGATGTTTGTTTTGAAAGTGAGAAAGCAACTAAGAACGTCTCTACCTACTCAAAAGTCTTTTGTTCATTTCTTCCTTTCCTTTGATATTGCTATCTTACCATTGATTGGTAAGAAGCCTTATCTTTGTATGTAAAAGGGACGGGCATGGGTCATCGTATAGTCATGATAGAAATGTTGTGAGATATCTTAGCATTTCTCTTTAAGGGACTAAGATCATTTGAAAGGAAACATTTGTAGCGTCATCGAGGGACTATGATCTTGTATTTTTGATTTTTTTTGCTAAGACATCCCACATGCATAACATGACCATTTTTATAAGGCAACAAGTGGAATTACTCTAAGGGTGCATGTGTGAATATTGTGTTTGATTTGCATGCATTGTTTATCTTGAGTTAGGGTTATCTACTTGTTGATTTTTATCTTTCCATACAAACCCTAATTACTAGCATTTATATGAAAGCGATAAATTACGGAAAGTAAATTTACTATGCTATTACATCATTTGGGGATGGGGTATAAAAATTTACAAATGGGGATTGCAAGAAATTAAACCTAATTATCTATTACAACCATATTGAATAATGTACAAAAAATGAATAAATATAATGTACAAGGATATAAATGGAAAAGAAAAGGATTTTTGTTTGGTTTTTGAGGAAAGTGTTTTAACCTAATTATCTAAAAGAAAATGATTAATTAAATTAAACCTAAACTAATTAAGAAAAGTAATTAAGTTAGAAAGCATTTTTTAGGGTTTTTAGAAAAGGTTTTAAGTTTAAAAAAATAGTATGGAAATTAATTAATTAAAAGAAAACCTAAATTCTAAGTTGATTTTAATTAAAAAAGAGAAAATAACTAAACCTAAATCTAATTATTAATTTATTAAGAAAAAGAATTTAAGTTTGTTTAAGAAAATATTTTTTGTCTTTTTGTTTTTTTAAGGGATAAAATATAAGTGAATATAAATATATTAGATATATAAATAAATAAACTATTTTTTGGATTTTTATTAGTAAAAATAATAATAATAATAATAAAAATAATAAAATAAAATAAAAATATAAAAATAAAAGTCAGGGGGTTTGAAATGGAATTTGGTAGTTTGTTATGAAAAACAGTTTTTAAAACCTGACCCAAATGGTGTTTGTTGTAATCAGAAGAAAAAAAAAAGGTTGGGCCTGTGTTGTGACAAGCAGGCAGGGGGTGAACCTACGCCCTTGACATGAAACGCGCACTACCTTACCACTGGGGTGGCTATACATCCGTTAACTTAAATGAAACCATAAATATATAATACAACATAAGTCCTAGAAATGACTTCAACTTCAACCTCCATCCAGGGTTCCTGTAACTCACTCATTTTTCATCCATTCACAAAACTTCCAACATCAAACTTGTTAGAAATTTCACCACGATTCTGAATATTTAAATAAATCAAACTAATTCTCAAAGATGAGCATGAATTTCTAAAAGTACCAAATCATGACCTAACTTTTTTCAAAGATTCAAACATAAAATTCTCTAAGCTCATGCAATATAATTGAAAACTATGGACATGTACAACTTTAGGGCAATGATATCTACATTTTATCTCACAAATCAGAATCAAATGATGCTTGTATGAAGAGATAGAAGTTCAGAAAAAATACCTCAAAACTGGAAATCGTGAAATGAGTTTGAGCTGCTTTCAAGGAGTTGTGATGATCAGGTTAGCTTCCTCAAGTTCCCAGGAAGCTAATGCAATGCCTAGCTTGAGCTATGGATGCCTAGAATGGTCTGGAGAAGTCAACTTGCTAACTCTATTTTTTGGTTATGGAGGTTGATGAAAATGGTGTTACAATTCCAAAACAAGGACATGTATGAACTATATTTGAGGTATAGAAGCTTTGCAAATGAATTTGAGGGAAATGAGAGATACAAGTTCAATGTCAGAACTGTGTATCAATGGTATTTTTGAGCAATTTCCAGTTTGTGAGTGTTTGAGAGAGTTTCAGGGTCTTAGTATTCGTGTGTTAGCTTGCAAATAGTGTCTCTATTTATAAGCAAATGGTTGTGAGACTTGAAACAACTCAGAATTTGAATTTACATGTTAAAGCTCAACATGTGATTTTTCGACAAAACAAGTTTCCATGCCTTTGTACTTGCTATTGTAGAGTGGTTGAACTTTAAAAAAGCTTTCTTATAACTTTGTGGATAGAGTGTACTGAAAGAGAACAAGTTAGGAGCTTAAGAAGCTGACTTTGTGCATAAATCTTGCTTTACAAGAATGGATATGTTACTTTCTCCCCAAAATGGCAAAATGCTTTGGACAATGCTTGAATCAATTGGACAATTGATCAATCAATTGTGTAAACATTAAATTAAGGAGTGACAAACAAGTTTGAGGCCTACAAAGTGAGGATCATGCAGCATGGCTATGGATATGGTTCATGTTCATCACAAAATATGCCTTATAATTCAAGTTTATCATGCCAACTTCAAGTCTTCGAATCTCCTAGCTCAAAAATAATCTCATTGGATTCTTGGACATTTTGAAAATCTTGAAACATCCTCTACAACCTTTATTTTGTACATTTTAGAAGAATAAATTTGGAACTAGGTGAAAGTTGCCATGAAGTTAGGTTAAAATTCTGCCTAACTAGGGCAAAATTTCACTAAGTCTTTTTTAGTTTCATGGACATGTCTTCACAAATTCATAACTTGAAATCCAAGCATTTCTAATAAACCTTCTGCCCTACAATGTTTTAGATCTCATTGAGATCTACAACTTTCATGTTGGAAGTTTCCCTTGAATCATCTTGCATCATGGTGGAAATTTGGCACAAAGTTATGAAAAAATGTGAACTTTCCAACATTTAGAAAAATTCTAAGTCTTGGAAATTTGACTTTTCAAAGATGAATTTTGACTTTTCAATTACTTGATGAACAAGTTTCATATTTTGACATGTCTTGATGAATTGTAATCTTTGAAACTTGATTTTGATCAAAAAGTCAAAGTTTGACTTTTCAGTGTACAATTGACTTTTCATAAGTTGACTGAAATTCAATTATCAATCAATTGATCTTGAGAAATGTTTTGAGCCATGCTATTAGGTAAAAATTATGTATTTGAATCCTTTAGATCATGTCTTAAACCAATAAGTCATTTGTTAGGTCAAAAGTAAAAAATTGAACCTCTTCAGTCAAAACCCTAATTTTGACCATTTTGCCCTTTTGATGATCTAATCAAATTTCTTGAGGAATTGTGATCCAAACTTGATCAAATGACATATATGAGTTTATAATGTTGATATGGACCAAAAATTATGAAGTTTGACTGTAAATTGACCACAATTGACTTTTTCCCCAATACAACTGATTTTAGGTCATCTGATCAACTGACTGCGAAAAAATGTGATCCAAGACTTAAAACTTGACATGAGAAATCTTGAGGGTTCCTAATGATTCACGAAAATCATATGGTGCATTAAAAGTCCACTTGTCCTTGTGAAAACTCAAACCCTAATTTTTAATTATCAGTGTTGAGGAAGTGTCTTGAGCTGATCAAACCTTGTGTAGTCTTGAACCAAAGGAGATCTTATGAGAGATTTCTTGAAAAATAAGAGGAAAATTTTTGGGGTACAACAGCTTCCCCTATTCAATCTTCTTAAACCTGAAGAGTTAGATTGGAGGATCCGCCATTCGTGACTTAAAGGTGGAAGATGATTGAACACTAGAGTGCCCAGAAATTTGAACTCGAAGATGTATTGGGAATGGGCTTATAGATGCCATTTGGAGGAATGATGGTAAATATTGGAAGAAGTATCAGCACAAATCTTTGGTCGATTTATACTAAAACTTGATGTTTTAGCTGTGGGAAAAAGGGTTAATTAAATATAGATGTATGCATTGAGTTCTCAAGATGAATGAGATTGTGCTATGATGTATGAATGTGGGATGCATATTTGTTCGGGAAAATAAACCCCTGAATACTGCTGAGGAGTTCAGGGAAGATGAATCCCAGATTGCTGTTAGGGATGAAGAATATACAAATCTTCAAATTTTGTTAAAAGAATGCTTCCGTCGGGGATCATCTATTGGATGTTAGCTGTTATCTGGTTGGGTCCAGGCTTCATACCAACTTGCTGAGGATGAGGAAGTAAACTGCTATCTGGTCGGATTCCAGGTTTCACAATAACTTGTTGGGGAAGAATAAATTAACTGTTATCTGTTCAGATTTCCAGGCTTCGCAGAATTTTTTTTGAAATTGAACTGTTATCTGGTCGGGTTCCAGGCTTCGCAGATTTTTGAGGTGAATGAAATTAATTACTATTTGGTCAGGCCAAGACTTCACAATAAACTTGTATGAAGAGATAGAGTTGAACTGATATCTGGTCGGGTCTAGGCTTTACAATAACTTCCTTGGAACTAGTTGTTATCTGGCCGGACTCCAGGCTTCACAACAAACTTCTGAGGGGAATTTCTATCTGGTCGGATCTAGGCTTCACAATAACTTACTTGAAAAGATGAAGTTGAACTGATATTTGGTCGGATCCCAGCTTCACAGTAACTCTCTAGGGTAGAGGAAAACTCTAATGGGGAAAAGAAGCTAAACCCTTGTCTGGTTGAGTCCAGGTTCTTAAAGATCTCGAAGAGTTAAACTATTATCTGGTCGGGTATAGGCTTTATAGTACTTAGAGAAATTACATTATTATCTAGTCGAGTCCAGGCTTCATAGTAACTGAAAGTTGTACTTGCATCTGGTCGGGGCCAGGCTTCATAGTATCTTGAGATGTTAACTATTATCTGGCCGGGGCTAGGCTTCATAGTCTTTGAAAGTTTAAATATTATCTGGTCGGGTCCAGGCTTCACAGTAACTGAAAATTTTACTATTATCTGGTCGGGTCCAGGCTTCTTCTTTTAGGACCAACTTAGCTGGGGAGAGAGATGTCAAGAGATTGAGACTCTGGTTGGGGATCAACCTATGCAAAGAGACTTTATGGGAAACTCTGTTGGGAGAAAGGTTTATTGTAGCCGGTCTTGTGAGGATGATGCTAATGAAATAACTCTGAGTATATTCCATGTACATTAAAGAGATGCTTGCTGCTACTTAGTAGGACACATGTGCCAAATAGTTTTAATTATGTTCACATGCATATGTTCGTTCAATTTTAACCATTGGACATTTTTGTATTCAAAACAAAAACGGAAAGTTTGCACTTTAAAGTATATTTGTATTGATATCTTGCCCATGAATAGGCGTTTTTGTACAAAGAGACGAATATCCTAGTAAGAGGAAATCATCGAAGAGAAAACAAAAATTGAAAAAAAAAAACAAATAGCCATGTGGAAGTGATCTCATTTCATTCCAACTCTACTATCTCCCCAATGTCTTCGAATGCCCCTCGTCATTGACAGAAGTTGATTGGATTGATCTTGGACCGTTTGAACTTGGAACTTGGTAATAAAGTCGACTGTGGTGATTCCACGTGACATAGTCATACGCTTTCAATCCTTAATTTTTTCCTGGACCGCCCTTTCGGGTTTTCAGCCCACCAGGATACCCATTTTTGCCCAAGTCGCCCTTTCGGGTTTTCAACTTGCTGGGTGTACAATCTTTTGCATATATCCCTAATTTTTGCCTAAACCTTTTGGTTTGCCGGGATGCCCTTATTTTTCCTAGGTGTGTCCACCTAGCGGGTCTCTTATGCGTAGTATTTTTTAACTATGTTTGTGTTTACAGGATGTGGGAAGTCTTCATTATCCATGGTAGTTAGCATCATGGCACCACCAAAGAAAACTTTCTTGACAACAAACGGCCCTTCGTAAGTGGGAGTCCATTTTTCGCTAGGGTCGCCTTGTGGCAGAATGATGCACTTTATTACCAAGTCACCAGCTTGATATACTCGAGGCTTAATCTTTTTGTTGAAAGCCTTGATCATACGTTTTTGGTACATCTGACCATGAAAAACAACAGCCAATCGCTTTTCATCGATCAAGTTCAACTGATCCAATCTTGTCTGAATCCACTCGTCTTCGCCTAGGCTTGCTTCATTCATAACCCTTAGTGAGGGAATCTAAACTTCTACTGGCAAAACAGCTTCCATGCCATAGACTAAAGAAAAGGGAATTGCCCCAGTTGATGTTATATCTGAAGTACGATAGCCATGAAGAGAAAACGGTAACATCTCATGCCAATCCTTGTAGGTCACTACCATCTTTTGCACAATCTTCTTAATGTTTTTATTGTCCGCTTCCACTAAGCCATTAATTTTAGGTCTATAAGGAGAAGAATTGTGATGCTTGATTTTCAACTGAGTGCAAAGTTCGGTAATCATAGCATTGTTGAGGTTAGTACCATTTTCGGTGATGATCCTTTCGGGGATACCATAGCGGAAAATGAGGTTATGTTTGATGAATCTGGCTACCACGTTCTTTGTGACTGAGGCAAATGAAGCGGCTTCGACCCATTTGGTGAAATAATCAATAGTGACAAGAATGAAGCGATATCCATTGGAAGCAGTGGGCTTGATCTCTCCAATCATGTCAATTCCCCACATTGTAAATGGCCACAGAGCGGTCATGATGTTCAGAGGGATAGGAGGTACATGGACCTTGTCAGTATAGATTTGGCATTTGTGGCAAGTTCTTGAGTGTTGATGGCGATCAGTCTCCATCGATGACCAATAGTAACCAGCTCTCAGGGTCTTCTTGGCCATAGTATATCCGCTAGAGTAAGTCCCAAAGAGACCATCATGCATGTCTTCCATAATTTCCTCTGCCTCCTTCTTGTCCACACGTCAGAGTAGAGTAGAGTCATGGTTGCGCTGGTACAATATTCCATTACTTAAAAAGAATTTGGCTGAAAATCTTTGTAAGAACTTTCTGTCATTGATGGATGCTCCTTCAGGGTATTGTTGTGCTTCAAGGTATCTCTTCACCTCATGGTACATGGCTTCTCGGCGTCAGTGTCGAGCTCATAGCAGTGTGCAGGTTCATCGAATCTCACAATTGTAATCATAGGAGCTTTGTTGTCCCATCTGACCTTGAACATAGAAGACATTATGGCCAAAGCATCGGCTAACTGATTTTCTTCCCTAGGGAAGTGTTCAAAGGTGATCTTTTCGAAGTAAGGAATCAGAGATAGCATAAGTTCCTTGTAAGGGATGAGATTAGGGTGCTTAGTGTCCCAATCTCCTTTTACTTGGCTAATCACTAGAGCGGAATCCCCAAACACATTCAAATGCTTGATCCTCAAATCAATGGCAGCTTTCAGACCCAAAATGCATGCTCCGTACTCAGCCATGTTGTTCTTATAATTGAAGCATAGTCTGGTAGTGGAAGGAGTGTGGCAACCTTCATGGGATATGATCACAACACCATTTCTGTTACCCAAAGCGTTGGAAGCCCTGTCGAAGACCATAGTCCACCGGGATCGTTGTTCTGGTCTGTCATACGGTCCAGGTTTTGCACAGTCGGCCACTAGCATGATATTCTCATCTGGGAAGTCAAAGTTCATAGACTGATAATCATAAACAACTTGATGGGCCAAATGATTTGCTAATACACTTCCTTTGATGGCCTTTTGCATTGTGTATTGAATATTGTACTCAGTCAAGATCATTTGCCATCTAGCTACCCATCCGGAAATAGCAGGTGATACGGTGGCCAGAACCAGACTGTTTTAGGAATGCTGGTTTGCATTTTGCGTTTGTGTTCTCAAAATGTCGCGTTAAGAAAGAGTCGCCACCGACTTTTATTTTATCCAACTGGAAAGGAAAAAAGCACAGAAAAATTCCTTTTTTCGAGATTTTGAGTACCCTTTCTATCCATGGTTTTCCACGGGCTCTTAGGTACTTGCTCATCATTTTCAAAATTTGCTTCTGTGTTTGTGTTTTGAAAAGTTTTTATTTTACTTCGATTTAACCCTTGCTTCTGTCTTCAAGAGTGTTACGAAGTCGTTTTGAAAACTTTGTTTGAAAAGAGTGTTTGGTGTAAAAATGTTTGTTTTGTTTGAGCAAGTACATAAGAACTAACCTACCTACTCGAAAAAAATAATGTTTCTATTCTTGTTTCCTTTAGACAGTGTTATCCTACTATTAGTGAGTAGGTAGTGTAACACCCCAATTCTACCCCAAGCAAATTATGCAAAATAAATTAGAGTTATAAAATTTCAATCATACAGATGAATCAGGACGTCACAAATTCTTCTAACAAATTCATTGCATTCATCATGGATATATAACACTTTTAATAAAACATCGGATGAACCATCAATATAGAATCTTTAACAAAATAATTCAATAACTACGCAGCGGAATTCTTCAATAACATCTTTAAATAAAACAGCAACTTCGAAACATCTCATATTTAGTAAATAAACAATTTAAAGTTCAACAACTAAAAATCAGCAATCAAAAATCAGCAAGCGTTCATCCCCCCGAGTGTTACATATCAGAGAAATGACACCGACTCGATCTATTGAAGGTATACAACCTTCACTCTTGATTACCTGCACGTTACCAACATTAGGGCAACATTCAAACAGAAGGGGTGAGATATCTAACAATATAATAAAGCGCATGATAATTAATATATTAAATTAGATCAATAATATCACCACTTCTCATCTCATAATCAACAACAATTACAATATATATACTCATTCATCAACATTAAATACATCTCATTATTCATTCATATGATGTGACTCAAAACTATGCAAATGCATGTGGTACCATTGAAGCAGAACTCCCATCTCAAAAATCTAATCTGCCAATTAATAGAGGCATCAACAAGGCATAGCCTTCATCTCAAAATTTGCCAATCCAGGCCATCTCAACGAGCATAAGCTCCATCTGAAAATAATTCAATGTATGCGACTCAACATGAATGTAATAACACACTCAGTTAACAACATCTCAAAACACATATCAAAATAACAACATCTCAATCATCTCAAAACAACAACATCTTAATCATCTCAAAATAACAACATCTCAATCATCTCAAAAACATCTCAATTACAACATCTCATAAACATCTCAAAATAATTTATTAAACATCATTTATTTATCAAACGTCATTTGTTCATCATAAATTATCAAACACCACTTTATTAATAACATCTCACTAAAACTCAGCTGTATATGAATACTACAGTAATCCATACTGTTATTCTGCTACTGTACATCATTATTGTCACTAAATCCTACTGTCATAATTCTAACAGCAGCCTCTAACATCTCAAAATTCATCATTCTGTCCAAAATCCAGCATAACGGTCATATACGGGAATTAATCCTAAATCCTAAATTAGTTACTGGGATTACACTTCTTATTCATCATTTTAATCCTCTAGAATAGAGTTCATCGCGTTAGCTAATCAACGCTTCGAACGACATCTCAAACAGCATCCTAAAACTCAAATTACAGCAATTCAAAATTGATTTTGCCAAAATTATTCATTATGTATCGACACAAAACTCCTTCGATCGACTCATCCTGCTTCAAATCACAGCATGTATCGACACATCCTCTCTTCGTGTCGACTCATACTGAGTCTTATACTTAACATGCATCGACGCAAGCGCTGCATGCATCGAGTCATCCTGAGTCGAACAACTAACATGTATCGACGCAAGCCCTGCATGCATCGACTCATCCTGACTTCAAAACGCAGCATGTATCGAAACATGCATCACACCGGTCGACTCATCCTGAGTCAAACACCCTTCATGCATCGACACATCCAGCTTGGGGTTGACACATCCTTCGACAGTTTGCATAATTTTCTGCGTTTTCTTCTGTAATTTTTCTACGGGAATCATACTACAGCCCTAAAAACCTCATTATCATCATGATAAATCATCACCTATCATTAACCTCTAATATTATATCGATTAAACAATAACATGGCATCATTATTCATCAAGAATTCATCAAAACTTCATCATACATCATTCATAATACATCCAATTCAAGAACAAACAACAATTACCTCTAACCCCATATATCAAACATCATGAACCCAATTATAAAGTCAGAACCCCACCCTTACCTTGGATCGAAGGTCGCTCTATAATTTCTGGGTTGAACATTTGTTCTTGCCATTTTCCACTTTTTCTAGCAGCTTCACATTCTCTTCCCAAATCCTTATTTTCCTTCTACTGCTCTTTCTTCCATTCCTTCTCACAAATAATAATATAACCCTATTATTATATTATTCTTATTGGGCTTAAAACTTACACCCCCTCATTACTTCTACTCTCTCAAAGTAATCCCACATTAAATAATATTAGCTTCTAACATTATTTCACCAGCCAATAATACAATACCTCAAATATATTATTATTTCTCCATTTAATAAAATAAATCCAATTTAATAACACTTCTTCACAAATATTCTAAAAATAATTTAATTAAATAATTAATTAAATTACGGGCGTTACAACTCTCCCCCACTTAGAATATTTTCGTCCTCGAAAATTTACCTCAATTAAACAATTCAAGATAGGAGTCTCGCATCTTGCTCTCCAATTCATAAGTCATGCTTTCTCCAGCAGCTCCTAGCCAAACCACTTTAACCAATGCAATCTCTTTGCCCCTCAGAGTCTTCATTTCACGATCCGCGATCCGTACAGGCATCGTCTCCACCGTAAGATTATCCTGTACTTGCACATCGTCCATATGAATCACATGAGATGGATCTGAAATATACTTCCGAAGTTGCGACACATGAAACACATCATGCAAATTCGAAAGATTAGGAGGTAAATCCACTCTATAAGCAACATTTCCCACTCTCTCCGAAATCTGTTACGGTCCAATAAAACGAGAAGTGAGCTTCTTAGACTTCAATGCTCGCCCAACACCAGTCACATGTGTAACTCTCAAAAACACATGATCACCAGCTTGAAATTCTAAATCTTTCCTTCGCTTGTCATGATAACTCTTCTGCCTACTTTGTGAAGCTTTCATATTTTCTCGAATCAACTTCACCTTTTCAGTAGTCTCACGAAAAAGTTCAGGTCCAAGCACTCCACTCTCACCAGATTCATGCCAACATAACGGAGTTCTACATCTTCGACCATACAACGCTTCAAAAGGTGCCATCCCAATACTAGAATGGTAACTGTTATTATACGTGAACTCTATCCATGTAAGATAAGTATCCCATGAACCTCCCTGCTCAAGAACACATGCCCTAAACAAGTCTTCCAATGATTGAATCGTCCGTTCAGTCTGACCATCTGTCTGAGGATGATACGCTGAACTCAACCTCAACTTAGAACCCAACGCTTCTTGCAAAGTCTTCCAAAAATCAAAAGTAAATCTTGGATCTCTATCTGACACAATGCACAAAGGAACACCATGCAGTTTCACAATCACACTAATATAAATCTCAGCCAACTTCGACATTGGAAAACTAATGTTAATAGGAATAAAGTGAGCTGACTTCGTAAGCCTATCAACAACCACCCAAATCGAATCATGTCCTTTTGAAGTACTAGGCAACCTCGTCACAAAGTCCATAGAAATGCTATCCCATTTCCATTCAGGAACTTCCAACGGTTGCATCAATCCTGCAGGCTTCTGATGTTCAACTTTCGACTTCTGACAAGTCAAACATGCATACACAAACCGAGCCACATCACTCTTCATCCCAGGCCACCAAAACAAACCTTTCAAATCTTGATACATCTTTGTAGCTCCTGGATGAATACTCAACTTACTTCTATGACTCTCTTCAAGTATCACTTTCTTCATCTCAGCATCATCAGGAATACAAATCCGGTTACGAAACTTCAACACACCTTGTTCATCTAGCTTAAAATTACTACTCTCAGATTGATCAATCCCAACCATCAAGTCTACCAGTTTCACAGCCAACTTCTGAGCTTCTCTGATACTGTCTAGAAATTCATTATTAATCTTCAACATACCCAACATAACACTCTGCGGAGTAACCTCGCAAACTAAGCTCATATCTCTGAACTGCTCAATCAATTCCAACTCTTTAATCATCATTGCTGACATATGTAAAGTCTTTCGACTCAATGCATCAGCTACCACATTCGCTTTTCCTGGATGATAATTCAAACTGAAATCATAATCCTTTAACAATTACAACCATCTTCGTTTCCTCATATTCAACTCTTTCTGATCAAACAAATACTTCAAACTCTTATGGTCACTAAACACTTCAAATCTAGAACCATAAAGATAATGCCTCCAAATCTTCAATGTAAAAACAACTGCAGCAAGCTCTAAATCATGCGTAGGATAGTTCTTCTCATGAGTCCTTAACTGCCTTGACGCATAAGCAACTACCTTACCATTTTGCATAAGCACACCTCCCAAACCCATCTTAGAAGCATCACAATAAACCACAAAAGGCTCTTCTGGATTAGGCAACGTCAAAATCGGAGCCGACGTCAACCTCTTCTTCAATTCCGTAAAACTTTCTTCGCACTGAACATCCCAAACAAAAGCTCTACCTTTACAAGTCAACTTAGTCAATGGAAGTGACAACTTAGAAATCCCTTCGATAAACCTTCTATAATAACCAGCTAATCCCAAGAATCTTCTAATCTCAGTGGCTGACTTTGGAGTTTCCCATTGCAACACAACATCAACCTTCGATGGGTCTACAACAATGCCACTACCTGAAATCACATGACCAAGAAAACTAACCTCTTTCAGCCAAAATTCACACTTGGACAGCTTTGCATACAACTTCTTCTCTTTCAAAACTTGCAATACTACTCTTAAGTGTTCAGCATGCTCTTCTTCTGACTTAGAGTAAATCAAAATATCACCAATGAACACCACTACAAAACGATCCAAATAAGTATGAAAGATACGATTTATATATTCCATGAAGACTCCCGACGCGTTAGTAACACCGAAAGGCATCACCGAATACTCGTAATGTCCATAACGCGTCCTGAAAGCCGTCTTCTGAATATCTTCATCCTTCACTTTAATCTGATGGTAACCCGACCTCAAATCAATCTTGCTAAACACACGGGCATCCACCAATTGGTCCATCAAGTCATCTATTCTTGGAAGCGGATACTTATTCTTAATTTTCACCTTGTTCAACTATCTATAATCAACACAAAGCCTCATACTTCCATCTTTCTTCTTCACTAACAACACTGGAGCTCCCCACGGCGATACACTTGGTCTTACAAACCTCTTCTCAAGTAACTCTTCCAATTGCTTCTTCAACTCTGCCAACTCGGACGCAGACATCCTGTATGGTGCCATAGACACATGTCTGGTACCAGGTACAAGATCAATTGCAAATTCAACTTCCCTCTTTGGAGGTACATCAGGAATCTCATTAGGGAAAACTTCAGGAAATTCACATACCACCGGCAATTCCTCAATTATAGCTTGAGTCTCTACAGATAGCGACTCCATCAATGAAAACATTTGTGCTTCCTCTTGCATCAACTTCCTCAACTGTCTAGCAGACAACAATCCATCTTCCTCTTCTTCAGGAGTAGAAAACTTCACTGACTTATCATAACAGTTAATATGAACATAGTTATGCTCTAACCAGTTCATACCCAGAATCACATCCAAACCTCTTAACGGTAAGCAAACCAAATCAACAACAAAGTCTCTATCGAAGATCGACAAGGGAAACTTAGCACACACAAAAGAAGTAGTCATTGATCCCTTGGCTGGAGTATCGACGACCATTTCTCCACTCAAATAAGACAACACAAGACCCAATCTTTCAACAGAATCAGCAGCAATAAAACAATGCGTAGCACTAGTATCAATAATAGTAATTAAAGGAGTACTATTAATGAAACATGTACCTCTAATAAGTCTGTCCTCAGCAGCTGTCTGATCCTCAACCAAAGCAAACACTTTACCACTTGACTGAGCCTTCTTCGGTTTCAGACACTGGCTACCAATGTGCCCTTCTTCCTTACAATTGAAACAAACCATATTCTTGTGCTCACACTCAGATAAAACATGTCTGTTCTTACCATAACGGTAACATCTCTTCACTTCAACAGTGGACACATTACTCTTGTGCCCAGGTTTCCCACACTTAAAACAAATCACACCAGCAGGAGCATCTCCCCCACTAGTCCTCTGACCATGAGAAACTCTCTGCTTACCCTTACCAGCTGGGGAATCATAAGGTTTACCATGACTCTGCGGGTGCTTACCCCTCTTCTCACTGATAATCCTGTAATGTACATTATTGTCTTCCTCATAAATCCTGCAGCTATAACCCAAATCAGTAAAGACACGAATCTTCTGGTATCCAACTGCCTTCTTAATCTCCGGGTGCAACCCATTCTCAAACTTAATACACTTCGAAAACTCAGCATTTTCCTCAGCGTAATGCGGATAAAACTTGGCCAACTCAGCAAACTTGGCAGCATACTCAACAACAGACATACTTCCTTGCTTCAGCTCAAGGAACTCAATTTCCTTCTTACCACGAACATCTTCAGGGAACTACTTTCTTAAAAACTCCCTACGAAACACATCCCAAGTGACATTCTCACCTGCAGCTTCCAACTTCTGGCAAGTCTCTAGCCACCAATCATCAGCCTCGACTGCTAGCAAATGAGTCCCATAAAGAACCTTTTGCACTGGAGTGCAGTCCATCACGCGAAAGATTCTCTCAATCTCCTTCAACCATTCCAATGCTCCGTCGGGATCATATTTTCCCTTGAACGTAGATGGATTCTCTCTCTGGAAAGTCTCCAAGCTACGAGATCCAGCATTCTTGTCAGTATTCGGCTGATTTTACATCCCATGAGCCATTGCTTCTAGAGCAGCAGCAAGAGCAACATCATTCCTTCCAGCCATCTCAACATATCACTACAACACAAACAACTTTTAGAACTCAAAATAACAATACTCGATTGTTAGACAACTAAGACTCGACGACAAGGTCAGACCAACCTTTTGCTCTGATACCAACTTTGTAACACCCCAATTCTACCCCAAGCAAATTATGCAAAACAAATCAGAGTTATAAAATTTCAATCATACAGACAAATCGGGACGTCACAAACTCTTCTAACAAATTCATTGCGTTCATCATGGATATATAACACTTTTAATAAAACATCAGATGAACCATCAATATAGCATCTTTAACAAAATAATTCAACAACTACGCAGCGGAATTCTTCAATAACATCTTTAAATAAAACAACAACTTTGAAACATCTCATATTTAGTAAATAAACAATTTAAAGTTCAACAACTAAAAATCAGCAATCAAAAATAAGCAAGCGTTCATCCCCCCGAGTGTTACATATTAGAGCAATGACACCGACTCGATCTATTGAAGGTATACAGCCTTCACTCTCGATTACCTGCACGTTACCAACATAAGGGCAACATTCAAACAGAAGGGGTGAGATATCTAACAATATAATAAAGCGCATGATAATTAATATATTAAATTAGATCAATAATATCACCACTTCTCATCTCATAATCAACAAAAATTACATCATATATACTCATTCATCAACATCAAATACACCTCATTATTCATTCATATGATGTGACTCAAAACTATGTAAATGCATGTGGTACCATTGAAGCAGAACTCCCATCTCAAAAATCTAATCTGCCAATTAATAGAGGCATCAACAAGGCATAGCCTTCATCTCAAAATTTGCCAATCCAGGCCATCTTAACGAGCATAAGCTCCATCTCAAAAAAATTCAATGTATGCGACTCAACATGAATGTAATAAGACACTCAGTTAACAACATCTCAAAACACATCTCAAAACAAAAACATCTCAATCATCTCAAAACAACAACATCTCAATCATCTCAAAAACATCTCAATTACAACATCTCATAAACATCTCAAAATAATTTATTAAACATCATTTATTTATCAAACATCATTTGTTCATCATAAATTATCAAACACCACTTTATTAATAACATCTCACTAATACTCAGCTGTATATTAATACTACAGTAATCCATACTGTTATTCTGCTACTGTACATCATTATTGTCACTAAATCCTACTGTCATAATTCTAACAGCAGCCTCTAACATCTCAAAATTCATCATTCTGTCCAAAATCCAGCATAACGGGTATCTACGGGAATTAATCCTAAATCCTAAATTAGTTACTGGGATTACACTTCTTATTCATCATTTTAATCCTCTAGAATAGAGTTCATCGCGTTATCTAATCAACGCTTCGAACGACATCTAAAACAGCATCCTAAAACTCAAATTACAGCAATTCAAAACTGATTCTGCCAAAATTATTCATTATGCATCGACACATCCTCTCTTCGTGTCGACTCATACTGAGTCTTATACTTAACATGCATCGACGCAAGCCCTGCATGCATCGACTCATCCTGAGTCGAACAACTAACATGTATCGACGCAAGCCCTGCATGCGTCGACTCATCCTGACTTCAAAACGTAACATGTATCGACACATGCATCACACCGGTCGACTCATACTGAGTCAAACACCCTTCATGCATCGACACATCCAGCTTGGGGTCGACACATCCTTCGATAGTCTGCATAATTTTTTGCATTTTCTTCTGTAATTTTTCTACGGGAATCATACTACAGCCCTAAAAACCTCATTATCATCATGATAAATCATCACCTATCATTAACCTCTAATATTACATCGATTAAACAATAATATGGCATCATTATTCATCAAGAATTCATCAAATCTTCATCATACATCATTCATAATACATCCAATTCAAGAACAAACAACAATTACCTCTAACCCTATATATCAAACATCATGAACCCAATTATAAAGTCAGAACCCCACCCTTACCTTGGATCGAAGGTCGCACTACAATTTCTGGGTTGAATCTTTATTCTTGCCGTTTTCCACTTTTTCCAGCAGCTTCACGTTCTCTTCTCAAATCCTTATTTTTGCTTCTACTGCTCTTTCTTCTATTCCTTCTCACAAATAATAATATAACCCTATTATTATATTATTCTTATTGGGCTTAAAACTTACACCCCCTTATTACTTCTACTCTCTCAAAGTAAGTCCACATTAAATAATATTAGCTTCTAACATTATTTCACCACCCAATAATATAATACCTCAAATGTATTATTATTTCTCCATTTAATAAAATAAATCCAATTTAATAACACTTCTTCACAAATATTCTAAAAATAATTTAATTAAATAATTAATTAAATTACCGGCGTTACAGGTAGCACCATCGTTGGAGTTTTAAGGGTCAATTCGAAAGGGTCGTACGATCACTAAAGCAATGTTAGGACGTCTTAGTAATAACCCTAATGTCTTAGATCAATATTCGAGGCAACCATTCCGAGGCAACTTTTCTGAATGGGACTTTGATCTTTGTTTAGACAAGAGAGCGACCACTAAAATATCCTATACTTAATGATTGTTTACCGAAGGCAACCGAAGTGGGAGTGTACCCTAGGAGTGCGCATGTGCGAGTGATTCAATTTCAAGTTAATTATCTTTGCACATTTAGGGTTTGCTAACCGTTTTAAAGTTAATCATACATTCTTGTCATGCATTCCTAATATTCATACATCTAACAGTTAATATTTGCGGAATTTAAAATGCGGAAAATAAGCTAACGCTATTACAAGGCTTTGGGTATTAATTACATAGCCAAAAACAACCCGTAAAAAAAGCGATAAATGAAAGTAAAAGATCCTAATTAATCTATTACAACTTGTGAGCAATTACATCAATATGGTAAAAATAAATAAAGCACAATGGATCGAGAACGAGAGAGAATTAGGGTTTTGACCCCGTCTAACCTAATCGAAAGAAACAATTATTTTTGTCGTTTTTGATTATTTTTAAGAAAAAGAAAAAGGTTTTTAAATTAAATACAAAATTAATTAGTAATTAAATTAAATTAAAGAAAATAATTTACCTGACCTATTTTTGTGTTTTTGATTATTTTTTAAGAAAAAGAAAATAGAATTTAAATTGAACAAAACCCTAATTTCTAATTAATTTTAATTTATTTACAAAATAATTAAAATTACCCTAAAATTAAATAAAACTAATTAAATTAATTTTTGTATAAAAATTAAATTAAATCTAATTGGGTGGAAAGTTATTTTTTAGGATTTTGTGATAAAAAGAAAAGTTAATTTGTGCTAGTAAATATAAATAAATAAATTAATTAAAAATATAAAAGAGAAGAAGAAAAATGGGCCTGAAATAGCAATTTGGGAGTGTGCTGATAGCAAGCCTTAAGCCCAAAAGAATCTGATCCATGTTGACTTTCATGTTCCAATGCTATGCGTTGACTGAATTTTTGGTGGACCCTCATATGATAACCTTTAAATCTGGTCTCCTGGACACATGGCTGGTTGGATGATGATGGACCATGGTGGTCATCCCACTTATACACATGCCTGATTATGGAAAGAAAAAATATATGAAATAATGGGGGGACCTGGGATTCGAACCCAGGTCCTATAACCTTTTCCAATAGCCTGGATACCAACTGTGTTGCGTGTGTTAGTTGTATGTAAAGAAACAAATAAATATTATAAAAACAACACAACTTTGTTAATTCCCTGCGCGTGAAAATTTAAACAGACGAATGAGAATGTGCCACGCCAGTCATCTTCGTCCTTGCTCTGTTGGTAAAAGTCACAGACTTTTACCTACAGACATATGTCCGTAGCTACAACCCTCGCTCGTTTCAAAATCTTCCATGGGCATAATAAATGACACCTAATGCCATGAATCGAACCGCCTTGGCATTTTGAGTATCACGATGCCCTTCATGGGGGCCAATTTTTCCTGCATACAAATATCCTAAATCGAAGCAAAAAACCCTAACAATGGCAAATTCTGATTCATTCCAAAAAAATGCAATTGAATGTTATAGATAGTTTGCAAATGTCTCAAGGAGCAAGAATATTTAGGTATTTTATGCTATAGATGCCAGAATCATGCAATTCGATTTCAAGAAGAAGCCATTGTCGTGGCTGACTTATAGTGCGTTCTAGCATTGGAAAGTCCTTGTTCTTGATTGGTATAGCTTGCTTATGATCCCAGGAAGTGAATGAGATGGTCAGGGAGCCTTGTAATCGCCTGGAACTATGAAATCAACTCAGCACTTTTTGTGATTTTTTTTCAAGTTTGTCCTGCCTTTTCACGCCTCTCCAACCTTGTGATTTTTGTCTGCAAATGTTCCCTATATACTGAGGAATGAATTAGGTTTACAAAAGTCCATTCAATCTTTGCCAATTATTGATTTTGATCTTGATTTGATTCACTTGAAATTCTTTCCAAAATAGGCCAAAATCAATATTTTTGTGCCTACTTTTGCCTTGCACGAATTCAATCTTTTGCTAGCTGGATATAGAACCTGAAACATGCACAATATCTTGAGGTTTCAATGATTTGGATTTTTTCATGATTTGTTTTGATTTAAATTGATTTAATTACAATAAAAATAAAAATAAATAATAAAAATAGGATAAAGACAAATGGAAAGAGCTAGAGCTCGTGGAACATGCTACCAACTCAAAGCAAGTGCAAAAGATTGGGCCCAATTAGCAAAATTTGCAATTTGAGGCATAGTTGACTTTTGACAATTTTGCAAAAAAGGTCAACTTCACCAATGCATAACTTCCTCAATTGTGACTCTTTGAAGGTGTTCTTGGACTTTTTAGAAATCTTGAGATGTCCTCTAAGCAACCCTTTTGTTCTTATCTCAATTTGGTATTCCATGTTCATGTATGAAGCTTTGGCAAAAAAGGTGTTTTTGTTGAATTTTCAAAATGACCTATAATGTCCAAATTAATAACTTCTTGTGAGTGCATATTTTGAACTTAGGAGATGAAGAAGGATTGTAGATCATTGAATCCTCTTCAAAATGAGGGTTGGATGGGTCATTTCTCATAAAGTATGAGAAAGTTATGCTTGGTCAAAGTTGAGTTGACTTTTCCTACAAAACCCTAATTTAACAACTTTTGGGTTTTGATGAATTGTGAGAAATCCTTGATGAATCATGATCAACCCTTGATCAAATGATGAAATACTTCACAATTATGATGTTGACCAAAAATCTTGAAGTTTGACTGTATGTAGGCCACAATTGACTTTTGCCCTAACACAGTCGATTTTCAGGCCTTTGAGCAATTGACTGGGCAAACTTTCTCTGCAAGGCTTGAAACTTGGCATGGATGATCTTGAGAACTTGTTAGGACAATGGTGAGCATTTGGGATCCCTTGGGCTCAAGTATCTTGATGCAATATGAAACCCTAATTAGAGGTGGACTGCCTTAGGAGAGAGCTTGTCTGGTTAACCCTTGAACTTCCTTGAGCAACTTGAGGATCTTTCTTGAAATGTTTTGAGAAATATGGGAGGGAAAATTTTGGGGTACAATAGCTGCCCCTGTTCAATCTTTTTAAACCTGAAGATTTAGATTGGCTTGTCTGCCTTTCGTGATCTGAAGGTGGAAGATGATTGAACACTAGAGTGCCCGGAAATTTGCACTCACATGAAGTGATATTTGTCTTGTGATGTCGGGAATTGGCTTACAGATTCCATTTGGAGATTGATGAAATAATATGGGTGTTGTACCCCAAAATTTTCCCTCTCATTTATTAAGATTTTCCTCACAAGACTTCTTGGACTCAAGACAGGATTAGGGTTTGGTCAGCTCAAGATACCTCATCTTGCTCTGATACCCCAAAATTAGGGTTTGAGTTTGCACAAGGATTTTTGGACCATCATTGCTTCATGTGACTTTCATACATCATGTTGGACCCTTAAGATTGCTCATACCAAATTGCAAGCCTTAAATCACATTTTTGACCAGTCAATTGGATAATTGACCTAAAAATCAGCTGTATTGGGGAAAAAGTCAACCATGGCCAATTTACAGTAAAACTTCATAATTTTTTATCCACATCAACATTCTAGGCTCCTATGTACCATTTGATAAAGTTTAGATCACAACTCCTCAAGAAATTTGATCAAATCATCAAAAGGGCAAAATGGTCAAAATTAGGGATTTGACTGAGAAAGGGGAATTTCTGATTTTATACCTAGACAATGGCCAATTGGGTTCAAACATGATTTCAATGGTTCAATGGCATCATCTTGACCTAATTACATGGTTCAAAAGATCTCAAGTTCAAAGGATTGACAAATGAATTTTGCAGTCACTGATCAAAAGTCAACTGTACACTGAAAAGTCAAACTTTGACTTTTTGGTCAAAATCAAGTGCCAAGGGTCATAATTCATCAAGATATGTCAAAATGTTAAACTTGTTGACCAAGTAAATCAATTTTGAAAATTAGGGTTTTGAATTTGAAAATTTTCATAACTTAGAATTTTTTGAAGTATGAAAATTTTCTAATTTTTTCCCAACTTTTCACCACTTTTTCATCATGATGCAATTGGATTCAAAGAAAACTTCCAACATGAAAGTTATAGTACTCCATGAAATCTACAACTTTCTTCACAAAGTTTTCCGAAAAGATGCTTGGATCTCAAGTTATGAATTTGTGAATAGGGGTCCGTGAACTAAATAACTTAGTGAAAATTTGCCCTAATTTAGGCAAGTTTTTGACCCAACTTCATGGACATTTTTTACCTAGTTCCAAGAGGTATCTCAAAATGCATTTCAAATATGGATTATAGAGCATGTTTCAAGCTTTCCAAAATGTCAAGGAACTCTCCAAGATCATTTGTGGTTAGGGAGAATCGAAGAAGAGAAATTGGCATTTTGTCACTTTTGATCAAGCCATTTTTTACGAAGTATCAAGTTGCAAATATGATCAAGGATGCTTGTACCTTGAATTACAGGTCCTAAACTCATTATACACTCCATAATTAAATGAAAACTCAGAGGATAAGGGCTTTATCTTTTCCTTGGGAGCAATGTACAAGAGATTATTCCATAAATGGCCAAAAGTTCACAATGCCATTTTCATAAAGCAAGCTTTTTGCAACTTTATTAACCTTGAGCCTTGGACTTGTTCCTTTGGTACAAACAATCTCCATAGATATCAAGCATTGTACACCAACTCTCTGCAGCTAGCAAGCAAGCAGTACAAGCATGTTTGCACAAGTCACCTCACTTTTCTTCAAAAGCAAGAAAGGTTGCAAAAGTCAAAAAACTTATACAAGCTGATAAAGGGTGGACTTGGATCATTCTAGACAGATTCACAAACTCATCACAAGCCAAGACACGAATGCATAACATCTGAAACTCTCCCAAACTGAAAAACTTCATTTTTCTGCCCAAACATCCAATTTCTGCAAAATCATAGCAAGCTCATTATTTGCTCGTGCGTTTTGCTTTTTATCATTTCAAACACATTCCATATATCCTACCAAAGCTATCCAAGCATTCATCTTGCACCTGTAAGCTCTGTTTCAGCCATTGCCATTTTCAAGTTTGGAGGTTGCAACTTGACTTCTATAGGGAGTTTGGGCCATCCATAAAGCAAGCTAGGCATTGGAATGTCTTGAAGGAACTTCAAGGAAGCTCACACGATTCTCAGGTCTCACTCAAAGTCCCCACATTGCCATATCCAAATCCACCTGAAGGAGGTCTTTTTCAAAACCCTATCTCTCTATTTAGGCATCCTCAAGCCACGATTTGTGAAGCAAAAATGTAGTCTCTAGCATGGTGAAGCTGTACATATGCATACTTTCCATTTATATTAACTGAGCTAAGAGAATTTGAATGTTGAACATGCTGAAAAAATTAGGTCAGAAATTAGGGGTTATAAAATTCTCTCAGATCTTTGAGAGTTAGGTTACAAATTTTATATCATTGGAATCGTGAGATTACAAGCTACATTTTTTATGTTATGGATTTTTGTTTTTATGCAAGCATGAGCAAGTTGCAGGTTTGTACATGAAACGCGCGCAAGCTGAAGGACAGGGACAAAGTGGTTGTCTTGGGCTTTTTGTTGTTTCTGGCCTTTTTTGTTTTTTTTCTTTTCAAACCCCCCAATTTACTTTTGCACCCCCTGTTTCTTATTTTATATTTTTGCATATTTTCTCATATTTTTTATGTTTATTGCTTTTAAACATTTTTTCTGAACATTAAAAAACCTAAAAATAATTAAATTTTTTTTTTTACAATTTTATTATATTTTTTACATGAAAAAAATAGTTTATTTTAACAAATAGAACTTATTTTCTTATTTATTTGTAAATACATTTAATAAAAATACTATACATTTTTATTTTATTATTTTTCACATAAAATATTATTTTCGTACATATTTTAATTTTTAATATTTGTTAATAATATTATTTATTATTTCTTGTACAAAAAATGGATAAAATAAATAATAGGAAACATATATTTTCTTTAATCAAAAACTAGGGTTTCATCCCTCCAAAAATAACATTTTATTTTTCCCTTTTTCTAGGGTTTACATAAATCATTTTCTCATACAAAAATCAAATACAAAAAACATTTTTTGCATAAATACATTGTATTGCATATTTAAATACTTGTTTATTTATTTAATGCACAATAATTCAATTGAGTTGTAATAGTATTTTAGGGTTTATTTTGTGCAATATCCCCATTCAAAAACTTGTATCCCCCCTCCCATAATAATTATTGTAATAGCTTAGTTTACTTTTACGCAATTTATCGCTTTATATATTTGTGTAGTAAATCAGGGTTTTGCATGATAAGACCAAAAACAAACAAATAGAAATGACCTAATACAAGACAAATGCATGTAAAATGACACACATTGCACACAAGCACCCTTAGGGTTTCACCCACTTAGTTTCCTAAGTAAAAATGGCCATGGTATGCATGCAAAGTATCTTGGCAAAACAAAACAAAACAAAAGATCATAGTCCCTCGATGACGCTATCAAAAGGTTGCCAAAACAAATGATCTTGGTCCCTCAAACATGCTAAGATACTTGGCAACATTGCTATCCTGGTCATACGATGACCCACGCCCGTCCCGTTTACATCCAAAGATAGGGTTGTTTATCAAATCAATGGTAAATCAACAATGTCAAAGGAATAAAAATGCACAAGAAAGACGTTTGAGTAGGTAGATAGCTTCTAGTTACTTGATCAATTTCAAAACAATCCTTGCTATTTTCAAAAACAAACACACACACGCAACATCTTACAACACATTGAAACATTTTTCAAAAGACAAACATCTTTGTATACATTCTTATGAATGAGAATCATTACAAATATTGCCTAAACGATGGCCTCTTTTCAAAATACTTTTAAAACCACACAAGCACAATTTCAAACAATTTCAAAAGCAAAGCAAGTGATCTAAACAAGTAACTAAGAGCCCATGGAAAACCATGGATGAAAAGGGTGCTAGCACCTTCCCTTTTCATAATCTACCCCCCGAACTCAAGAAAACATCTCAAAGGTCTTTCCTGTGCTTTTTTACCTTTCCTTTTGGATAAAAGAAAAGTCGGTGGCAACTCTTGCTAACTGCAACATTTGCAAACACAAACGCGAAACCTCAAGTCAGTTCTCCCACTGCATCACAGAACTGGCGACTTTGCTGGGGAAAATAATAAAAGTGGGGTTACCTTAGGGTTTTAGATCACATTTACATGCTTACCTTATTTGACTTGTTTGCTTTACACTTTAGTTCTGTTGTTTGTGTTTGAATCCTCCACCCGGACTTGGGAAACATTATAGGTAAATAGCAATACGTTGTGGAAACTGTGCTGGGTATACCGACATGGTCTAAGTAATAGCTATATTAGTGCGACATATTTGTGGGTACCGGTAGCCTTTGAGTTAATCAAAGAGAATACGGGGCCGCTGAGTAATGTCATAAAGCACTAATGAACTTCTAGAACCTTTACTTGACCAACTTGGCCTTTTAGGATATAGTGAGATGACCGACTTTGGTGCAGTCCGAAGTTGGTAGATACTCGATACTACACTCATTGGGGGTTGGTTCCTTGGAATATTTCGGTCGCCAATAAAGAGGCTGAATTGAAACAATGAACAAGGAAACAATCCAGTGATATTGAGCTCCTTAGAACCCGGTTACTATTTCTAGGACAGGTTGAGCCAACTAAACTTCAAGAGGGTACTTACCTATGAAACCCCATGCAAGCCTAAACTAGGAACTTGTGTGATTTGCTTGTACATATATACTTGTGTATAACATCATGGACATCATGAACATCATATGCATCCACTAACCATTTCAAGGATTTTGGAGATTCATCTTTGTTCTTGTTTTGTAGGTTATGGATTCACTTCGCAGGAAAACTATCCAAATCAACCTTGTAAGAATTCCTCCACAAATCAAGGAGCTAGCTTCAAGGATTCCTGAGAATTATCGATTCACCAAGAGACATGGTCGTCTACTCAACTTGGTCACCACCAACACAGAGGAGGATATGCTGAAAGTTCTCTTCCAGTTCTTTGACCCTTTGCATCATTGCTTCACATTTCCTGACTATCAACTTGTGCCTACTTTGGAAGAATTCTCTCAACTTTTGAGAATTCCCAATCAACTACCCTTCAACAGTATGGAAAGAGATCCAAAGCCAGAAGATATTGCTCAAGCCTTACACTTGCACTCATCTGATGTCACAACTCATTGGGAAACTAGAAGTGGTGTCAAAGGCTTCTTGGAAAAGTTCTTGTTTGAGAAGGCCCAAAGCAGTTGGAACTCCTTGGATTTACAAGATTTTGAGGAGATTGTAGCTCTTATCATCTATGGGATGGTCTTGTTCCCTAACCCTGATCAACTCATAGATGTAAACACTGTCAAAATCTTTATGACTCGCAACCCGGTACCTACATTGCTTGGGGATGACTCCACTCTTTTCACACTCGTACAATAAGGAAAAGAGGTGTTATCATGTGTTGTACTCCACTCCTGGTAAGATGGTTTATTTCTCATCTTCCCCAATCAGTCTTGAAGAATGAGCAAGGTTTGAGGTGGTCACAAAGTTTAATGACACTTAACCATTCAGATATTCATTGGTGTTCTCGATCCAAAGAGAATGTCATCATTGTTGACCGTTGTGGGGAATTCCCTAATGTCCCTCTACTTGGCATTAGGGGAGGCATCACATACAACCCTTGTTTAGCTCTAAGACAATTTGGTTATGCCTGAAGGGATGGCCCACATGATATGTTGATTCAAGGATTGGTTTTCGACTATGACAACAACGACCAAGGACTCCGTCAGAGATTCATCCGAGCTTGGAGAATGCCCAACAAGGTGGATAGCAAGACTCTGGGACACAAGAATTCCATCCCTCTTGAGCCTTACCTCAAGTGGGTACGAACCCGCACCCAAAGTCTTATGATGCCTTACCCCTCCATTCTCCAAGTGATTATAGAGCCTGTTAAGGAAGGAGAGGTTCCATACACCATCCTACATCCTGACATGCCAACATCACTCAAAGATCTGCAAAGAAGTTGGATACAGCTCAAGGGAGAGCGCAATACTTTCGAAGCCCAATTCTACGCAAGAGAGAAGAAGGTTTTGGAACTCACTCAGCTACTTCATGAAGAGCATACTCTCAACACCTACATTGCACCAAAGAGGATGCACAACGTCTTTTTACCTTAGAATTTTGTATTATTTGGCCCAAGGGGAATTGATGTACTAAAAATTCTATCTTATTAATATGACGTGTGTTTCTTTTTTGTTTAAAACAAATTTAAATTTCTGAATCCTTGAAAGCATTGCATGAATACATATCATTCATCATAAGAATAAACAGGTCTTCACACCAAGTTTCCTCATCTCTCTACTGTTTATTTCAGTAAGATGGATATCAAACAAACGGTCAAAGATCTGCAAGCTCAGAATTCACAATTTCAACAGTTACTCATGACCTTAGCCAAGGGGCAAGAGGAGCTGAAGACTCTGCTAGAGAAAGAGAAAGAGAAAGAGAAAAAGAAGCCAACTGGTGTGATTATCATGGGCAAAAGATTTCAGGGACAAGCCAGAAGGACCTTAGAATTTCCAACAACATCTGAAGAAGGGGGAAGAAAAGGAAAAGAAACGGCAGTACCATCAGATTCTGAAGAAGAAGAGGAAGAGGAAGAGGAGGACTACTCTGAACAACAATACCCTCCGGCTGATGACAAGTACAAGCACCTTGAAGAGCGACTCAGCGCTATGGAAATCCAGAGAGTACCGGGGCTAGATTTTGAAGAGTTAGGGTTGGTGTCTGGAATTGTAATCCCTCCAAAGTTTAAAGTGCCACTGTTTTCCAAGTATGATGGGGTGTCTTGCCCTAAAATGCACCTCAGATCCTATGTCAGGAAGATTCAACCACATTCTGCCGACAAAGACCTGTGGGTCCACTTTTTCCAAGACAGTTTATCAAGAACGCAACTCGATTGATTCTACCAGTTGGAGAGGGCAGATGTCCATAATTGGGAAGACTTGGCGGCAGCTTTCTATAAGCAGTATCAATACAATGCCGACCTGGCGCCAACCTGTACTTAGATACAAAGTATGGCTATGGCTTCCAATGAGGGCTTTAAAGATTACGCGCAAAAGTGGAGAGACCTGGGCAGAAGGGTGAAACCTCCTCCATCTGAGAGGGAGTTAGTGGACATGTTCTTAGGAACTCTATCAGGTCCTTTCTTCAATCACCTGATTCGAAGCTCCTCTGCGGGGTTTATTGATTTGATTCTAACCGACGAAAGAGTAGAGGCTGGTATAAGAAATGGGAAAATTCAGAAGGACGCGTCTGTCTCAACAGTTGTAAAAAAGCCCTTCACGGGAAGAAAGGAAGTATCTGCTGTGTATTATCAGAGGAACCAGGGAAGAACCAAGCGCCAACCAACAGTGGGGGCCGTTATGAATCCGAAGCCTGCATCAGACCAGCCAAGAACTAATCAGCAAATGGTAGAAAGGCCAGTTCGGCAGTTTACCAAGATTAACATGACTCCGGCTCAAGTCTTACCACATCTCTTAAAGTTGAATCTGGCCAATTTGAAAGAGGCCCCAAAGAATCCTAATACTACTTCTCCATATTACCATCCCAACGCCAGATGCGCGTACCATTCTGAAAGTCTAGGGAACGACACCAACAACTGTTGGGCTCTGAAGAACAAGATTCAAGATCTGATAGACGCAAAGGAAGTTGAGTTTGAAGCTCCTGAGAAACCAAAT
Source organism: Vicia faba (assembly GCA_948472305.1). Lineage (NCBI taxonomy): Eukaryota > Viridiplantae > Streptophyta > Magnoliopsida > Fabales > Fabaceae > Vicia > Vicia faba. The sequence goes on from OX451741.1 coordinate 1,463,268,123, forward strand.
GTTATTTCCGCTCCGATGCCGATGCATGGTCACAATGCCAACGCTATTGAAGAAGATCTATTTTTTGCTACCGTGGATGAACTGTTAATTCCGCTCCTGACCATCAAGTTGAATTTGTTAAAAGATGGCATCTTCCCAGGTTGTGACAAAGACTGCCATGTTTGCATGTCCTCATCATTTGACTGCCCTCTGTTGAAGAAAGGAATCCAACAAATGATTGATAACCAAGAAATTTTGTTTGAGAAAGCTCCTGTTTCACCCGTTCTAATGAAAGAAGTTTCAATAATAACCATCTACGCCAATCCTTCTAGGGCCCCTAAAAGACCCGTTAGGATTACACCTTCTCTGAAGACTGCTCCGCTTAAGATAACAATGCCCGGGCCTGCCCCATACAAATCAGATAAATCAGTACCATGGAACTATGGTGGAGAAATCTACTACCATGGTATTAAGCAGGATGAACTGACTGCCGAAGAAGAAAGCTCCGAGGAGGACAATTTCGAAATTAGCAATATTGTTGGAACTAGCAAGATCACCCGCAGTGGAAGGATATTCTCTCCAGAGATTGCTCCTCCAACAGCAGTCTTTGGACCCGTGGCCGTTCCGAAGATTACCTCTACACCAGTGATTGTACCCGCAAACCTACCAACAAAGACAATACAATTCCTATCCCTACTTCCGTTGCTGAGAATAAAGGAAAGAATGTTCAAGAGGAGCTTGTTCAGAAGAAGGTTCAATCACTAGCTATTCCTGAAACATCCAAGAAGGATATGGAAGACATCCTGAAGATCATTAAGAAGAGTGATTATGATGTGGTTGAATAATTGGGGAAGACCCCTTCCAAGATCTCTATGCTAGCCCTGTTGTTGTGTTCTGAAGCACACGCCAAAGCTCTGGTAAAATTTATGAAGACAGCTCATGTGCCGCAAGAGATGTCTGCTGACCAGTTCGAGGACTGTGTGGCCAGCTTGACAGCCGATAATGGCCTGGGCTTCTCCGTTGCTGACTTGACACCCCGAGGGAGAAAACACAATGATGCACTACATGTCTCAGTGGAGTGCAGAGGAACAACCTTAGCTCATGTTTTGGTTGATACTAGATCGTCTTTAAACGTCTTGCCGAAGAAAGCCCTTGATAGGTTGGATTGTGAGGGGCTGACTTTAAAACCCAACAATATAATGGTCAGAGCTTTTGATGGTTCTAAGAGGATGGTCCACGGGGAGGTGGACATCCCAATCAAGGTGGGAACTTAGGTCTTCAATTCAACATTCTATGTGATGGACATCCGTCTTTCTTATTCCTGTCTGTTGGGACGCCCGTGGATCCATAATGCCGGTGCTCTCACCTCCACTTTGCATCAGATGCTTAAGTACCCCGTCCAAGGGAAGATCATAATTGTCCATGGGGAAGAGGAATATATAATTAGTCATCTGAATTCCTTCCGTTATGTGGAGTTAGATGGAAAATTCATAGAGACCCCTTTCCAACATTTTGAAGAAGTCTCTGAAGAAATAGCGGCAACCAAAGCGGTATCCTTAACTCCTAAAATCACAAGACCTCCACCTCAGATGTCATCTTTAAAGGATGCAAGAGCAGTAGTGGATGAAGGGGGATGCATAATCTGGGGTCAGCTTCTAGACATTCCTTACAAATCAGACAAGTGCGGCTTGGGGTTTACTTCGACTGGTCAGAAGGCTATGCGCCGCGCCCGTTCCGGAGGGCCACCTGTGAAGATCAGCCACCAAAGGGTTAATGCAATAGAGGACAGTGAAGAAGAGGGCAGCCTGGAAGATTGGATATTTCCTACTGTCAGCGAAGGACTGTGCAACTGGGAAGCAAAAGACTTTGTTCTGATTACTTTCATATCTCAATAATTTATCTTTTCCATTTCTGTTGGATCTGTAATAATTCACAAACAATTCGTACTTTTTCAACCATGTGTCTTACCCGAGGCACATTGGTCCATTTGTAAGGGTTTTTATTTCATCTACATATGTCATTCAATGAATCATGGACGCTTTTTCACATATAAACTTTTTATGCTCATTGCCTTTCTTTTACATTTTATTGTTTTAAGATGGCTATACCCTTACAGACACCCACACTCACAAATGCAGGTACCCTTCCATTCCGGATTCCATGGGTAACGATACTTCTATAGCCTTCAGTGACTCTGAATATCTGATCTACCAAGCCGAATACGAAGGTGAGGAAGATTGTGAGGTGCCAGGGGAATTGGCCAGACTATTACAACAAGAGGAAAGAGCAATTCAGCCTCATGAGGAGCAATTGGATACAATTAACTTGGGAACTGAGAAAGATAAAAAGGAAATCAAAATAGGTGCCAATCTAGAGCCGAGTGTCAAGGAGCGCATAATTCATCTATTGCATGATTATGTTGAGATCTTTGCCTTGTCATACGAATACATGCCGGGATTAGATACAGACATTGTGGTACACCGTCTACCCACAAGAGAAGACTGTCCACCAGTGAAACAAAAGGTCCGCCGCATGAGATCTGACATGTCAGAGAAGATCAAAGCAGAAGTTATGAAACAGTTCAATGCTGGATTTCTGACTGTTACTTTCTATCCATAATGGGTTGCTAACATTGTGCTCGTGCCTAAAAAGGACGAAAAAGTCAGAATGTGCATGGATTATAGAGATTTAAACAGGGCCAGCCCTAAAGATGATTTTCCACTTCCACACATCGACATCCTGGTTGACAACACAGCTTAACACAAAGTATTTTCTTTCATGGATGGATTCTGAGGCTATAACCAGATCAAAATGGCACCTGAGGACATGGAGAAAACTACATTTGTCACACAGTGGGGTACGTTCTGCTACAAAGTGATGCCATTCGGACTGAAGAATGCCAGGGAAACCTATCAACGCGCCATGGTAGCTTTGTTTCATGATATGATACATCATGAGATAGAGGTCTACGTAGATGACATGATAGCCCGATCACAAGCTGAAGAAGAACACCTTAATCACTTGCAAAAGTTGTTTGTCATATTGAAGGAGTATAAGCTAAGATTGAATCCAAACAAGTGTACATTCGGAGTCCGGTCCGGTAAAATCTTAGGTTTCGTTGTCAGCAACAAAGGCATCGAGGTTGATCCTGCCAAAGTCAAAGCGATACAAGAAATGCATGCTCCTCGCACTGAGAAGGAGGTCAGAGGTTTTTTGGAATGCCTAAACTACATTGCTAGATTCATCTCTCACGTAACGTCTACTTGTGAACCAATCTTCAAGCTGTTGAAGAAAGATCAAGTGGTCAGATGGAATGATGAATGTTAGGTGGCTTTCGATAAAATCAAGGAGTATTTACTAGAACCTCCTGTCTTGATGTCACCCGTTGAAGGAAGACCACTAATCATGTATCTGACCGTCTTAGAAAACTCAATGGGGTGCGTACTGGGGAAGCATGATGAGTCTGGCCGAAAAGAGCATGCCATTTATTACCTTAGCAAAAAGTTTACCGACTGTGAAACCAGATATTCACTGCTCGAGAAAACTTGTTGCGCTTTGGTATGGGCTGCTCGCCGGCTAAGGCAGTATATGTTGACTCATACCACTTTGCTGATATCTAAGATGGATCCGATAAAGTACATCTTTGAGAAGCCTGCTCTGCCTGGAAGAATAGCTAGATGGCAGATGATCTTAACGGAATACGACATACAGTACACGACCCAAAAAGCTATAAAGGGGAGTGTGCTAGCTGATCATTTGGGTCACCAAGCTGTAGAAGATTATCAATCCATGAAGTTTGACTTCCCTGACGAAGACATCATGACATTGGACAAAGTTGAAGAGATCAGACCATATGACGAACCTGAACAAGGATCCCAATGGACCCTGTAATTTTATGGGGCCTCCAATGCACTTGGTAACGGTATCGGCGCTGTGCTTATATATCCGAAAGGATTCCATACTCCTTTCACTGCCCGACTTTGCTTCAACTGTACGAACAACATGGCAGAGCACGAAGCATGCATCTTTGGACTCAAGGCTGCCATAGACATGGGAATCAAATCCTTAGATGTGTTTGGGGACTCAGCTTTGGTCATCAGTCAGATCAAAGGAGAGTGGGACACTAAACATCCAAACCTCATCCCTTACAAAGAACATGTTTTGACATTGTTACCACATTTCGAGCAGATTACCTTCGAGCACTTCCCGCGAGAAGAAAATCAGCTAGCAGATGCTCTGGCTACAATGTCATCCATGTTTAAACTTAATTGGGATAACGAGGCTCCCCAAATCACCATTGAATGGATGGATGAACTAGCACACTGTCACAATATTAATACCGAAGAAGTAGTGGACCAGCCGTGGTTTCATGAAGTCAAAAGGTATCTCGAGGCTCAAGAATATCCAGAAGAAGCTTCAGTCAACGACAAAAAGTTCTTAAGGAGATTCTCAGCTAAGTTTTTCCTAAGTAATGGCATCCTGTACAAGCGTAATCATGATTCTATTCTGCTCCATTGTGTGGACAAGATTGAAGCTGAAAAGATCATGGCTGAATTGCATGAAGGTACTTTCGGCACTCACTCTAGCAAGCATACGATGGCGAAGAAGATTCTATGGGCAAGCTATTACTGGTCTACCATGGAAGCTGATTTCTATCAGCACTCCCGGACTTGTCATAAGTGTCAAATCTATGCAGACAAGGTGCACGTGCCTCTTGTTCCTCTAAATGTATTAACAGCTCCTTGGCCCTTTGCTATGTGGGGAATCGACATGATTGGAGAGATCAAGCCTACAACTTCCAATGGACACCGCTTCATTCTGGTGGCCATTGACTACTTCACCAAGTGGGTCGAAGCAGCTTCCTTCGCATTCGTTACTAAGAATGTGGTTGCCCGCTTCATCAAGCAGAACCTTATTTGCCGGTACGGTATCCCCGAAAGGATCATCACTTACAACGGTACGAACCTTAAAAATACTATGATCACCGCCTTGTGCGAGCAGTTCAAGATTCAACATCACAATTCATCCCCCTATCGGCCAAAGATGAATGATGCAGTCGAAGCTGCTAACAAAAACATTAAGAAGATCATATAAAAGATGACAGTCACCTACAAGGACTGGCATGAGATGTTACCGTTTGCTCTTCACGGGTACCGTACCATGGCTCGTACATCAACTAGGGCAACACCCTATTCTTTGGTTTATGGCATGGAGGTTGTTTTACCTATCGAGGTTCAGATTCCCTCTTTGAGAATAATGAAAGAAGCTGGTTTGAGTGAAGACGATTGGATCCAGACCCGACTTGATCAATTAAACTTAATTGACGAAAAGAGACTTACTGCTGTTTGCCACGGTCAGACGTATCAAAAACGGATGATCAAGGCTTTCAACAAGAAAGTCATACGCTAAGTATATCAAGTTGGAGATCTAGTGATCAAGCGCACCATCTTGCCACAAAGTGATCCTAGGGGCAAATGGACTCCTACCTATGAAGGACCATTTGTAATCAAGAACATCTTTTCTGGTGGGGCAATGATCTTAACCACCATGGACGGCGACGACCTGCCGCACCCTGCGAATGCATACATAGTCAAAAGATACTATGTATAAATGACCCGCTAGGTTGACACACCTAGGAAAAACAAGGGCATCCCGGTGAACCAAAAAGGTTCGGTAAAAAATTAGGGATAAAATAAAAAATATCTGTACACCCGGCAAGTTGAAAACCCAAAAGGGCGACTTGGGCAAAAAAGGGTTTCCCGGTGGACGGAAAACCCGAAAGGGAGGTCCAGGAAAAAGTTAGGGAATTAAAGCGTATGATTATGTCTCGTCGGATCACTTTAAGGATAATCTCTTCACTGACAAACTCTGCACTTCTGATCAATTCAATCATCTTCGGGTGAAGCAACAGATGGACAAGATATTCAGAGATACGAAAGCTATAGCGGAATGGGAACCCCATGGGATTTTCACACATAACTATCTTTCTTTGTATAGAATTTTTCTTACTTTTATGACACCATCCTCTTACTAGGATGTTTGTCTCCTTTGTACAAAACACTTATTCAAAGTAAATACAAAGATATCTCTTTCAAAGTACAGAAAACTATTTTCTTTTTTTCTTTACATTTGTGTTTTTATTTGCAAAAACGTCCAATGATTCATTGATGAACATATGCATTTGAACATAATTACTGTTTACAAATAAACAGGATGGAAGAGAACAATTATTGATAGACTGAAAGGATAGGAAAATGTCTTTAGGCTATTCCATGAGCAATCCCTACAATACATCATCTAGATCCCCAGTGGAGCTAAAATTTCAAATCCCCATCAGAGTTAAAACTTCAAACTCTCAATCCTCAGCAGAGCCAAAACTTCTAACTATCAATCCCCAGCGGAAACCATTCAGTTTCTCTAAACTCCCCAGCAAGTTGTCTTGAAGTCAACCAGATAACAGTTAACTTTTTTCTCTCCCCAACCTAGGATAATTCCCCAGTAGAGTGGTAGACGACATAAAAACTCCTGAACCTACTCCCCAGTAGTAAGCCTTCTTCCCCACAGAGTTTTTATTACTTCCCAACACAATGAAGACTCTCATTCTTGATTCCCTGTAGAAGTCATCAGAGTTTTCTCTATTCCCCAGCAGAATAAGGATTCTCATTGTGTAATCCCCAGTAGAAGTCATCAAATTCTCTGAATTTCCCAAGCAGATTACTCAAGCAGTATTTGGCATTACTCTCAGAACATAATTTTTGTCAATACTCCAACTTCAAGACATGAAGGATTCTTACATCCCCGCAGAAGTTGCCAAGGATTTCTTATCCTCAGCAATCAAGGAAATTAACCCCCAACAGTCGCCAAGGATTTCTTACTCTCAGCAGTCAAGGATTTATTTTCCCTGGCAGCAGTCAAGGATTTATTTTCCTCAACAATACAACACATCAACTTACATGCGCATACATTACATCCATATATCATAAACATTTATGAATCACATTTATTGCATCATACATTTCATGCAACATAACTTTGTGTTTCAGCTAACATTTTACCCTTTTCAGGATAAGATTAATAGCTATCATTAACAATGTTCAAAGATTTCAGATACAATACAGATACACTCCAGACATGGAAGTCATTCTGTTACTCTATCAGATTACAGTACAGATACACTCCAGACACAGATGTCATTCTGTCACTTATTCAGATTTCAAATACAGTTCAGATACGCTCCAGATACGGATGCCATCCTGATACTTATTCAGATTTCAACGATCAGATACAGATTAGATATGCTCCAGACACGGAAGCTATTTTATTTCTCATTCAGATCAAACTTCTAGATACAGTACAGATACACTCCAGACACGGAAGTCATTCTAATACTCATTCAGACCTCAACATTCAGATACAGTACGGATACGCTCCAGACACGATTTCCATTATGTTACTTATTCAGTTTCATCTTTCAAATACAGTTCAACTCAGATACGCTCCAGACACGGAAGCCATTCTATCACTCATTCAGATTCAGACTTCAGATACAGTCCAGATACGCTCCAGACACGGTCGCCATTCTGTCACTTATTCTGATTTTCCCCAGCTTAGATACGCTCCAGACACGGAAGCCATTCTGTCACTCATTCAGATCACTTATTTAGATTCAAGTTCAGATACGGCTCAGATACGTTCCAGATACGGACATCATTCTGATGTTCATTCTTTTGACCTACAACTCAGCAAACATTCTTGGATGGCATCTTCAACCCCATATCCAACAAGATCCTATCACCTCTCCAAATGGCATCTTTAAGCCCATTCCCTCAACTACATTCTTTGACGAGTGCAAATTTATGGGCACTCTAGTGTCCAATCATCTTTTACCTTCGAGTCGCGAATGGAAAACTCGCCAATCTAACTCTTCAGGTTCAAGAAGATTGAACATGGGAAGCTGTTGTACCCTAAAATTTGCCCTCTCATTTATCAAGATTTTCCTCACAAGACCTCTTGGACTCAAGACAGGATTAGGGTTTGGTCAGCTCAAGATACCAGATTTTGCACTGATACCCCAAAATTAGGGTTTGAGTTTGCACAAGGATTTTTGGACCATCATTGCTTCATGTGACTTTCATACATCATGTTGGACCCTTGAGATTGCTCATACCAAATTTTAAGCCATGAATCACATTTTTGACCAGTCAATTGGACAGTTGACCTAAAAATCAGCTGTATTGGGGAAAAAGTCAACCATGGCCAATTTAAGGTCAAACATCATAATTTTTGATCCACATCAACATTCTAGGCTCTTATGTACCATTTGATCAAGTTTGAATCACAACTCCTCAAGAAATTTGATCAAATCATCAAAAGGGCAAAATGGTTAAAATTAGGGTTTTGACTGAGAAAGGGAAATTTCTGATTTTTTTTACCTAGCCAATGCCCAATTGGGCTCAAAAATGATTTCAAGGGTTCAATGGAATCATCTTGACCTATTTACATGGTTCAAAAGATATCAAGTTCATAGGATTGACAGATGAATTTTGCAGTCAACTGATCAAAAGTCAACTATACACTGAAAAGTCAAACTTTGACTTTTTGGTCAAAATCAAGTGCCAAGGGTCATAATTCATCAAGATATGTCAAAATGTGAAACTTGTTGACCAATAAAATCAATTTTGGAAATTAGGGTTTTGAATTTGAAAATTTTCATAACTTAGAATTTTTCTAAGTATGGAAATTTTCTTATTTTCTACCAACTTTTCACCACTTTTTCATCATGATGCAATTGGATTCAAAGAAAACTTCCAACACGAAAGTTGTAGTCCTCCATGAAATCTACAACTTTTCTTCACAACATTTTCCCAAAATATGCTTGGATCTCAAGTTATGAATTTGTGAATAGGGGTCCATGAACTAAATAACTTAGTGAAAATTTGCCCTAATTTAGGCAGGTTTTTGACCCAACTTCATGGACATTTTTCACCTAGTTCCAAGAGGTATCTCAAAATGAATTTAAAGGTGGATTACATATTATGTTGCAAGCTTTCCAAAATGTCCAAGAACTCTCCAAGATCATTTGTGGTTAGGGAGAATCGAAGAAGAGAAATTGGCATTTTGTCACTTTTGATCAAGCCATTTTTTACAAAGTGTCAAGTTGCAAATATGATTAAGGATGCTTGTACCTTGCATTAAAGGTCCTAAACTCATTCTACACTCCATAATTAAATGCAAACTCAGAGGATAAGGGCTTTATCTTTGCCTTTAGAGCATTGTACAAGAGATTATTCCATAAATGGCCAAAAGTTCACAATGCCATTTTCATAAAGCAAGCTTTTTGCAACTTTATCAACCTTGAGCCTTGGACTTGTTCCTTTGGTAAAAACAATCTACACAGATATCAAGCATTATGCACCAACTCTCTACAGCTAGCAAGCAAGCAGTACAAGCATGTTTGCACAAGTCACCTCACTTTTCTTCAAAAGCAAGAAAGGTTGCAAAAGTAAAAAAAGATGTACAAGCTGATAAAGGGTGGACTTGGTATCATTCTAGACAGATTCACAAACTCATCACAAGCCAAGACACGAATGCATAACATCTGAAACTCTCCCAAACTGAAAAACTTCATTTTTCTGCCCAAACATCCAGTTTCTGCAAAATCATAGCAAGCTCATTATTTGCTCGTGCGTTTTGCTTTTTATCATTTCAAACACATTCCATATATCCTACCAAAGCTATCCAAGCATTCATCTTGCACCTGTAAGCTCTGTTTCAGCCATTGCCATTTTCAAGTTTGGAGGTTGCAACTTGACTTTTACAGGGAGTTTGGGCCATCCAGAAAGCAAGCTAGGCATTGGAATAGCTTGAAGGAACTTCAAGGAAGCTCACACAATCCTCAGGCCTCACTCAAAGTCCCCATATTGCCATATCCAAATCCAGTTGAAGGAGGTATTTTTCAAAACTCTATCTCTCTATTTAGGCATCCTCAAGCCACGATTTGTGAAGCAAAAATGTAGTCTCTAGCATGGTGAAGCTGTACATATGGATACTTTCCATTTATATTAACTGAGCTAAGAGAATTTGAATGTTGAACGTGCTGAAAAAATTAGGTCAGAAATTAGGGGTTATAAAATTCTCTCTGATCTTTGAGAGTTAGGTTACAAATTTTATATCATTGGAATCGTGAGATTACAAGCTACATTTTTTATGTTATGGATTTTTTGTTTTTATGCAAGCATGAGCAAGTTGCAGGTTTGAACATGAAACGCGCGCAAGTTGAAGGACAAAGACGAAGTGGCTGTCTTGGGCTTTTTGTTGTTTCTGGCCTTTTTGTTTTTTTCTTTTCACACCCCCCAGTTTACTTTTGCACCCCATGTTTCTTATTTTATATTTTTGCATATTTTCTCATATTTTTTATGTTTATTGCTTTTAAACATTTTTTCTGAACATTAAAAAACCTAAAAATAATTAAATATTTTTTTTACAATTTTATTATTATTTTTATTATTTTTTTACTTGGAAAAAATAGTTTATTTTAACAAATAGAACTTATTTTCTTATTTATTTGTAAATACATTTAATAAAAATACTATACATTTTTATTTTATTATTTTTCACATAAAATATTATTTTCGTACATATTTTAATTTTTAATATTTGTTAATAATATTATTTATTATTTCTTGTACAAAAAATGGATAAAATAAATAATAGGAAACATATATTTTCTTTAATCAAAAACTAGGGTTTCATCCCTCCAAAAATAACATTTTATTTTTCCCTTTTTCTAGGGTTTACATAAATCATTTTCTCATACAAAAATCAAATACAAAAAACATTTTTTTGTATAAATACATTGCATTGCATATTTAAATACTTGTTTATTTATTTAATGCACAATAATTCAATTGGGTTGTAATAGTATTTTAGGGTTTATTTTGTGCAATATCCCCATTCAGAAACTTGTATCCCCCCTCCCATAATAATTGTTGTAATAGCTTAGTTTACTTTTACGCAATTTATCGCTTTATATATTTGTGTAGTAAATCAGGGTTTTGCATGATAAGACCAAAAACAAACAAATAGAAATGACCTAATACAAGACAAATGCATGTAAAATGATACACATTGCACACAAGCACCCTTAAGGTTTCACCCACTTAGTTGCCTAAGTAAAAATGGCCATGGTATGCATGCAAAGTATCTTGGCAAAACAAAACAAAACCAAAGATCATAATCCCTCGATGACGCTATCAAAAGGTTGCCTAAACAAATGATCCTGGTCCCTCAAACATGCTAAGATACTTGGCAACATTGCTATCCTGGTCATACGATGACCCACGCCCGTCCCGTTTACATCCAAAGATAGGGTTGTTTACCAAATCAATGGTAAATCAACAATGTCAAAGGAATAAAAATACACAAGAAAGACGTTTGAGTAGGTAGATAGCTTCTAGTTACTTTATCAATTTCAAAACAATCCTTGCTATTTTCAAAAACAAACACACACATACACAACATCTTACAAAACATTGAAACATTTTTCAAAAGACAAACATCTTTGTATACATTCTTACGAACGAGAATCATTACAAAGATTGCCTAAACGATGGTCTCTTTTCAAAATACTTTCAAAACCACACAAAGCCCCATTTCAAACAATTTCAAAAGCAAAGCAAGTGATCTAAACAAGTAACTAAGAGCCCATGGAAAACCATGGATGAAAAGGGTGCTACCACCTTACCTTTTCATAATCTACCCCCCGAACTCAAGAAAACATCCCAAAGGTCTTTTCTGTGCTTTTTTACCTTTCCTTTTGGATAAAAGAAAAGTCGGTGGCGACTCTTGCTAACCGCAACATTTGCAAACACAAACGCAAAACCTCAAGTCAGTTCTCCCACCGCATCACAATGGGCTTAAAGATTCCATTTGAAGTAGTGTCGATCGCCTAAGAGATTCCTTAGCGAGATTCAGTATACCTGTTGTTGAGGAAGACTTCGCTGGGGAATGCTGATCTCTATCTTGGGAGAAATAGAATTTTAGGAGCTTCGGTCGTCCGATATTCTAATGGGGAATCGTCTCTTAGTTGAAGAGGTGAAAATGAACTACTATCTGGTCGTGATCCAGGCTTCATAGTGATAATATCGACTACTATCTGGTCGTAATACAGGCTTTACAGTGACTTACTGGGGAGATGAGATTAAACTTGCTAGCCGATCGTAATCCAGGCTTCGCAATTTCTCAATTCTTATCTGGTCGTAATCTAGGCTTCAGAAAGGGATTAAGTTGTTATCTGGTCGCCTCCGGGCTTCTTAGTAATTGTCTAGGTAAACTGATATTTGGTCGAAATCCAAGCTTCGCAGTGTCTTGTACTGTTATCTAGTCGTAACCCAGGCTTAATCCCTTTTATCGTTATCTGGTCGTAATCCAGGCTTCACGATGTCTTATACCATTATCTGGTCGAATCCAGGCTTCATGGTGTTCTGTACTGCTATCTGGTCGTAATCCAGGCTTCACAATACCTTACTTCTTATTTGGTCGAAATCCAGGCTTCAGAAGAAATGAAGTGGTTATCCGGTCGCCTCCGATCTTCCCTTTGACTGTTGGGCCTACTAATATCCGGTCGAATCCGGGCGTCATAGTAATTGGCCAGGTAAACTGATATTTGGTCGTAATCCAAGCTTCACAGTGTCTTTTACTATTAACTGGTCGTAATCCAGGCTTCAGTGTCTTTTATCGCTATCTGGTCGTAATCCAGGCTTCGCGATGTCTCATACCATTATCTGGTCGAATCCAGGCTTCATGGTGTTTGGAGAAATCAAGATACTATCCGGTCGAATCTGGGCTTCATAACTTGCATTAAAGATATACCACTATCTGGTCGTAATCCAGGCTTCGCGGTGTCTTTGGCTGCTATCTGGTCATAATCCAGGCTTCACAGAAACTAGTATTGTTATCTGGTCGTAATCCAGGCTTCATAATAAATTGTTGAGATGTTATCCGATCGTAATCCGGGCTTCACGGCTTGTGTTTATGATGTACCACTATCTGGTCGTAATCCAGGCTTCATGGTACTTGTATTGCTATCTGGTCGTAATCCAGGCTTCACAATACTTGCTGAGCTGTTATCCGGTCGTAATCCGGGCTTCACGGCTTGTTGGGGATTAAACTATTATCCGGTCGTAATCTGGGCTTCATAGCTTAAAGACAAACCACTATCTGGTCGAATCCAGGCTTCGCAGTGTTTGATACTGTTATCCGGTCGTTCTCCGGGCTTCACAATATGATGGAGAAATCAAGATATTATCCGGTCGGATCCGGGCTTCAGAGCTTGAACTTGGTGAGAATTTGACTGTATCTTTCCTGAAAGGTAAAGGGTTAGTCGTATGTAATGCATGATATGTATCAAGCAATGATGTTCTAAAAATAAATGAGATTGCGCTATATGATGTGTATGCGCATGTCATGATGTATGGACATGCAATGTTTTTATGGTATTCTCTAGCTGGGGAAAATAAATCCCGGATTGTTGCTGGCGAAAAGAGTTGAATTCTTCGTTCTCATTGGGAATAATGTCCGAAGATGATTGGAAGAATAATCCTGCTGGAGAATATACTGGTGAGAAAATGACTCTGTGGGGAAGAGATACTCTGCTAGAGGATTTGTTGATTTGGAGGAATAACCTTGGCTGGGGATGAATTATCGTTGCTGGAGATAATGAACCCTGTTGGGGATTAAGTTTCTGCTTGTGGAAGAAGTAGGCTCCATTGGGGATAATCTTCTAGTGCTGGTGATAGACAAACTCTGCTTGGGGAGAATCAATGTTTTTAGATACCTTTTTGCTCAGCGGGGAGTGAATGTACCTTTAGTCGTATTCTCTAGCTAGATCTATCCCTATACCTGGTGGACAAAGCAACTGTAAGGTTTGGACATTTCTTGTTTTCCCCTGTTCTTAATATTACGATTAATCGTCTTTTGTTTCGCATGTAAATATTTAATGAGCAGCAATTATTGTCAAATGCATATATAAAAAATGAACCATTGGACGTTCTTGCAAAACAAAACAGAAAAAGAAAACAATTTGAAATTTCTTTGTGAAAATGAATTGTATGGATTTTGAGGTTGGCCTGTAAATAGGCGTTTTTGTACAAGAGGCTGACGTCCTAGTAAGAGAACACCGCCGAAAGAGAGAATTTATACAGTTTGTGTAAAACAAAGAAAAACAGCTATGTGAACAATCCCATTGGGTTCGAACTCTATTATTGCCTTTATATCCTCGAGAGTCTCATCACTTTGCTAATTGGTTGAAGGTAGATCAGATTGATTAGTGCCATCCGAGCTTGATAGTCGATACTGAAGTCTGGTTACAAGATGATCCAATCAGACATAGTGTTACGCTTTGATCCATAATTTTTTCCAGGACCGCCTTTTTTGGGTTTTCAGTCCACCAGGATACCCTTTTTTGCCCAAGCCGCCTTTTTAGGTTTTCGACTTGCCGGGTGTACAGATTTTCATTTTCATCCCTTATTTTTGCCCGAACCCTTTTGGTTCGCCGGGAAGCCCTTATTTTTGCCTAGGCTAGTCAACCTAGCGGGTCTTTGATTTATGCATAGTATTTTTTTGACTATGCCCATGCTCTCAGAGTGAGGAAGGTCGTCATCATCCATGGTGGTTAGAATCATAGCTCCTCCTGAGAAAATGTTCTTAACCACAAATGGCCCTTCATACGTAGGGGTCCATTTGCCCCTGGGATCACCTTGCGGAAGTATGATGCGCTTGATCACCAGATCCTCAACTTGATACTCCTGTTGTCTAACTTTTTTGTTAAATGCCTTTATCATCCGCTTTTGATACGTCTGACCATGACAAATAGCAGTAAGTCTCTTTTCGTCAGTTAAGTTCAGCTGATCAAACTGGGTCTGGATCCAATCATCCTCTCTTAAACCTGCATCCTTCATAATCCGAAGAGAGGGTATCTGAACCTCAATGGGTAAGACTGCTTCCATTCCATACACCAAAGAGTATGGTGTTGTCCCTGTTGACGTCCGCGCTGAGGTACGGTACCCATGAAGAGAGAATGGTAACATCTCATGCCAATCTTTGTATGTCACCGTCATGCACAATCTTCTTAATGTTCTTGTCCGGGAACTCGAAATTTCTGGATTGGTAATCATCCACGGTCTGATGTGCCAAATGATCCGTCAACATACTCCCCTTGATTGCTTTTTGGGTTGTGTATTAGATGCCATACTCAGTTAAGATCATCTGCCGTCTTGCTATTCTTCCGGACAAGGCAGGCTTTTCGAAGATATACTTGATTGGATCCATCTTTGATATCAATAAGGATAACATGGATATCTTTGATGGGGTCAGCCCCAGTTTCTCGACTACATTGTAGTCTCTTTTCTTGATAATCTTCAGAATTTCCTCTATCTCCTGCCTAGAGGTTTCTACAACAATCTTCTTAGGTGCCTCCATTCGGGCAGGCTCACCTATGACTTCTTTGCCCCGAGTGTCAGGTGGATCGACTACAGGGGTGATAACTGGAATATGAACTGGGGCAGTAGCTGATGTACTGGGAGATGGAATAGCAACATGCTTTTGAACATTCGGAGAGGAAATCTCAGGAGAGAAGAGTCTTCCGCTTCTGGTGACCTTGCTAGCCCCAACAATATTGCTTACATCAGTATCAGCTTCTTCAACGTTCAAATCTTGTTTGATCCCATGATAATACACATCGGCCCCATAGTGCCACGGGACAGGCTTATCCGAAGTGTATGGGATAGGACCAGGCATAATAATGATCAATGGAGCAACTCTTGGAACGGATGTAATCCTAACAGGCT
Source organism: Vicia faba (assembly GCA_948472305.1). Lineage (NCBI taxonomy): Eukaryota > Viridiplantae > Streptophyta > Magnoliopsida > Fabales > Fabaceae > Vicia > Vicia faba. The sequence goes on from OX451741.1 coordinate 1,463,283,947, forward strand.
TTCTCGAGGAAACCTTGGAAGGATTGGCGGAAATGGTTATGATGGACACATCTTCAACAGGAATCAACGGAATCAAAGTTTTCTCGAACAAGATCTCTTTGTTGTCCATCAGGCGTTGAACGCCTGATTTCAATAAATGGCAACCAGCAGGCAGGATTGAACACAGGTGGCAACCTTCGCCACAGCCCTGAAATAAACTGGCCAATAACAGATTCTTCTTCACTGTCAACAACGGAGTAGAAATGTTTTCCACGGAGGTCACAAATAAATCATCTTCTTCGCATTTACTAGATGAATGAGACAGGCCAGTTTCCCGTCGCAACCTATTCCCAAATCTGTGACCCATATTTAGAAGAACCACCTTCTTATTCTTCTTTTTCTTCTCCTTCATGATGAGAGTCTTCAAATCTTCTTGCCCTTTAGCCAAGTTCAGGAACATCTCTTTGAATTGAGCATTCTGTGCTTGAAGAGCCTTGATGGCTTGATCAGTAGGTATTTCGGAAGACATTCTGTGCTGAAATAAATAGCGAAGAAGATGAGAAACCTGTAATGGTACCTGTGATGAGGTGCATGATAATGGAATGCATATGAAATGATTTCAAAGACTTTGGGAGATTCAAATTTGCAAACCAAGAAATAAACAAACTTTATTAGATTCAAACTTGTAAAAATGTTTAACAATGCCTTTAAGGCGTTACAAAAGAAATAAACTGAAAATAAATCTAAACTAGAAAAAACAACAAAATCAGAAGTTCCATGGTCTCTTTCCCTTCGTGCTGACATAGTCATTGATTGTCCTCTCATTCTCAAGTTGCCTCGTGAGCTTCAAGATCTTCCTCTCTTGCTCATGATACTTCTCCCTGTAGGTATCCCTTTCCTCCTTCAGTTGGATCCAGGATCTCTTCAATGCCCCTAGATCATTAGGCATGTAGGGATAAAGGACCGTGTAAGGAACCCCTTCTTCATTAGTATGCTCCACAATCACCGGCAAAAAAGCTTCATAAGGCATCCCTAGCTTTTGAGCACGGGCTCGAACCCACTGGAGATAAGGTTGCATGGGGAGAGAGGTCTTTAGTCCTAGCTCTTGAGGGTCAGACCTGTTCACAATGCTCCAGGCTCGTATAAACCTTCGGCGATGCTCTTTAACATCCTCTTTATAGTCAAAGATGATATCTGTAAGAAGTAGCTCATGAGGACCGTCTCTCCGAGCACGACCAAACTGTCGTAAAGCCAAGCAAGGACTGCAGGTTATTCCTCCTCTAATTCCAAGCAATGGTACATTAGGATATCCCCCACATCGATTAATGACAACAATGCTTTCCATAGTCTTAGAATTCCAAAGAATGTTTGTATGAGCAAGGGACATTATCCTGTAAGACCATCCTAAACCTTCTTCATTTTTCAGCACGGACTTGGGGAGGTGCAAAATAAACCACCTCGCCAACAGCGGCATGTAAAACATGAGAGTCCCTCGTCTTCGCACAATACGAGTATAGAGGGCATGCAGGATATCACCCAGTAGGGTAGGCACAGGATTGCGAGGCAAGAAGATCTTAACCGCATTCACATATATGAAGGAATCTAGATTCGGGAAAAGAACCAAACCATAGATGAGGAGAGCTAAGATGTCTTCAAAAGCTTGAAAGTCCAAGTTATCCCAGAACTGTTGAGCTTGATCCATTAGAAACTTGGCCAAGAAACCTTTAACCCCGCTTCGTGTCTCCCAATTAGACACTACATCAGCCTTTTTCAAGTGTAAAGCTGAAGCAATGTCTTATGGCCTAGGAGTCTCTTCCAAACCGGTGAAGGGAATCTGCTCAAGGATGGATATACCCAACAAATGAGAAAACTCTTCCAAAGTGGCAACTAGCTGATAATCCGGGAAAGTCAAGCAACGATGCACTGGATCGAAGAACTGGAATAGCACACTCATCATTTGCTCATCAAACCTGGAGGTAACCAAACTAAGAAGCTGACCATGTCTTCTAATGAAGGAGGAAGTATCAGAAACTCTCGAGGCTAAATCTTTGAGTTGAGAAGGTATTTGAACAAAGTTAACTCGGATGGTGTTTCTGCGCATGGAAGCCATAATCTGCAAAACAGGACAAAGATAAATCCCCTCGGTCTTTGAAATGGTTAGTCTAATGAAGTATGCATGTTATGTTATGATGCATGATGTCATGATAAAACACACAACGGGTATCACAGATAGCAGACTTGATAAAGGCAAACAAGTCACACAAAAGCCCTTGAGTTTAAGGCTTACATGGGGTCTAGGTACTACCCTCTTGAAGTTCAGTTGGTTTCAACCTGTCCTGATAATAGTAACCGGGTATTATAGGTTCTCAATATCACTGACCATCCTCCATCGGTCATGGTTTCAGCTCACGCAATCTTTTCTTGCGGCCGGAACTATCTCGAGAGTATGGTCACAATGAGTGTAGTATCGAGTATCAACCAGTTCCCAGCTCTACACCGAGACCGGCTATCTCACTACTTCCTATGGCCAAGTTGGTCAATTATAGGTTCTAAGGGCAGTTGATGCTTAATGACTGATATAGCGGCCCCGTGTTCTCCTCGTTTCTCCACAAGGGATACCGGTACCAACCAATGTGCCACATCAACGTAGCTACTGCTTCAACCGTATCGGTCTATGCCGTACAATCCCCTCACAGTTTATTTCTACTTACCTAAAAGGTGTCCTCCAGATCCGGGTTAGGATCTATAGTAACTCCCAAACAAAACCCTTAAAAGTAAAGCTACCAAAACAAACAAGAGAAGCAATTTATGATGAACTAGATCCTAAGGTATACCCCACTTATTAAATTCCCCAGCAGAGTCTCCAGTTCTGTGATACGGTGGCCAGAACCGAAATTTTTTAGGAATGCTGTTTGCATTTTGCGTTTGTGTTTGCAAAATGTCGCGGTAAGCAAGAGTCGCCACCAAATTTTATTTTATCCAACTGGAAAGGAAAAAAGCATAGAAAAATTCCCTTTTTCGAGATTTTGAGTACGGGGGGTAGATTTTAGAAAGGGAAGGTATTAGCATCCTTTCTATCCGTGGTTTTCCACGGGCTCTTAGGTACTTTCTCATCATTTTCAAAATTTGCTTCCGTGTTTGTGTTTTGAAAAGTTTTTGTTTTACTTCGATTTAACCCTTGCTTCTGTCTTCAAGAGTGCTACGAAGTCGTTTTGAAAACTTTGTTTGAAAAGAGTGTTCGGTGTAAAAATGTTTGTTTTGTTTGAGCAAGTACTTAAGAACTAATCTACCTACTCGAAAAAAAGAATGTTTCTATTCTTGTTTCCTTTAGACAGTGCTATCCTACTATTAGTGAGTAGGTAGCATCGTCGTTGGAGTTTTAAGGGTCAATTTGAAAGGGACGTACGATCACTAAAGCAATGTTAGAACGTCTTAGTAATAACCCTAATGTCTTAGATCAATATTCGAGGCAACAATTCTGAGGCAACCATTCCGAGGCAACTTTTCCGAACGGGACTTTGATCTTTGTTTAGACAAGAGAGCGACCACTAAAATATCCTATACTTAATGATTGTTTACCGAAGGCAACCGAAGTGGGAGTGTACCCTAGGAGTGTGCATGTGCGAGTGATTCAATTTCAAGTTAATTATCTTTGCACATTTAGGGTTTGCTAACCGTTTTAAAATTAATCATACATTCTTGTCATGCATTCCTAATATTCATACATCTAACAGTTAATATTTGCGGAATTTAAAATGCGGAAAATAAGCTAACGCTATTACAAGGCTTCGGGTATTAATTACGTAGCCAAAAACAACCCGTAAAAAAAACGATAAATGAAAGTAAAAGATCCTAATTAATCTATTACAACTTGTGAGCAATTACATCAATATGGTAAAAATAAATAAAGCGCGATGGATCGAGAACGAGAGAGAACTAGGGTTTTGACCCCGTCTAACCTAATCGAAAGAAACAATTATTTTTGTAGTTTTTGATTATTTTTAAGAAAAAGAAAAAGGTTTTTAAATTAAATACAAAATTAATTAGTAATTAAATTAAATTAAAGAAAATAATTTACATGACCTATTTTTGTGTTTTTGATTATTTTTTAAGAAAATGAAAATAGAATTTAAATTGAACAAAACCCTAATTTCTAATTAATTTTAATTTATTTACAAAATAATTAAAATTACCCTAAAATTAAATAAAACTAATTAAATTAATTTGTATAAAAAATAAATTAAATCTAATTGGGTGGAAAGTTATTTTTTAGGATTTTGTGATAAAAAGAAAAATTAATTTGTGCTAGTAAATATAAATAAATAAATAAATTAAAAATATAAAAGAGAAGAAGAAAAATGGGCCTGAAATAGCAATTTGGGAGGGTGCTGATAGCAAGCCTTGGGCCCAAAAGAATCTGATCCATGTTGACTTTCATGTTCCAATGCTATGCGTTGATTGAATTTTTGGTTGACCCTCATATGATAGCCTTTAGATCTGGTATCCTGGACACGTGGCTGGTTGGATGATGATGGACCATGGTGGTCATCCCACTTATACACACGCCTGATTATGGAAAGAAAAAATATATGAAATAATGGGGGGACCTAGGATTCGAACCCAGGTCCTGTAACCTTTTCCAATAGCCTGGCTACCAACTGTGCTGCGTGTGTTAGTTGTATGTAAAGAAACAAATAAATATTATAAAAACAACATAACTTTGTTAATTCCATGCACGCGAAAATTTAAACAGACGAATGAGAATGTGCCACGCCAATCATCTTCCTCCTTGCTCCGTTGGTAAAAGTCACAAACTTTTACCTATAGACATATGTCCGTAGCTACAACCCTGGCTCGTTTCAAATTCTTCCATGGGCATAATAAATGACATCTAATTCCATGAATCGAACCGCCTTGGCATTCTGAGTATCATGATGCCCTTCATGGGGGCCAATTTTTCCTACATACAAATATCCTAAATCGAAGCAAAAAACCCTAACAATGGCAAATTCTGATTCAGTCCAAAAAAATGCAATTGAATGTTATAGATAGTTTGCAAATGTCTCAAGGAGCAAGAATATATAGGTATTTTATGCTATAGATGCCAGAATCATGCAATTCGATTTCAAGAAGAAGCCATTGTCGTGGCTGACTTACAGTGTGTTCTAGCATTGGAAAGTCCTTGTTCTTGATTGGTATAGCTTGTTTATGATCCCAGGAAGTGAATGAGATGGTCAGGGAGCCTTGTAATCGCCTGGAACTATGAAATCAACTCAACACTTTTTGTGATTTTTTTTCAAGTTTGTCCTACCTTTTCATGCTTCTCCAACCTTGTGATTTTTGTCTGCAAATGTTCCCTATATACCGAGGAATGAATTAGGTTTACAAAAGTCCATTCAATCTTTGCCAATTATTGATTTTGATCTTGATTTGATTCACTTGAAATTCTTTCCAAAATAGGCCAAAATCAATATTTTTGTGCCCACTTTTGCCTTGCACGAATTCAATCTTTTGCTAGCTGGATATAGAACCTGAAACATGCACAATATCTTGAGGTTTCAATGATTTGGATTTTTTCATGATTTGTTTTGATTTAAATTGATTTAATTACAATAAAAATAAAAATAAATAATAAAAATAGGATAAAGACAAATGGAAAGAGCTAGAGCTCGTGGACCATGCTACCAACTCAAAACAAGTTCAAAAGATTGGGCCCAATTAGCAAAAATTGCAATTTGAGGCATAGTTGACTTTTGACAATTTTGCAAAAAAGGTCAACTTCACCAATGCATAACTTCCTCAATTTTGACTCTTTGAAGGTGTTCTTTGACTTTTTATAAAGCTTGAGATGTCCTATAAGCATCCCTTTTAGTCTAATCTCAATTTGGTATTCCATGTTCATGTATGAAGCTTTGACAAAAAAAGGTGTTTTTGTTGACTTTTCAAAATGACCTATAATGTCCAAATTCATAACTTCTTGTGAGTGCATATTTTGAACTTGGGAGATGAAGATGGATTATAGAGAATTGCATCCTCTTAAAAATGAGCTTTGGATGGTTCATTTATCATAAAGCATGAGAAAGTTATGCTTGGTCAAAGTTGAGTTGACTTTTCCAACAAAACCCTAATTTAACAACTTTTGGGTTTTGATGAATTGTGAGCAATCCTTGATGAATCATGATCAACCCTTGATCAAATGATGAAATACTTTACAATTAGGATGTTGACCAAAAATCTTGAAGTTTTACTGTATGTAGGCCACAATTGACTTTTGCCCTAGCATAGTCGATTTTCAGGCCTTTGAGCAATTGACTGGGCAAACTTTCTCTGCAAGGCTTGAAACTTGGCATGAATGATCTTGAGAACCTGTTAGGACAATGGTGAGCATTTGGGATCCCTTGGGCTCAAGTATCTTGATGCAATATGAAACCCTAATTTGAGGTAGACTGCCTTAGGAGAGAGCTTGTCTGGTCAACCCTTGGACTTCCTTGAGCAACTTGAGGATCTTACTTGAAATGTTTTGAAAAATATGGGAGGGAAAATTTTGGATTACAACAACAGGTTTCTCGAAGATGTACTTGATAGGGTCCATCTTAGAAATCAGTAGAGTGGTGTTGTACCCCAAAATTTGCCCTCTCATTTTATCAAGATTCTCCTCACAAAACTTCTTAGACTCAAGACCAGATTAGGGTTTGCTCAGCTCAAGACATTTCCTTGCACTATTGACCTGAAATTAGGGTTTGAGTTTGCACAGGTATTTTTGGACTTCCAATGCCTCATGTGACTTTCATACTTCATGTTGGACTTATAAGATTTCCCATATCAAGTTTCAAGCTTTGAATCACATTTTTGACCAGTCAATTGGACAGTTGACCTAAAAATCAACTGTATTGGGGAAAAAGTCAACCATGGCCAATTTACAGTCAAAACTCATAATTTTTGATCCACATCAACATTATAGACTCATATGAACCATTTGATCAAGTTTGGACCACAACTCCTTAAGAAATTTGATCAGATCATCAAAAGGGCAAAATGGTCATTTTTAGGGTTTTGACTGAGGAAAGGCAATTTCTGATTTTTCACCTAGACAATGGAAAATTGGGTTCAAGCATGATTTAAAGGACTCAATGGCATCATCTTGACCTAATCACAAGGTTTAAAAGATCCCAAAAGCATTGGATTGACAAATGAATTTTCCAGTCAACTGATCAAAAATCAACTGTACATTGAAAACTCAAACTTTGACTTTTTGGTCAAAATCAAGTGCCAAGGGTCATATTTCATCAAGATGTGTCAAAAAATGAAACTTGTTCACCAAGATACTTAAATTTGAAAATTAGGGTTTAAGTTTGAAAAATTTCATAACATTAGAAATTTTCTAAGTTATGAAAATTTCTTATTTTCCCCCAAATTTTCCCAACTTTTTCACTATGATGCAATTGGATTCAAACAAAACTTCCAACATGAAAGTTGTAGTCTTCCACAAAATCTAAAACTTTTATTCACAAAGTTTTCCCAAAAGATGCTTGGATATCAAGTTATGAGTTTGTGAATAAGGGTCCAAAAACTTTTTAACTTAGTGAAATTTTTCCCTAGTTTAGGCAGATTTTTTACCTAACTTCATGGAAAATTTTCACCTAGTTCCAAGAGGAATCTCAGAATTCATTTCAAATATGGATTATAGAGCATGTTACAAGATTTCAAAAATGTCCAAGAACTCTCCAAGATCATTTATGGTTAGGGAGAATCGAAGAAAAGAAAATGGCAATTTCTCACTTTTGTCCATGGCATTTTTCACATTGATACAAGTTGCAAATCTGTCCTAAGCATTCTTGTACTTGGTTTACAGGTTCTAATCCCTTCTACACTCCTTAATTTAATGAAAATACATTGGACAATGGCATTGTTCTGATCTTTGAAGCTTTGTACAAAGAATTATTCCAAAAGTGGCATAAAGGTTACAATGCTACTTTGATAAAGCATACTTTTAGCAACTTTGTTTATCTTGAGCCATGGACCTAACCTTTTGCTGCAAACAAAGTCCATAAATACCAGGCAATTTGTACTAACTCTCCTCAGGCCTTGAGCTAGCCTGTACAGGCTTTGGCATTGTCACTTCCCACCTTTTCTTCAAAAACAAGCCAACTTGCAAAAGTCAAAGCAACTCTTGTATCTGATAAAACCAAGCCTTTGTTTCATTTCAAACAAGTTCATAATATTGTAGCAAGCCTAAAGCACGAATTTACAACTTCTCAAACACTCAAATACACCAAAAACACCATTTCTGCCCAAAACAGGGCAACCTCTGCAAATCACAAGCCATCTCCATATTGCCTCGTGCGTTTTGCTCTGAACCACTTCAAACACATTCTATACCTCACATCCAAGCTATCCAGACCCCTGTCCAGCAACTGTGAGCCCTGTTTCGAGCTTCACCATTTCCATTTTTTGAGTTTGCAGGTTGACTTCTACAAGGAGATTCAGACCACTTCAAAGCAAGCTAAGCATTAGGAGAGGTTGAGGGAACTTCAAGCAAGATCATACAACCTTCAGACCTCATTCAAAGTCCCTACATTGCAATATTCAAACTCAACTGAACAAGGTATTTGTCAAGTTTATAACTCCTTATTTAGGCATCATTAGGATTAGGTTTGTGAAGCAAAAATGAAGTCTTTAGGTTGTTTGAGTTGTACATATGCATAGCTTCCATTTATATTGACTGAGCTAGGAGTATTTGATAGTTGAAGTTGTTGAAAAAACTAGGTCAGAAATTAGGGCCATTAAAATACTCTTTGATCTTTGAGAGTTAGGTCATGTTTTTTATATCATTGGAATCGTGACTAAAAATGCTACAAGTTTCATGTTGCGAGATTTCGTTTTTGTACACGTATGTGAGAGATACAGGTTGAACGCAAACGCACGTTTGGTTCTGTCCAGAGGTCAGGGATGAAGTGAAGTGGGCTTGGGCTTGCTGTTTCTTCTTTTCACACCACCCCTTTTACTTTTGCACCCCCTTGGCCTATTTTCTATATTTTTTGCACATTTTTCATTTCCTTTTTATTTTCTGAATTTATTTATTTTTTCTAAATATTGAAAAATCCCAAAAAGCATTTTCTTAATTTTTGCATTTTATTTTATTATTATTATTATTTTTTATGACAATAAATGGTTTATTAGGTTAAATATAATTTATTTTCTTGAATAAATTTGTAAATAATATAAAAATATCACATATTTTTATTTTTATTATTTATACACTTAAAATATTATTTTCTCACATATTTTATTTTTTTAAACATTTTTGTATATATTTTTATTTATTTTCTTGTACATATATGAAATAAATAATAATAGAATATATATTTTCTTTTAAACAAAAATTAGGGTTTTCACCCTTTCAAAAAATAATAATTTTATTTTCTTATTTTTAAGACTTAAATAAATTTATTTTTACATACATAAATAAATACAACAACATTTTTTTGCATATTTACATTTTATTGCATATCTAAATATTTGCTTATTTATTTATTTGTACAATAAATTCAATTTGGTTGTAATAGTTTTAGGCTTTTATTTTGTGCAATATCCCCTATTCAAAACTTGTATCCCCCTCCCCATAATATTGTTGTAATAGTCTAGATTTACTTTACGCATTTTATTGCTTTCATATACCATGATAGTAAACTAGGATTTTGTATGCAAAGACCAAAAATAAAAGCAAATAGCATGACTTAATACAAGACAAAAATGCATGAAAAATGACAACACATTGCATACAAGCACCCCTAGGGTTTCATCCACTTTGTTGCCTTAAAATGACCTTGGTATGCATGCTAGGTATCTTGGCAAGACAATTAAAATAAATTATCTTAGTCCCTAAAACTTTCTAAGATACTTGGCACCATTTCTATCATGGTCATACGATGACCCACGCCCGTCCCGTTTAACATCCAAAGATAGGGTTGTTTACCAAATGAAATGGTAAAACAACAATGTCAAAGGGTTAACAATATGTAGGAAAGACCTTTGAGTAGGGTAGATAACTCCTAGTTACTTGATCAATTTGCAAACCATCCTTGCTATTTTCAAACTATCACACACAATTTCAAAACAATTTCTAAACAACTTTCAAACATTGAAACATTTTTCAAAAGACAAACACCTTTGTATACATTCAAACAAGAATCATTACAAATGTTGCCTAAACAAAGGCCTTTTTTCAAAATACTTTCAAAACCACACACACAAAAGCACCATTTCAAACAATTGAAAAGGCAAAGCAAGTGATCTAAAACAAGTAACTAAGAGCCCATGGAAAACCATGGATGAAAAGGGTGCTAGCACCTTCCCTTTTCATAATCTACCCCCCAAACCCAAAAACAATCTCAAAGGTCTTTTCTGTGCTTTTTACCTTTCCTTTTGGATAAAATAAAAGTCGATGGCGACTCTTGCTAAACCGAAACATTTGCGAACACAAACGCAAAACCTCATGTCAGTTCTCCCACCGCATCACAGAACTGGTGAACCTGTTGGGGAATGATATAAAAGTGGGGTTACCTTAGGGTTTTAGATCACCTTTACATGCTTATCTTGCTTGACTTGTATGCTTTACATTTTGGTTCTATTGTTTGTGTTCGAATCCTCTACCCGGATTTGGGAAACATTCATAGGTAAATAGCAATACGTTGTGGAAACTGTGTGGGGTATACCGACATGGTCTAAGCAATAGCTATATTAGTGCGACATATTTGTGGGTACCGGTAGCCTTTGAGTCAATCAAAAAGAATACGGGACCGCTGAGTGATGTCATGAAGCACTAATGGACTTTTAGAACCTTTACTTGACTAACTTGGCCTTTTAGGATGTAGTGAGATGACCGGCTTTGGTGCAGTCCGAAGTTGGTAGATACTCGATACTACAGTCATTAAGGGTTGTTTTCTTGGAATATTTTGGTCGCCAGTAAAGTGGCTAAACTGAAACAATGAACACAGAAAATAATCCGGTGATATTGAGCTCCTTAGAACCCGGTTACTATTTCTAGGACAGGTTGAGCCAACTAAACTTCAAGAGGGTACTTACCTATGAAACCCCATGCAAGCCTAAAACTAGGAACTTGTGTGATTTGTTTGTACATATATACTTGTGCATAACATCATGGACATCATGAAGCATCATATGCATCCACTAACCATTTCAAGGATTTTGGATCTTCATCTTTGTTCCTGTTTTGTAGGTAATGGATTCACTTCGCAGGAAAACTATCCAAGTCAACCTTGTAAGAATTCCTCCACAACTCAAGGAGCTAGCTTCAAGGATTCCTGAGAACTCTCCATTCACCGAGAGGCATGGTCGTCTTCTCAACTTAGTCACCACCAACACTGAGGAGGATATGCTGAAAGTTCTCTTCCAGTTCTTTGACCCTTTGCATCATTGCTTTACATTTCCTGATTACCAGCTTGTGCCCACTTTAGAAGAATTTTCTCAACTCTTGAGGATTCCTATTCTCCATCAACTACCTTTCAACGGTACGGAAAGAGATCCAAAGCCTGAAGATGTTGCTCAAGCCCTACACTTGCACTCATCTGATGTCACAACACATTGGGAAACTAGAAGTGGTGTCAAAGGTTTCTTGGCAAAGTTTCTGTTTGAGAAGGCCCAAAGCTGATGGATTTCTCTAGACCTGCAAGATTTTGAGGAGATTGTAGCTCTTCTCATCTATGGGTTGGTCTTGTTCCCAAACCCTGACCAACTTATAGATGTGAATGCTGTCAAAATCTTCATGGCTCGCAACCCGGTGCCTACATTGCTTGGGGATATCCTCCACTCTTTTCACACCTGAACAATGAGGAAAAGAGGTGTTCTCATGTGTTGTACTCCTCTATTGGAAAGATGGTTTATTTCTCATCTTCCCCAATCAATTTTGAAGAATGAGCAAGGCTTAAGGTGGTCACAACGGTTGATGACCCTTACACATTCAGATATCCATTGGTGTTCTCGATCAAAAGAGAATGTTATCATCATTGACCGTTGTGGGGAATTCCATAATGTCCCTCTACTACGCATTAGGGGAGGCATCACCTACAACCCCTGATTGGCTCTGAGGCAGTTTGGGTATGCCCGAAGGGATGGCCCACATGACATGCTGATTCCAGACTTGGTTTTTGACTTCGACAATGACGATCAAGGACTCCAACAAAGGTTCATCCGAGCTTGGAGGATGCCAAACAAGGTAGACAGTAAGACCTTGGGACACAAGAATTCCATCCCTCTTGAGCCTTACCTCAAGTGGGTACGAACCCGCGCCCAAAGTCTTATGATGCCTTACCCCTACATTCTACCTATGATTATAGAGCCTGTTATAGAAGGAGAGGTTCCATACACCCTCCTGCATCCTGACATGCCAACATCACTCGAAGATTTACAAAGGAGTTGGATACAGCTCAAGGGAGAGCGCAATACTTTCGAATCCCAGTTCTACGCAAGCGAGAAGAAGGTTTTGGAACTCACTCGTCAACTTCATGAAGAGAGAAATCTCAACACCTACATTGCACCAAAGAGGATGCACAAAATCTTTTTACTTTAGAATTTTGTATTATTTTGCCCATGGGGCATTGATGTACTAACAAATTCTATCTTATTAATATGACGTGTGTTCCTTTTTTTGTTTAAAACAAATTTGAATTTCTGAATCCTTGAATGCATTACATGAATACATATCATTCATCATATGCATAAACAGGTTTTCACACCAAGTTTCCTCATCTCTCTGCTGTTTATTTCAGCAAGATGGATATTGAACAGACGGTCAAAGACTTACAAGCGCAGAATTCACAGTTTCAGCAGCTACTTATGACCTTGGCTAAGGGGCAGGAGGAGCTCAAGACCTTGCTAGAGAAGGAAAAAGAGAAAAAGAAAAAGAAGAGAGCTGGTGTGGCTACCTTGGGCAGAAGATTTGAAGGTCAAGCCAGAAGAGTACTAGATTTCCCCTCAACATCTGATGAAGGGATATGAAAAGGAAAGGGAGCTGCAGTGCCATCTGATTCTGAAGAAGAAGAAGAAGAAGAAGAAGAAGAGGATGAACATTATTCTGAACAACAGTACCCTCCTGCATATGACAAATACAAGAACTTGGAAGTGCGTCTGGCAGCTATGGAGATACAGAGAGTGCCTGGGATGGATTTTGAGGAACTAGGGATGGTTTCTGGAATTGTAATCCCTCCTAAGTTTAAAGTACCTCTGTTTTCTAAGTACGATGGGGTGTCTTGCCCAAAGATGCACCTACGATCTTATGTCAGGAAAATTCAACCACATTCTTCTGACAAGGACCTGTGGGTCCACTTTTTCCAGGACAGTCTTTCGGGAACGCAGTTGGATTGGTTTTACCAGTTAGAGAGGTCTGATGTGCATAATTGGTAGGATTTGGCAGCCGCCTTCTATAAGCAGTACCAATACAATGCGGACTTAGCACCAACCCGTACTCAATTACAGAGTATGGGCATGGTCTTAAATAAAGGTTTCAAAGAGTATGCCCAGAAATGGAGAGACTTGGCGGGACGAGTACAACCATATTTATCTGAAAGAGAGCTTGTGCATATGTTCTTGGGGACTCTGTCAGGTCCTTTCTTTAATCACCTTATTGGAAGTTCGTCTGCGGGGTTCACTGAGTTGATTCTAACTGGTGAGAGAGTTGAAGCCGACATAAAAAGCGGGAAAACTTAAAAAGATGCATCTGCTTCTGCTGCCATCAAAAAGACTTTTCCAGCAAAGAAGGAAGTATCAGCTGTCTACTCCCAAAGAGGTCAAGGAAGAGTTGAGCTCCAGCCAGCGGTGGGGGTCGTAATGATTCAGAAGTCTGCATCTGATCAGCCTAGAAACAATCAACCAAGAACCAACCAAGCAAGGGTGGAAAGGCTTGTACGGCAATTCACCCAGATAAACATGACTCCTACTCAGGTTCTACCCCATCTCTTGAAGTTAAACCTTGCCAGTATAAAAGAGGCCCCGAAGAATCCGAATACAGCTTCTCCTTACTACCATTCGAACGCAAAGTATGCTTATCATTCAGACAGCCCGGGGCACGACACCAACCATTGTTGGGCCCTCAAGAATAAGATTCAGGATTTGATATACGCTAAAGAAGTTGAATTCGATGCCCCTGAAAATCCGAATGTAATCTCTGCTCCAATGCCAAAGAATGGCCATAATGCCCATGTTGTTGAAGAAGATCTTTTTGTTGCTACTGTTGATGATTTGATGACTCTGTTACTGATAATCAAGTTCAATTTGTTGAAGGCTGGGATTTTCCCAGGTTGTGAAAAAGATTGATGCCTTTGTTCATCCTTACCAACCGACTGTCCATTGTTGAAGTTAGGCATCCAACGCCTAATGGATAACCAAGAAATCCTTTTTGAAAAGACTCTTGTTAAACAAAAATTAGGGTTTTCACCCTTTCAAAAAATAATCATTTTATTTTCTTATTTTTAAGACTTAAATAAATTTACTTTTACATACATAAATAAATACAAAAACATTTTTTGCATATTTATATTTTATTGCATATCTAAATATTTGCTTATTTATTTATTTGTACAATAAATTCAATTTGGTTGTAATAGTTTTAGGGTTTTATTTTGAGCAATATCCCCCTATTAAAAACTTGTATCCCCCTCCCCATAATATTGTTGTAATAGTCTAGATTTACTTTACGCATTTTATTGCTTTCATATACCATGATAGTAAACTAGGGTTTTGTATGCAAAGCCAAAAATCAAAGCAAATAGCATGACTTAATACAAGACAAAAATGCATGAAAAATGATAACACATTGCACACAAGCACCCCTAGGGTTTCGTCCACTTTGTTGCCTTAAAATGGCCATGGTATGCATGCTAGGTATCTTGGCAAAACAATCAAAACAAATGATCTTAGTCCCTAAAACTTGCTAAGATACTTGGCACCATTGCTATCATGGTCATACAATGACCCACGCCCGTCCCGTTTAACATCCAAAGATAGGGTTGTTTACCAAATGCAATGGTAAAACAACAATGTCAAAGGGTTAAAAATGTGTAGGAAAGACTTTTGAGTAGGGTAGATAACTCCTAGTTACTTGATCAATTTTCAAACCATCCTTGCTATTTTCAAGCTATCACACACAATTTCAAAACAATTTCCAAACAACTTTCAAACATTGAAACATTTTTCAAAAGACAAACACCTTTGTATACATTCAAACAAGAATCATTACAAAGGTTGCCTAAACAAAGACCTCTTTTCAAAATACTTTCAAAACCACATACATAAAAGCACCATTTCAAACAATTGAAAAATCAAAGCAAGTGATATAAAACAAGTAACTAAGAGCCCATGGAAAACCATGGATGAAAAGGGTGCTAGCACCTTCCCTTTTCATAATCTACCCCCTGAACCCAAAAACAATCTCAAAGGTCTTTCCTGTGCTTTTTTACCTTTCCTTTTGGATAAAATAAAAGTCGGTGGCAACTCTTGCTAAATCGAAACATTTGCGAACACAAACGCAAAACCTCAAGGCAGTTCTCCCACCGCATTACAAGTGGCATGAGTCAACATATACTGTCTTAACCGGCGAGCAGCCCATGCCAGAGCGCAGCAAGTTTTCTCTAGCAATGAATATCTGGTTTCACAGTCGGTAAAATGTTTGCTCAGGTAGTAAATAGCATGCTCTTTTCGGCCAGACTCGTCATGTTGACCCAAAACACACCTCATAGAATTCTCTAGCACTGTCAAGTACATGATCAAGGTTCTTCCTTCAACTGGAGGCATGAGAATAGGAGGTTCTTGTAGATATTCTTTGATTTTGTCGAAGGCAGCTTGGCATTCATCATTCCATCTGACTACTTGATCTTTCTTCAAGAGTTTGAAGATTGGCTCACAAGTAGCAGTTAAGTGAGATAAGAAGCGGGCTATGTAGTTAAGACGACTCAAGAATCCTCTAACTTCCTTTTCAAAGTGGGGGACTGGAATTTCTTAGATGGCCTTTACCTTGGCAAGATCGACTTTGATGCCTTTACTGCTGACAACAAAACCTAGAAGCTTTCTAGATCAACTCCGAATGTGCACTTATTAGGATTCAACCTCAACTTGTACTTTTTCAGCCTCTCGAATAGCTTGTACAAGTGATTGAGATGTTCCTCTTCAGTTTGTGATCTTGCAGTCGTATCATCCACATATACCTCTATTTCATGATGGATCATATCATGAAACAAAGCTACCATAGTCCTTTGATATGTTGCCCCTGCATTCTTTAATCTGAACGACATGACCTTATAACAAAAGGTGCCCCATTGCGTAACGAAAGTGATCTTCTCCATGTCTTCGGGAGCCATCCTAATTTGATTATAGCCGGAGAAACCATCCATGAAAGAGAAGACTTTATGTTGAGCAGTGCTATCGACTAAGACGTCAATGTGTGGTAGAGGGAAGTCATCCTTGGGGCATGCCCTATTCAAATCCTTATAATCTACGTACATGTGAACTTTTTCATCTTTCTTTGGTAATGCCACCACATTTGCAACCTATTGGGTATAAGACATCACAGCTAGGAATCCTGCGTCAAATTGTTTCATCATTTCAGCTTTTATCTTTTCAGACATGTCACGCCTCATGCGACGAACCTTTTGTTTGATAGGAGGACAATCTTCCTTTGTCGGCAGACGATGAACTACAATGTCGGTATCCAACCCTGGCATATCTTCATACGACCAAGTAAACACTTCCACATAGTCATGCAACATCTAAACCAACCTTCTTTTGACACCGCTTTCCAGGTTAGCGCCGATCTTGACCTCTTTCTTGTCTGTCTCGGTACCCAGATTCATGACTTCAACTAACTCTTCGTGCGACTTAATAGCTTTTTCCTCTTGTAATAGAAGTCTTGCTAGTTCTCCCGGTATTTAACAATCTTCCTCGCCTTCATCTTCGGCTTGGTTAATTGGATGCTCAAAATCATAGTCAGCAATAGTAGAGTCATTGTCAATGAGATCCAGAGTGGATGAGGACCTACATGAGTGTGTGTGTGTGTGTGTGCATGTAAGACACATGGCTATTTTTAAAAACATATTTGAAGAAAAATAAAGATAATGAGCACAACGATTTGAATGCAAAAGAGTCCAATGGTTTGTATTGAATGATCATATGATAAGATGAACATAAATAAAACCCTTGACAAATGGACCAAAGTGCTTCGGGCCAGGAACATGGCTTAAAAGTCATTGTTTAATATTACAGACAAAATGTTCTTGAATTAAAAGAAAGCAAGAAACAAGCGATTACTCCTCAATGACGGAGATGGGAACGAAGTCCTTTATGTGCCAATTGTTGAGCTTTGTTGTAGTAGGGTATACCCATTCTTCAAATGCACACTCATCATCAGAATCAACCACAATGTTAACTTCATGACTTCCAATACGGAGAGGGGGCTTCCCTGCACGAGCGCGCCTCACTTCCTTCTGAGCCTTGATAGTGAAACCTAAACCATATTTGTCTGCTTTGAATGAGATCTCGAGGAGTTTCCCCCAAGTATCACAGCTTCCTTCTTTGACTGCAGCACGAGCTTCTTTAAATGAAACCATCTTTGGCACGACTTTAACAACTTTGGACACATTAGAGGAACATTTGGCAGCAGCAACCATTGGTGGCATAACCTCAAAAGCCTGACACAGGGTTTCTATAAATTCTCCATCCATCTCCACATATTTGAAAGAGTTGAGGTGGCTTACCATGAACTCCTCCTCACCACAGACAGTGACAATTCTTCCTTTGACCAGATACTTGAGCTTTTGATGAAGAGTTGACGTTACTTCCCCTGCTCCATGGATCCAAGGGCGGCCCAACAAATAGGAGTAGGCAGGATGGATATCTATGAAATATAAAGTAGAGTTGAAAATATGTGAGCCCACCTTGATCGAGAGATCCACCTCTCCATGAACTGTCCTTTTGGACCCATCGAAAGCCCTCACAATAATATCACTGGGTTTCAAAACTAGTCCTTCACAATCTAAACGGTCCAAAGCCCCCTTGGGTAGCATATTTAAAGAAGAGTCAGTGTCAACCAGAACATGTGCTAGGGTAGTCCCCTTACATTCAACAGAAACATGCAGAGCTTTGTTATGGTTCTTTCCAAGTGGTGTCAGATCAGCATCCGAGAAGCCCAAACCATTGTCGGCCGTCAAGCTTGCCACACAATTTTCAAATTGGCCAGTTGTGGTCTCATGAGGGACATGATCCTTTTTCAGGAATTTTATTAACGCTCGAGCATGAGCATCAGAACAAAGTAGCAAAGATAACATGGAAATCTTGGAAGGGGTTTGCCCCAACTGCTCCACAATCTTAAAATCACTCCTTTTTATAATTATCAATATCTCATCCATTTCTCGGGAAGAAGGTTCCCCAGCAGCAATGTCTTTTGCGGGTATTTTTGTCTCAACAGGCTCAACGACTTTCTCTTTTCCCCTTGTGTCAGTACTAGGCTTAGCAGCAGTGATGCAGACAGGTGCCTTTGTAACAGTTGGTGGTGAGGTGTTGGGTGAAAAGATTCTCCTAGTTCGGGTCACCTTACTAGAGCCAGTAATGTTACCAATGTCGTCAACTTTGTTTTCTTCAATCCAAGTGTCTTGCTTTATCCCATGGTAAAACACCTCAGCGCCATAGTTCCATGGCACTGCTTTATTGGAAGAGTATGGAATTGGCCTGGGGGCGGTAACTATCAGAGGAGCAACAATCGGTTCATTTGAAATCCTGATAGGACCCTTGGAGGAGATCCTAAGAGACTTGTTTGAGATCGTTATGATGGAGAGGTCTTCAATCTTATTGGTCAAACTTTTGGTGGACAGAGTCTTTTCAAATAGGATCTCATGGCTATTCATCAGGCGTTGAATTCCTTCCTTCATCCATGTGCATCCATTGAGTTGTTTGGCACAACAATCGCAATCCTTCAAACAGCCAGGAAAAATCCTGGCTTTCAACAGATTCTTTTTGATAGTGGTTAACGGAGTAGTTAAGTCTTTGACGGAGGAAACAAAAATAGTGTCTTCAACAACATTGAAACCCTTGCCATGATTTGGCATAGGCACGGTGATTACATTCGGAGTTGGAGGAGGATCAAATTCAATGGTCTTGTTGTCTATTAAGTCTTGAATTTTATTCTTCAGTGCCCAGCATTGGTCAGTCTCATGCCCGGGACTATTTGAGTGATATGCACACTTAATATTCAGATTGTATTTAGGTGAAGTTGTATCTGGATTGGCCAGAGGATCACGCAGTGTCACCAAATTAGCATTTAACAGGTGTTGCAAGGCTTGGGATAGAGACATGCCTCTCCTTGTGAGTTTTCTTCGCAGAGTCTCAAACCGTGGATGATTGGCAGATGGTCTTTGAGCAGGAGTTGGATTGGAAATCTGGACAACATTAACGAACTGGCGGTCATCCTTCTTGGTACGGGCCCTTTCTCCATACACAACATTGATCTCTTTCTTCCCAGTGAAGGGTTTCTTTACGAGATTAGAGGTGGAAGCAGATGCTATGGGAATCTTCCCGCTTTTGATGCTGCTCTCAACCCTTTCACCCGTTAAGATTAGCTCGGTGAAAACGGATGAAGAACAACCAACCATCAAGTTGAAAAAAGGACCAAATAAAGTACCCATAAATATATCAATGTACTCCCTACCATTCAAAGGTGGTTGAACCCTACTGGCAAGGTCTCTCCACTTTTGAGCATACTCTTTGAACCCTTCATTCTTCCCTATTGTCATGTCTTGCAACTGAACTCTTGTCGGTGCCAAATTGGCATTATACTGGTATTGGTGGTAGAAAGCGGTGGCTAAGTATTCCCATGTATGGGTACGGGAACCATCCAATTGGTAAAACCACTCTAATTGCTCCCAGCCAAGCTTTCTTGAAAGAAGTGAATCCAGAGTTTCTTGTCGGTGGTGTGCGGTTGATGTTTGTGCACATAATACTTTAGGTGAAGCTTTGGGCAAGAAACCTCATCATACTTAGCGAATACTAATATATTGAGTTTGTGGGGAATGTCAACCCCAGATAGTAAACCCAAATCATCAAAATCCAAACCAGGGAAGCCTTGAATCTCAACGACCTTCAATCTGTCTTCTAGCTGCTTGTACTTGACATCAGCAGGAGGATACTGCTCGTCAAAATAATCTTCATCATCATACGCTTGATCATTGATACACCCATCCTGGGTACTCCTAGCTTCTCTAATCTGATTCTCGTCTTCCTCATATGAGTCTTCCACTACCGGGATCTGACGGACCGACTCTTTGAATCTTCTACCCATGTTGAATAGGGCTTTCCTATTTGGTTTCATTTTGGCTTCTAGCAACTCCATCAGATTTTGTTGTCCCTTGGCTAGGGTCAGCAGAGTCTCTTAAAACTGAGAGTTTTGTGCTTGTAGGTCCTTCACTATTTTCTCGATATCCATCTTGCTGAAATAAACAGCAGAAAGATAAGGAAACCTGTCATTGAAAACCTGTTATGTTATGATGCATGAAAGATGTGTATGTAAATGATTTCAAGGATTTATGAAATTTAAATTTGTATAGACAAAGAATGAACAAACATCAATTTTCATTAATTAGTTCAAAATGATTACAAAATGCCTTTTGGGCTTACAAAATAAATATCTAAGATAAAAAGGTCGAACGTATCCTCTTTGGTGCAAGATAGGCGTTTAAGCTCCGTTCTTCATGCAGTTTCTTTGAAAGCTTCAAAACCCTTTTCTCACTCGCATAACACTGAGATTCTAAAGTGTCTCGTTATTCCTTTAGCTGAATCCAACCTTTTTGAAAGTCTTCAAGAGAAGTAGGCATGTTGGGATGGAGGACAGTATACGGGACTTCTTCTTCAGCAGCAGGCTCCATGATAACTGGTAGGATGAAGGGTTAAGGCATCATGAGTTTCTGCGCACGAGCTCGCACCCACCTAAGATAAGGTTCAAAGGGAATATAATTCTTGCGTCCCAGTGTCCCATTATCTGCTTTGTTTACCATCACCCAAGCTCTCGCAAACCTCTGACGGTAACCTTGATTGTCGCTCTCATAGTAAAATACCACTCCTTGTATGAGCATGTCTTGAGGACCGTCTCTTTGGGCATAACCAAACTGTCGCAAAGCTAAGAAAGGGTTGTCAGTGATACCTACCCTAATGCCAAGTAAAGGGACATTAGGGAATTCCCCACAACGGTCAATGGTAGAAGTATCCGCCAACGATATCGAACACTGTTGTACCCCAAAATTTTCCCTCTCATTTATCAAGACTTTTCTCACAAGACTTCTTGGACTCAAGACAAGATTAGGGTTTGGTTAGCTCAAGACATCTCATCTTGCACTGATAACCCAAAATTAGGGTTTGAGTTTGCACAAGGATTTTTGGATCACCAATGCTTCATTTGACTTTCATACATCATTTTGGACCCCTAATATTGCTCATGTTAAGTTTCAAGCCTTGAACCACATTTTTTATCAGTCAATTGGACAATTGACCTAAAAATCAATTGTATTGGGGAAAAAGTCAACGTGGCCAATTTACAGTCAAACTTCATAATTTTTGACTCATATGTACCATTTGATCAAGTTTGGATCACAACTCCTCAAGAAATTTGATCAAATCATCAAAAGGGCAAAATGGTGAAAATTAGGGTTTTGACTGAGAAAGGGCAATTTCTGATTTTTAACCTAGAAAATGACCAATTGAGTTCAAGCATGATTTCAAGGGTTCAATAGCATCATCTTGACCTAATTACATGGTTCAAAAGATCTCAAGTTCATTGGATTGACAGGTGAAATTTGCAGTCAACTGATCAAAAGTCAATTGTGCACTGAAAAGTCAAACTTTGACTTTTTGGTCAAAATCAAGTGCCAAGGGTCATAATTCATCAAGATATGTCAAAATGTGAAACTTGTTAACCAAGAAAACTAAATTTGAAAATTAGGGTTTTAATTTGAAAATTTTCATAACTTAGAATTTTTCTAAGTATAAAAATTTTCTTATTTTTTCTCAACTTTGCACCACTTTCTCACCATGATGCATTTTGATTCAAGAAAAGTTCCCAACATGAAAGTTGTAGATCCCCATGAAATCTACAAATTTTATTCACAAACTTTTCCCCAAAGATGCTTAGATCTCAAGTTAATAATTTATGAATACATGGTCATGAACTTCTTAACTTAGTAAATTTTTGCCCTAATATAGGCAGGTTTTGGACCCAACTTCATGGAAATTTTTCACCTAGTTCCAAGAGGTATCTCAAAATGAATTTCAAAGATGGATTATAGAGCACATTTAAAGCTTTCCAAAATGTCCAAGAACTCTCCAAGATCATTTTTGAGTAGCGAGAATCGAAGAGAGGAAGTTGGCATTTTCTCACTTTTTGTTCAAGCCATTTTCACATAGAATCGAGTTGCAAACCAAACCTATGTTGGTTATTTCTTGCTTTACAGGTCCTAAGCTTACTATACACTCCTTAATTAAATGCATACTCAGTTGACAAAGCCTTTATCCTTGCTTTTGAAACTTTACACAACTTGTATTTCCATTTTGGGCAAAAAGGCTTCATTGCCATTTTCATAAAGATGCACTTTTGCAACTTTGTCAACTTGGAGAATTGGACCTGTCCCCTTGATACAAGCAAACTATACAGGTCTCAAGAAATTGGTACAAACTTATATCAACTCTAAAGCAAGCTGGTACAAGCATGTGGGATTGGTCTTGTCAACTTTACTTCAAGTACAAGAAAAGTTACAAAAAGGCTAGGGCTTGCACACCTGTTGAGAAGCTGACTTGAGATCATTTATATACTAATATGAAAAGGATATGCAACACATAACGGGCTTGGAAAGGACCTAAAACTCTCTCAAGCTGAAAAACACCCAAAACCTATCCAAAATTGCAGATTCTGCACATGCATCCCCATATTCCATTTTGCTCGTGCGTTTTGAGTTTGGATCATTCAAACACTTTCTATACTTGATACCTAGTCAATCCAAGCCATCATCCCTGTTCTGTAACCACTCCTCCATCATTTGCCATTGTTGACTTTGAAGCTTGTAGTTGGACTTGGTCAGGGAGTTCTAGCCACTTTCAGAGCAAGGCAAGGGTTGGGATAGATTCATGGAAGCTCAAGGAAGCTCAAGCAAGCATCAAGCCTCCATTAAAGTCACTACATTTCCATACACGATCCCAGCTGAAGGAGGTAAATTTTCAAACTCT
This sequence comes from Vicia faba, assembly GCA_948472305.1. Classification (NCBI taxonomy): domain Eukaryota; kingdom Viridiplantae; phylum Streptophyta; class Magnoliopsida; order Fabales; family Fabaceae; genus Vicia; species Vicia faba. The sequence goes on from OX451741.1 coordinate 1,463,307,194, forward strand.
ATCTCCTTGTTTAGGCAACCTTAGGCCACGATCTGTGAATGAAAAATGTAGTTCTCATCATAACGAAGCTATACATATCATTATCTTGCATTAATTTTACTTGTGCTAAGAGAATTTGAAACTTGAAATTTCTGGAAATATTAGGTCAAGATTTAGGGCTGTTTAAATTCTCTTTAATCTTTGATAGTCAGGTTACATAGCTTACATGGTTGGAATCGTGAGTTCAAGCTCTACATTTTTCATGTTATAAGTTCCTATTTTTTTGGAGGCATGAGGAAGTTACAGAGGATCCGGCCAAGGCTTGAGGAAGAAGATGAAACAGAGCAAGGAAGCGTTTTGGAATATGTTATTCTTGTTTCATTAAGGATAATAGATGTATAGCCACCCCAGTGGTAAAGCAGCGCGCTGGTGAGACCCATGTCCTGGGTTCAAACCTGCGCGCTACTTTTTACATTTTGGCATTTTTCTTTTTCAATTTTTTACACATTTTTGCAGGTTTGGGCCTAGCTTCATGGGCCAACGTTTTTGCTCATTCTCACCACTGACTTGCTATCTTACCCCCTACCAACTTATTTCATATTTTATTTTTTTATTTGTTTTATTTTCTTATTTTATATTTTTATTATTTTCTTTAAATGATATAAAATCTTAAAAAATATAATTTAGTCATATTGCACTTTTATGATTTTTTTAAAAATATTTCTCACACAAAATATATTTTATTTTAAATAGGATATCACTTATTTTATTAAATAAATTTGTAAATATAATTAAATAAACTTAATATTTTTATTTTACATTTCACACTTATAAATACTTGTTCTTGTATATATTTAATTTTTTATATACTTCTTTATATAATATTATTTATTATTTTCATACAAAAATACATAAAATAATACATGTAGAAACATTATTTTCTTTTAAACAAAAATTAGGGTTTAACCCCTTTCAAAAAATTAAATCTTTTTTTCTTATATTTTATAGGTTTGATTTAAATATTCTTTTACACAAAAGGAAGACATAAAACATATTTTCTTTACATATACTTTGCATTACATTCTAAATATTGTATTACATTTATTTAATTCACGCAAATTCGATTTGGTTGTAATAATATATTTAGCTTTATATTTGTGCAAATCCCCATTCAAACTTGTATTCCTCCCTCCCATAAAATTGTTGTAATGGCTTAGTATATTTACATTACGCAATTTATCGCTTTAAATGCCATGATTAGTAATTAGGGTTTGTATGACAAGAACAAAACAAAGCAAAATAGAAAACCCTAAATACAAGACAAAGCATGAAAATGGCACACTTTGCACACAAGCACCCTTAGGGTTTCTCCCACTTGGTTGCCTAAAATAAAATGGCCATGTTACGCATGCGAAGTATCTTGGCAAAACAAAACAAGTATAAGATCATAGTCCCTCGATGACGCTATTCAAAAGTTGCCTTACAAAATGATATTGGTCCCTCAAAAATGCTAAGATACTTGGCAACATTGCTATCATGGTTATACGATGACCCACGCCCGTCCCGTTTGCATCCAAAGATAGGGTTGCTTATCAAAATCAATGGTAAGTCAACAATGTCAAAGGAATAGAAAATGCACAAGAAAGACATTTGAGTAGGTAGATAGCTTCTAAGTTACTTGCTCCATTTCAAACAATCCTTGCTATTTTCAAAAACAAACACACACACATTTCAAAACATCTTACAAAACAATTGAAAACATTTTCAAAAGACAAACATATTTGTATACATTCTTATGAATGAGAATCATTACAAAGATTGCCTAAACGAATGGCCTCTTTTCAAAATACTTTCAAAACCACATCAAACACCATTTCAAACAAAATAAAGCAAGTGATCCAAGCAAGTAACTAAGAGCCCATGGAAAACCATGGATGAAAAGGATGCTAGCACCTTTCCTTTTCATAATCTACCCCCCGAACTCAAGAAAACATGTTAAAGGTCTTTACTGTGCTTTTTCACCTTTCCTTTTGGATAAAATAAAAGTCGGTGGTGACTCTTGCTAACCGCGACATTTGTGATAAAACGCAAAACCTTCAAGTCAGTTCTCCCACCGCATCACAGAACTGGCGACTTGGTTGGGGAATATTATAAAAGTGGGTTTACCTTAGGGTTTAGATCACATTTATTTGCTTACCTTGTTTGACTTGTTTGCTTTACAATTATGGTTCTTTGTTTGGGTTTAAATCCTCCACCCGGATTTAGGAAACATTATAGGTATATAGAAATACGTTGTGGAAATTGTGCGGGGTATGCCGACATGGTCTAAGCAATAGCTATATTAGTGTGACATATTTGTGGATACCGGTAGCCTTTGAGTCAATCAAAGAGAATAAGGGGGCGGTGAGTGATGTCATGAAGCACTAATGAACTTCTAGAACCCTTTACTTGACCAACTTGGCCTTTTTAGGATGTAGTGAGATGACCGGCTTTGGTGCAGTCCGAAGTTGGTAGATACTCGATACTACACTCATTGAGGGTTGGTTTCTTGGGATATTTCGGTCTCCATTAAAGAGGCTTGAGCTGAAACAATGACCAAGGAAACAATCCAGTGATATTGAGCTCCTTAGAACTCAGTTACTATTGTTAGGACAGGTCGAGCCAACTAAGCTTCAAGAGGGTACTTACCTATGAAACCCCATGCAAGCCTAAACTAAGAACTTTCTTGATTTGTTTGTATATGCATGCTTGTACATAAACATCATGGACATCATGAACATCATATGCATTCACTAACCATTTCAAGGATTTTGGAGATTCATCTTTGTTCTTGTTTTGTAGGTTATGGATTCACTTCGCAGGAAAACTATCCAAATAAACCTTGTAAGAATTCCTCTACAACTCAAGGAGCTAGCTTCAAGGATCCCTGTGAACTCTTCATTCACCGAGAGACATGTTCGTCTACTCAACTTGGTCACTTCCAACACAGAGGAGGATATGATGAAGGTTCTCTTCCAGTTCTTTGACCCTTTGCACCATTGCTTCACATTTCCTGACTATCAACTTGTGCCCACTTTGGAATAATTCTCTCAACTTCTGAGGATTCCTATTCTCAATCAACTACCTTTCAATGTTACGGAAAGAGATCCAAAGCCAGAAGAGATTGCTCAAGTCCTGCACTTGCACTCATCTGATGTCACAACACATTGGGAAACTAGAAGTGGTGTCAAAGGCTTCTTGGCAAAGTTTCTGTTTGAGAAGGCCCAAAGCTGTTGGAATTCCATAGACTTGCAAGATTTTGAGGAGATTGTAGCTCTTCTTATCTATGGGATGGTCTTGTTCCCTAATCCTTACCAACTCATAGATGTAAGCGCTGTCAAAATCTTCATGTCTCGCAACCCGGTGCCTACATTGCTTGGGGATATCCTACACTCTTTTCACACTCGTACAATAAGGAAAAGAGGTGTTCTTATGTGTTGTACTCCTCTCCTGGCAAGATGGTTTATTTCTCATCTTCCCCAATCAGTCTTGAAGAATGAGCAAGGTTTGAGGTGGTTACAAAGGTTAATGACACTTAAACATTCAGATATTCATTGGTGCTCTCGATCCAAGGAGAATGTTATCATTGTTGACCGTTGTGGGGAATTACCTAATGTCCCTCTACTTGGCATTAGGGGAGGCATCACCCACAACCCGTGCTTAGCTCTAAGACAGTTATGCCCGAAAGGATGGCTCACATGATATGCTGATTCAAGGCCTAGTATTCGACTACGACAACGACGATCAAGGACTTTGCCAGAGATTCATCCGAGCTTGGAGGATGCTAAACAAGGTGGATAGAAAGAGTTTGGGACACAATAATTCCATCCCTCTTGAGCCTTACCTCAAATGGATACGAACCTGCACTCAAAGTCTTATGATGCCTTATCCTTCCATTCTCCCAGTGATTATTGAGCCTGTTAAGGAGGGAGAAGTTCCATACACTATCCTACATCCTGACATGCCTACATCACTCGAAGACCTACAAAGGGATTGGATACAGCTCAAAGGAGAACGCGATACTTTCGAAGCCCAATTCTACGCAAGCAAGAAGAAGGTTTTGGAACTCACTCGGCTACTTCATGAAGAGAAGACTTTGAATACCTACATTGCACCAAAGAGGATACGCAATGTCTTTTTACCTTAGAAATTTGTATTATTGTGCCCAGGGGGCATTGATGTACTCAAATTCTATCTTATTAATATGACGTGTGTTTCTTTTTGTTTGAAACAAATTTGAATTTCTAAATCCTTGAAAACATTGCATGAATACATATCATTCATCATAAACATAAGCAGGTCTTTGTAACAAGTTTCCTCATCTCTCTACTGTTTATTTCAGTAAGATAGATCTCGAACAGACGGTTAAAGATCTTCAAGCTCAGAACACACAATTCCAACAGTTACTCATGACCTTAGCCGAGGGGCAAGAGGAGCTGAAGACTCTGCTAGAAAAAGAGAAAGAGAAAAAGAAGAAGAAGCCAGCTGGTGTTGTAATCATGGGCAGAAGGTTTCAGGGACAAGCTAGAAGGACCTTAGATTTTCCAACAACATCTGATGAAGGGGAAAGAAAAGGAAAAGAAACGGCAGTACCATCAGATTTTGAAGAAGAAGAGGACTACTCTGAACAATAATACCCTCCGACTGATGACAAGTACAAAAACCTTGAAGAGCGTTTAAGCGCTATGGAAATCCAAAGAGTACCGGGTCTAGATTTTGAAGAGTTGGGGTTAGTGTCAGGAATTGTGATCCCACCAAAGTTTAAAGTGCCATTATTTTCCAAATATGATGGGGTGTCTTGTCCTAAAATGCACCTCCGGTCGTATGTCAGGAAGATTCAGCCGCACTCTGCCGACAAAGACTTGTGGGTCCACTTTTTCCAAGACAGTTTATCAGGAACGCAACTTGATTGGTTCTACCAGTTGGAAAGGCCCGACGTCCATAATTGGGAAGACCTGGCCGCAACTTTCTATAAACAATACCAGTACAACGCTGATTTGGCGCCTACCCGTACTCAACTTTAGAGTATGGCTATGGTTTCCAATGAGGGCTTCAAAGAGTACGCACAAAAGTGGAGGGATTTAGCCGGAAGAGTGCAGCCCCCTCTGTCCAAAAGGGAGTTGGTGGACATGTTCTTGGGAACTCTATCAGGCCCTTTCTTCAATCATCTGATTGGGAGTTCCTCTGCAGGGTTTACTGAATTAATTTTAACCGGCGAGAGGGTGGAAGCTGGTATAAGAAGTGGGAAGATTCAGAAGGACGCGTCTGCCTCTACAGCTATAAAAAAACCCTTTACTAGAAGGAAGGAAGTATCTGCTGTTTATTCACACAGAAATCAAGGAAGAACCGAATGCAGACCAACGGTGGGGGCCGTCATGATTCCAAAGCCTGCATCAGACCAGCCAAGAACTAATCAGCCAAGAGTGGAAAGGCCAATTCGGCAATTCACCAGGATTAACATGACTCCAGCTCAGGTTCTACCACATCTTATGAAATTGAATCTGGAAACTTTAAAAGAGGCCCCAAAGAATCCCAATATTGCGTCCCCTCATTACCATCAAAATGCCAGGTGCGCATACCATTCTAAAAGTCCAGGGCACGACACTAACAACTGTTGGGCTCTGAAGAACAAAATTCAAGACCTAATAGATGCGAAGGAAGTTGAGTTTGATGCTCCTGAGAAACCAAATGTTATTTTTGCTCCGATGCCTAGGCATGGTCACAATGCCAACGCTATCGAAGAAGATTTGTTTGTTGCTACCATGGATGAACTGTTGACTCTGCTCCCGATTATTAAGCTGAATTTTTTGAAAGCGGGTATATTCCCAGGTTGTGACAAAGACTGCCATGTTTGCCTATCCTCATCATTTGACTGCCTTTTGTTGAAAAAAGGTATCCAACAACTGATTGATAACCAAGAAATTCTATTCAAGAATGCTCCTGTTTCACCCGTTCCAGTTAAATACATTTCAATTATAACCATCTACGCCAATCCTTCCAGGGCCCCTAAAAGACCCGTTAGGATTACACCTACTCCAAAGACTACTCCACTTAAGATTACAATGCCCGGGTCGGTCCCGTACAAATCAGATAAAACAGTACCATGGAATTACGGTGGAGAAATCTACTACCATGGTATTAAACAAGACGAACTGATTGCCGAAGAAGAGAGCTCCGAAGAGGACAATTTCGACATTAGCAATATTGCCGGAACTAGCAAGATTACCCGTAGTGGTAGAATCTTCTCTCCAGAGATTGCCCCTCCAAAGATAGTCTTTGGACCCGTGGCCGTTCCAAAGATTACCTTTGCACCAGTAATTATACCTGCAAGCGTACCTACCGACAAAGACAACACAATCCCTATCCCTGCCAACACTTCCACTATTGAGAATAAAGGAAAAAACATTCAAGAAGAGCCTGTCCGGATGAAGGCTCAATCACTAGCTATTCTCGAAACATCCAAGAAGGAAATGTAAGAAATTCTGAGGATAATAAAGAAGAGTGATTATGATGTGGTTGAACAGTTGGGGAAAACCCCTTCCAAGATATCTATGCTTTCTCTGCTACTGTGCTCTGAAGCACATGCGAAAGCTATGGTAAAATTCCTGAAGACAGCTCATGTGCCACAAGAGACGTCTACTGACCAGTTCCAAGACTGTGTGGCCAGTTTGACAGCTGATAATGGCTTGGGTTTCTCCGATGCTGATTTGACACCCAGAGGGAGAAAACACAACGAGGCATTACATGTCTCAGTGGAGTGTAGAGGAAAAACCCTAGCCCATGTCTTGGTGGACACGGGATCATCTTTGAACGTCTTACCGAAAAAAGCCCTTGACAGATTGGATTGCGAGGGGTTGACTTTAAAACCCACAAACATAGTGGTGAGAGCATTTGATGGTTCGAAGAGGATGGTCCACGGGGAGGTGGACATCCCAATAAAGGTGGGAACTCAGATTTTCAACTCAACCTTCTATGTGATGGACATCCGTCCTTCTTATTCTTGTTTGTTAGGACGCCCCTGGATCCACAATGTCGGTGCTGTCACCTCCATAATGCATCAGATACTGAAGTACCCGGTCCAAGGAAAGATCATAACTGTCCATGGGAAGGAGGAGTACATGATTAGTCATCTGAATTTTTTCCGATATGTGGAGTTGGATGGCGAGTTCATTGAAACCCCTTTCGAACATTTTGAGGAAGTCTCTCAAGAAGTAGCAGCGACCAAGGCGGTATCCTCGATTCCTAAGATCATAAGACCTCCACTTCAGATGTCATATCTCAAGGATGCAAAGGTAGTAGTGGAAGAGGGTGGATGCACCATCTGGAGGAAGCTTCCAGACATTCCGTACAAATCAGACAAGTTTGGCTTGGGGTTTACTTCAACTGCTCAGAAGGTTGTGCGTCGTGCCCGTGCTGGGGGGCCACCTGTGAAGATTAGCAACCAAGGGATCAATGCAGTAGAAGACAATGAAGAGGATAGAAGCTTGGAAGATTGGATATTTCCTACTGTCAGCGGAGGACTTCACAACTGGGAAGCCAGAGACTTTGTCCCAATAACTTTCATCTCTCAGTAATATATCTTTTACATTTCTGTTGGACTTGTAATATTCACGAACAATTCACACTTTAAAAACCTTGTGTCTTACCCGAGGCACAAAGGTCCATTTGTAAGGGTTTTTATTTCATCTTCATATGACATTCAATGAATCATGGATGCTTTTTCACATATAAAATTTTTGTGCTCATTGTCTTTCTTTTACATTTTATTGTTTAAAGATGGATATACCCTTACACACACCCACACTCACAAATGCAGGTATCCTTCCATTCCGGATCCCATGGGTAACGATACTGCTATAGCCTTTAGTGACTCTGAAGATCTGATCTACCAAACCGAATACGAAGGTGAGGAAGATTGTGAGGTGCCAGGGGAATTGGCCAGACTACTACAACAAGAGGAAAGAGCTATTCAGCCTCATGAGGAGCTGTTGGATACAATCAACTTGGGTACCGAGGAAGAAAAAAGGAAATCAAAGTGGGTGCCAATCTAGAGCCGAATGTCAAGGAGCGTCTAACTCAGCTATTACATGATTATGTTGAGATCCTTGCCTGGTCATACAAAGATATGTCGGGACTCGATACAGACATTATGGTACACCGTCTACCCACAAGAGAAGATTGTCCACCAGTGAAGCAAAAAGTCCACCGCATGAGACCTGACATGTCAGAGAAGATCAAAGCAGAAGTGATGAAATAGTTCAATGCTGGATTTCTGGATGTTACTTCTTATCCTCAATGGGTGGCCAACATTGTTCCCGTGCCTAAAAAGGACGGCAAAGTGAGAATGTGCGTGGACTATAGAGATTTAAACAGGGCCAGCCCTAAAGATGATTTTCCACTTCTGCACATCGACATCCTGGTTGACAATAGAGCCCAGCACAAAGTATTTTCTTTCATGGACGGATTCTCAGGCTATAACCAGATCAAAATGGCACCTGAGGACATGGAGAAAACTACATTTGTCACACAGTGGGGCACGTTCTGCTACAAAGTGATGCCATTCGGACTGAAGAATGTCGGGGCAACCTATTAACGCGCCATGGTAGCTTTGTTTCATGATATGATACATCATGAGATAGAGGTCTACGTAGATGACATGATAGCCCGATCACAAACTGAAGAAGAACACCTTGATCACTTGCAAAAGCTGTTTGTGAGATTGAAGGAGTACAAGTTAAGATTGAATCCAAACAAGTGCACATTCGGAGTCCGGTCCGGTAAACTCTTAGGTTTCGTTATCAGCAACAAAGGCATCGAGGTTGATCCTGCCAAGGTTAAAGCAATACAAGAAATGCCTTCTCCTCGCACTGAGAAGGAAGTTAGAGGATTCTTGGGACGCCTGAATTATATTTCCAGATTCATTTATCACCTAACGTCTACTTGTGAACCAATCTTCAAACTGTTGAAGAAAGATCAAGTAGTCAGATGGAATGATGAGTGTCAGATTGCTTTTGACAAAATCAAAGAGTATTTACAAGAGCCTCCTGTCTTGATGCCACCAGTCGAGGGAAGACCACTGATCATGTATCTGACCGTTTTAGAGAATTCAATGGGGTGTGTATTGGGGCAGCATGTCGAGTCTGGCCGAAAAGAGCACGCTATTTACTACCTGAGCAAAATGTTTACCGACTGTGAAACCAGATATTCACTGCTCGAGAAAACTTGCTGCGCTCTGGTATGGGCTGCTCACCGGCTAAGACAGTATATGTTGACTCATACCACTTTGCTGATATCTAAGATGGATCCGATAAAGTACATCTTTGAGAAGCCTGCTCTGTTTGGGAGGATAGCTAGATGGCAGATGATCCTAACAGAATATGACATACAATACACTACCCAAAAAGTTATAAAAGGCAGTGTGCTAGCTGATCATCTGGCTCATCAAGCTGTAGAAGATTATTAGTCCATGAAGTTTGAATTCCCTAACGAAGACATCATGACATTAGACAACAGTGAGGAAATCAGGACATATGATGGACCTGGACAAGGATCCCGATGGACCCTGTTCTTTGATTAGGCATCCAATGCACTTGGTAATGGTATCAGCGCTGTACTCATATCTCCGGAAGGGTGCCATACTCCCTTTACCGCCAGACTTTGCTTCAACTGTACGAACAACATGGCAGAATACGAAGCATGCATCTTTGGTCTCAATGCTGCCATAGACTTGGGAATCAAATCTTTAGTTGTATTCGGAGATTCAGCTTTGGTCATCATTCAGATCAAAGGAGAGTGGGACACTAAGCACCCAAACCTTATCCCTTACAAAGAACATGTTTTGACATTGCTACCACATTTCGAGCAGATTACCATCGAGCACTTCCCCGCGAGAAGAAAATCAGCTACCAGATGCTCTAGCCATAATGTCACCTATGTTTAAACTTAATTGGGATAACGAGGCTCCCCAGATCACCATTGAACGAATGGACAAACCATCACACTGTCACGAGATTAATACTGAAGAAGTAGTGAACCAGCCTTGGTTTCATGAAGTCAAAAGGTATCTTGAGGCTCAAGAATATCCAGAAGGAGCTTCAATCAATGATAAAAAGTTCCTAAGGAGATTCTCCGCTAAGTTCTTCCTAAGTAATGGCATCCTGTACAAACGTAATCATGATTCTATTCTGCTCTGTTGTATGGATAAGATTGAAGCTGAAAAGATTATGGCTGAATTGCATGAAGGTACCTTTGGCAGTCACTCTAGTGGGCATACGATGGCGAAGAAAATCCTACAGGCAGGCTATTATTGGTCTACCATGGAAGCAGACTGCTATCAACACTCCCGGACTTGTCATAAGTGTCAAATCTATGAAGACAAGGTGCACGTGCCTCCTGTTCCTCTAAATGTCTTAACAACTCCTTGGCCCTTCGCTATGTGGGGAATCGATATGATTTGGGAGATCAAGCCGACAACCTCTAATGGACAACGTTTCATTCTAGTGGCCATTGACTATATCACCAAGTGGGTCGAAGTAGCTTCCTTCGCATCCGTTACTAAGAATGTTGTTGCCCGCTTCATCAAGCAAAATCTTATTTGCTGGTACGGTATCCCAGAAAGGATCATCACTGATAACGGTACAAACCTTAACAATACTATGATCACCGCCTTGTGCGAGCAGTTCAAGATTCAACATCATAATTCATCCCCATATCGGCCAAAGATTAATGGTGCAGTCGAAGCTGCTAATAAAAACATTAAAAAGATCATACAAAAAATGACAGTCACCTATAAGGACTGGCACGAGATGCTACCGTTTCCTCTCCACGAATATCGTACCACGGCTCGCACGTCAACTGGGGCAACACCCTATTCTTTGGTTTACGGCATGGAGGCTGCTTTACCTATTGAGGTTCAGATCTCCTCTTTGAGAATCATGAAAGATGCAGGTTTTAGTGAGGATGATTGGATCCAGACCCAACTTGATCAACTGAACTTAATTGATGAAAAGAGGCTTACTGTTGTTTGCCATGGTCAGATGTATCAGAAACGGATGATCAAGGCTTTCAACAAGAAAGTCAGACGCCAAGAATATCAAGTTGGAGATCTAGTGATCAAGCGCATCATCTTGCCACAAAGTGATCCCAGGGGAAAATGGACTCCTACCTATGAAGGACCATTTGTAATCAAGAACATCTTTTCCGGTGGGGCAATGATCTTAACCACCATGGACAGCGATGATTTGACACACCCTGAGAACGCGGAAATAGTCAAAAGATTCTACGCATAAGAGACCCGCTAGGTTGACACACCTAGGCAAAACAAGGGCATCCCGGCGAACCAAAAGGTTCGGGCAAAAGTTAGGGATAAAATATAAAAAAATTGTACACCCAGCAAGTTGAAAACCCGAAAGGGCGACTTGGGCAAAAAAGGGTTTCCTGGTGGACTGGAAACCCGAAAGTGCGGTCCAGGCAAAATTTAGGGATTTAAAGCGTATGAATATGTCTCGTCAGATCACTTTAAGGACAATCTCTTCACTGACAAACTCGGAGCTTCTGATCAATTCAATCATCTTCGGACGAAGCAACAAATGGACAAGATATTCGGAGATACGAAGGCTATAGCAGAATGGGAACCCCATGGGATTATTACATATAGTTGTCTTTCTTTGTATAAATTTTTTCTTATTTTTATGACACCGTCCTCTTACTAGGATGTTTGTCTCCTTTGTACAAAATACTTATTTAAAGTAAATACAAAGATATCTCTTTCAAAATACAGAAAATTATTTGCCTTTTTCTTTACACCTGCGTTTTTATTTGCAAAAAACGTCCAATGATCCATTAATAAACATATGCATTTGAACATAATTATTGTTTACAAATAAACAAAATGAAAAAGAACAATTACTGACAGGTTGAAAGAATAGGAAAATGTCTTTAGGCTATTCCATGAGCAATCCCTACAGTACGTCATTAAGATCCCCAGTGGAGCTGAAACTTCAAACTATTAATCCCCGGTGGAAACCATCCAGTTTCTCCAAGTTCCCCAGTAAGTTTGTCTTGAAGCCTGAAAATCAACCGGATAACAGCTAACTTCAGTTTCTCCTTAACCTAGGATAATTCCCCAGTAGAATGACAGACGACCAAAACTCCTTAACTTTTTCCAAACAGGAATAAGCTTTTTCTCAGAGTTTTCATTGTTCCCCAACAGAACGAGGATTCCCATTGTTAGATCCCCATTAGAAGTCATCAAAATTCTCTGGATTCCTCAAGCAATATATGTCATTACTCTCACAACGGAATTTTTGTCAATACTCCAACTTCAAGACATGAAGAATCCCCATATCCTCAGCAGTAGTCAAGGATTTATTTTCCTTAGCAATACAACGAATCAGCTTACATGCGCATACATTACATCCACGTCTCATAAACATTGATAAGACGCATATATTGCATCATACATTTCGTGCATTATAACTTTGTGTTTCAGCTAACATTTTACCCTTTTCAGGATAAGATTAACAGCTACCATTAACAATGTTCAAAGATTTCAGATACGGTACAGATACACTCCAGACAAGGATGCCATTATGATAATCATTCAGATCTCAACTTCAGATACAGTTCAGATACGCTCCAGACAAGGATGCCATTCTGATACTCATTCAAACCTCAACTTCATGATACAATTTAGATACGCTCCAAACACGGAAGCCATTCTATTACTCGTTCAGATCTCAACTTCAGATATAGTTCAGATACGCTCCAGACAAGGATGCCATTCTGATACTCATTCAGATTTCAACTTTCAGATACAATTCAGATACGCTCCAGATACGGATGCCATTCTGGTACTTATTCATATTTCAGCTTTCAGATACAGTACGGATACGCTCCAGACAAGGATGCCATTCTGATACTCATTCAGACCTTAACTTCAAGATATAGTTCAGATACGCTCCAGACACGGTGGCCATTCTGTCACTTATTCAGATTCGTCTTTCAGATACAGTTCAGATACGCTCCAAGACACGGTTGCCATTCTGTCACTTATTCAGATTCAAGTACAGATACAGCTCGGATACGCTCCAGACACGGATGCTATTCTATTACTCATACAGATTCAGTCTCCAGATACAGTTCAGATACGTTCCAGATACGGACACCATTCTGATACTTATTCTTTTGACTTACAACTTACAATTCAACAAGCATTCTTAGATGGCATCTACAAGCCCATCTCCAACAAGATTCTATCACCTCTCCAAATGGCATCTTTAAGCCCATTCCCTCAACTACACTCTGTCGAGTGCAAATTTATGGGCACTCTAGTGTCCAATCATCTTTTACCTTCGAGTCACGAACGACAAAGCTCGCCAATCTAACTCTTCAGATTCAAGAAGATTGAACAGGGGCAGCTGTTGTACCCCAAAATTTTCCCTCTCATTTATCAAGACTTTTCTCACAAGACTTCTTGGACTCAAGACAAGATTAAGGTTTGGTTAGCTCAAGACATCTCATCTTGCATTGATAACCCAAAATTAAGGTTTGAGTTTGCACAAGGATTTTTGGATCACCAATGCTTCATTTGACTTTAATACATCATTTTGGACCCCTAAGATTTCTCATGTTAAGTTTCAAGCCTTGAACCACATTTATGATCAGTCAATTGGACAATTGACCTAAAAATCAGTTGTATTGGGGAAAAAGTCAACCATGGCCAATTTACAGTCAAACTTCATAATTATTGATCCACATCAACATTTTAGACTCATATGTACCATTTGATCAAGTTTGGATCACAACTCCTCAATAAATTTGATCAAATCATCAAAAGGGCAAAATGGTCAAAATTAGGGTTTTGACTAAGAAAGGGCAATTTCTGATTTTTAACCTAGCCAATGACCAATTGAGTTCAAGCATGATTTCAAGGGTTCAATGGCATCATCTTGACCTAATTACATGGTTCAAAAGATCTCAAGTTCATTGGATTGACAGATGAAATTTGCAGTCAACTGATCAAAAGTCAACTGTGCACTAAAAAGTCAAACTTTGACTTTTTGGTCAAAATCAAGTGCCAAGGGTCATAATTCATCAAGATATGTCAAAATGTGAAACTTGTTGACCAAGAAAACTAAATTTGAAAATTAGGGTTTTAATTTGAAAATTTTCATAACTTAGAATTTTTCTAAGTATAAACATTTTCTTATTTTTTCTCAACTTTGCACCACTTTTTCACCATGATGCATTTTGATTCAAGAAAAGTTCCCAACATGAAAGTTTTAGATCCCCATGAAATCTACAACTTTGCTTCACAGACGTTTCCAAAAAGATGCTTGGATCTCAAGTTATGAATTTATGAATACATGGTCATGAACTTCTTAACTTAGTAAATTTTTGCCCTAATATAGGCAGGTTTTGGACCCAACTTCATGGCAATTTTCACCTAGTTCCAAGAGGTATCTCAAAATGCATTTCAAAGATGGATTATAGAGCACATTGAAATATTTCCAAAATGTCCAAGAACTCTCCAAGATCATTTTTTAGTAGCGAGAATCGAAGAGAGGAAGTTGGCATTTTCTCACTTTTTGTTCAAGCCATTTTCACATAGAATCAAGTTGCAAACCAAACCTATGCTGGTTATTTCTTGCTTTACAGGTCCTACGCTTCCTATACACTCCTTAATTAAATTCATACTCATTTGACAAAGCCTTTATCCTTGCTTTTGAAACTTTACAAAAGTTGTATTTCCATTTTGGGCAAAAAGGCTTCATTGCCATTTTCATAAAGATGCACTTTTGCAACTTTGTCAACATGGAGCATTGGACCTGTCCCCTTGATACAAGCAAACTATAAAGGTCTCAAGCAATTGGTACAAACTTATATCAACCCTAAAGCAAGCTGGTACAAGCACGTCGGGTTGGTCTTGTCAACTTTACTTCAAGTACAAGAAAAGTTGCAAAAAGGCTAGGGCTTGCTCATCTGTTTAGAAGCTGACTTGAGATCATTTCTATACTAATATGCAAAGGATACGCAACACATAACGGGCTTGGCAAGGACATAAAACTCTCTCAAGCTGAAAAACACCCAAAACCTATCCAAAACTGCAGATTATGCAGAAGCATCCCCATATTCCATTTTGCTCGTGCGTTTTGAGTTTGGATCATTCAAACACTTTCTATACTTGATACCTAGTCAATCCAAGCCATCATCCCTGTTCTGTAACCACTCCTCCATCATCTGCCATTGTTGACTTTGAAGCTTGTAGTTGGACTTGGTCAAGGAGTTCTAGCCACTTTCAGAGCAAGGCAAGGGTTGGGATAGATTCAGGGAAGCTCAAGGAAGCTCAAGAAAGCATAAGGCCTCCATTAAAGTCACTATATTTCCACACACGATTCCAGCTGAAGGAGGTAAATTTTCAAACTCTATCTCCTTGTACAGGTAACCTTAGGCCACGATCTGTGAATGAAAAATGTAGTTCTCATCATAACTAAGTTATACATATCATTATCTTGCATTAATTTTACTTGTGCTAAAAGAACTTGAAACTTGAAATTTCTGGAAATATTAGGTCAAAAATTAGGGCTGTTTAAATTCTCTTTAATCTTTGATAGTCAAGTTACATAGCTTACATGGTTGGAATCGTGAGTTCAAGCTCTACATTTTTCATGTTATAAGTTTTCATTTTTATGGAGGCATGAGGAAGTTTCAGGGGATCCGGCCAAGGCTTGAGGAAGAAGATGAAACAGGGAAAGGAAGCGTTTTGGAATATGTTATTCTTGTTTCATTAAGGATAATGGATGTATAGCCACCCCAGTGGCAAAAAAGCGCGCCGGTGAGACCCATGTCCTGGGTTCGAACCCGCGCGCTACTTTTTACATTTTGGCATTTTTACTTTTCAGTTTTTGACACATTTTTGCAGGTTTGGGCCTAGCTTCATGGGCCAGTGTTTTTGCTCATTCTCACCACTGACTTGCTATCTTACCCCCTGCCAACTTATTTCATATTTTATTTTTTTATTTGTTTTATTTTCTTATCTTATATTTTTATTATTTTCTTTAAATGATATAAAATCTTAAAAAATATAATTTAGTCATATTGCACTTTTATTTTTATTTTTAAATATTTCTCACATAAAATATATTTTATTTTAAATAGGATATCACTTATTTTCTTAAATAAATTTGTAAATATAATTAAATAAACTTAATATTTTTATTTTACATTTCACACTTATAAATACTTGTTCTTGTATATATTTAATTTTTTATATATTTCTTTATATAATATTATTTATTATTTTCATACAAAAATACATAAAATAATACATGTAGAAACATTATTTTCTTTTAAACAAAAATTAGGGTTTAACCCCTTTCAAAAAATTAAATCTTTTTTTTCTTATATTTTTTAGGTTTGATTTAAATATTCTTTTACACAAAAGCAAGACATAAAATATCTTTTCTTTACATATACTTTGCATTACATTCTAAATATTGTATTATATTTATTTAATTCGCACAAATTCGATTTGGTTGTAATAATATATTTAGCTTTATATTTGTGCAAATTCCCATTCAAACTTGTATTCCCCCCTCCCATAAAATTGTTGTAATGGCTTAGTATATTTACATTACGCAATTTATCGCTTTAAATGTCATGATTAGTAATTAGTGTTTGTATGACAAGAACGAAACAAAGCAAAATAGAAAACCCTAAATACAAGACAAAGCATGAAAATGGAACACTTTGCACACAAGCACCCTTAGGGTTTCTCTCACTTGGTTGCCTAAAATAAAATGGCCATGTTACGCATGCGAGGTATCTTGGCAAAACAAAACAAGTATATGATCATAGTCCCTCGATGACGCTATTCAAAAGTTTCCTTACAAAATGATCTTGGTCCCTCAAAAATGCTAAGATACTTGGAAACATTGCTATCATGGTTATACGATAATCCACGCCCGTCCCGTTTGCATCCAAGGATAGGGTTTCTTACCAAAATCAATGGTATGTCAACAATGTCAAAGGAATAGAAAATGCATAAGAAAGACATTTGAGTAGGTAGATAGCTTCTAAGTTACTTGCTCCATTTCAAACAATCCTTGCTATTTTCAAAAACAAACACACACACATTTCAAAACATCTTACAAAACAATTGAAAATATTTTCAAAAGACAAACATCTTTGTATACATTCTTACGAACGAGAATCATTACAAAGATTGCCTAAACGAATGGCCTCTTTTCAAAATACTTTCAAAACCACATCAAACACCATTTCAAACAAAACAAAGCAAGTGATCTACGCAAGTAACTAAGAGCCCATGGAAAACCATGGATGAAAATGGTTCTAGCACCTTCCCTTTTCATAATCTAACCCCCGAACTCAAGAAAACATCTCAAAGGTCTTTCCTGTGCTTTTTCACATTACCTTTTGGATAAAAGAAAAGTCGGTGGCGACTCTTGCTAACCACGACATTTGTGATAAAACGCAAAACCTTCAAGTCAGTTCTCCCACCGCATCACAAACACCAATGGATATCTGAGTGGGTGAGGGACATCATCCTTTGAGACCATGTCAATCTTTGCTCATTCTTCAATGTCGATTGAGGTAAGTGCGAAATAAACCACTTGGAAAGTAGGGGAATACAACACAAGAGAGTACCTCTTTTCTTCATGGTGCGGTTATGGAAACAATGTAAGATGTCTCCCAGCAAGGTAGGTATAGGATTACGAGAGAGAAATACTGTGATGGCATTCACATCTATAAATTGGTCCCGAGTTGGGAAATAGAACCAAACCATAGATGAGAAGGGCTATGAAATCCTCAAAGGCTTGAAAATCTAAATCTTCCCAAAATGAACGAGCCTTCTCCAATAAGAACTTGTCTAAGAACCCTTGAACCCCGCTTCTTGTCTTCCAATTTGCTACAATGTCAGCCCTCTTCAGATGCACGGCTTTGGCAATGACTTCAGGTTTTGGAAACCCTTCTAAATCGGTGAACGGTGATTGATCAAGCACGACCACTCCTAATAGAAAAGAGAATTCTTCTAGTGTTGGCATTAACTGATAGTCAGGGAAGGTGAAGCAATGATGCATGGGATCAAATAATTGGAAGAGTACGCACATCATCTCTTCTTGGAAATTGGAGGTAGCCAAATTGAGTAGTCGACCATACTTCTTGGTGAAAGAATAGTCTTCAGGTGCCCTTGACACTAACTCTTGGAGTTGAGGGTGTGCTTTCACAAAGTTGATTCGAATGGTATTTCTTCGGACGGAGTTCATGGCCTACAAAACAAAAACAAAGATAAATTCCTAAATCCTTGAAATGGTTAGTGTGTAAGATGTTTATGATTTTTATGATGTTATGTACAAGTAAGCATATACACACAAGGCAAACAAATCCTTAGGTTTAGGCTTGCATGGAGTTTTATAGGTAAGTACCCTCTTGAAGTTTAGTTGGCTCAAACCTGTCCTAGTAATAGTAATCGGGTTCTAAAGGGTCTCAATATCACTGACCTTTCTTTTAGGTATTGTCTCATCACAATCAATCTTTTCTTACAACTGAGATATCCAAAAAGTCCAATCTCAATGAGTGTAGTATCGAGTATCAACCAATTTTCAGCTTTCCACCGAAACCGGTCATCTCACTACGTCCTAATGGCCAAGTTGTTCAATTAAGGTTCTAAGGTCAGTTAGTGCTTCATGATGCCACTCAGCATCCCCGTATTCTCGTTGATTCAACACAAGGGATACCGGTACCCAAAAATGCGTTACACTAACGTAGCCATTATTTCAATCATATCGGTCTATGTCATACAATTTCCAAAATCTATTGCTACTTACCTAAAAAGATGTCCCAGATCCGGGTAGAGGATCAAAGTAAGCCCAAACATGGAACCAAAATGTAAAGAAAGCAAGTCAAACAATGAAAGCAAATAAAGGTGATCTTATCCCTAAGATAACCCTACTTTAAAAATTTCCCCAACAGAGTCGCCAGTTCTGTAATACGGCGAGAGAACTGGCTTGGGATGTTTTACGTTTTGTCGCAATTGTTACGGTTAGAAAGAGTCACCATCGAATTTTATTTTATCCAAAAGGAAAGGTGGAAAAGAACAGGAAAGACCTTTGAGATTATTTCTTGAGTTCGGGGGGTAGATTATGAATAGGGAAGGTGTTAGCACCCTTTTCATCCATAGTTATCTATGGGCTCTTAGTTGCTTTCTAGATCACTTGCTTTGCTTGAAAATGTGATATGTGGTGGTTTTTGAAAGTATTTTGAAAAGGTGCCTTCGTTTAGGAAAACTTTGTAATGGTTCTCGTTTCATGAGAACGTATACAAAGTGTTGGACTTTTGAAAACATTTCATGTTTTGAAAGTTTTTTTTTTAAGTGTTTGGTGTTTCTTTTGAAAATGAGAAAGAATGTTTGTTTTGAAAGTGAGAAAGCAACTAAGAACGTCTCTACCTACTCAAAAGTCTTTTGTTCATTTCTTCCTTTCCTTTGATATTGCTATCTTACCATTGATTAGTAAGAAGCCTTATCTTTGGATGTAAAAGGGACGGGCATGGGTCATCGTATAGTCATGATAGCAATATTGTGAGATATCTTAGCATTTCTCTTTGAGGGACTAAGATCATTTGAAAGGCAACATTTGTAGTGTCATCGAGGGATTATAATCTTGTATTTTTTATTGTTTTTGCTAAGACATCCCACATGCATAACATGACCATTTTTGTAAGGCAACAAGTGGAATTACCCTAAGGGTGCATGTGTGAATAGTGTGTTTGATTTGCATGCATTGTTTATCTTGAGTTAGGGTTATCAACTTGTTGATTTTTATCTTTCCATACAAACCCTAATTACTAGCATTTATATGAAAGCGATAAATTGCGGAAAGTATATTTACTACGCTATTACATCATTTGGGGATGGGGTATACAAATTTACAAATGGGGATTGCAAGAAATTAAACTTAATTATCTATTACAGCCATATTGAATAATGTACAAAAAAATGAATAAATATAATGTACAAGGATATAAATGGAAAAGAAAAGGATTTTTACTTGGTTTTTGAGGAAAGGGTTTTAACCTAATTATCTAAAATAAAATGATTAATTAAATTAAACATAAACTAATTAAGAAAAAAAATTAAGTTAGAAAGCATTTTTAGGGTATTTAGAAAAGGTTTTAAGTTTAAAAAAATAGTATGGAAATTAATTAATTAAAAGAAAACCTAAATTCTAAGTTGATTTTAATTAAAAAAGAGAAAATAACTAAACCTAAATCTAATTATTAATTTATTAAGAAAAATAAATTAAGTTTGTTTAAGAAAATATTTTTTGTCTTTTTGTTTTTTTAAGGGATAAAATATAAGTGAATATAAATATATTAGATATATAAATAAATAAACTATTTTTTGGATTTTTATTAATAAAAATAAAAATAATAATAATAATAAAAATAATAAAGAAAAATAAAATAAAATAAAAATATAAAAATAAAAGTCAGGGGGGTTTGAAATGGAATTTGGCAGTTTGTTAGGAAAAATAGTTTTTGAAACCTGGCCCAAATGGTGTTTTCTGTAATCAGAAAAATAAAATAAAATAAAGTTTGGCCAGTGTTGTAACAAGCAGGCAGGGGGTGAGCCTCAACAAAAAGGCAAATTCCAATGGCCTTAGGCCCAAGCGTGCATAGTTGTGCCAAAAAGAGAAAAAAATGTTAGAAAAAGCAAAAAGTGGCAGCGTTGGGGCTTGAACCCACACCCTTGACATGAAACGTGCATTGCCTTACCACTGGGGTGGCTATACATCCGTTAACTTAACTGAAACCATAAATATATAATACAACACAAGTCCTAGAAACGACTTCATCTTCAACCTCCAGCCAGGGTTCCTGTAACTCACTCATTTCTCATCCATTCACAAAACTTCCAACATTAAACTTGTTAGAAATTTCACCACGATTCTGAATATGTAAATAACTTAAACTAATTCTCAAAGATGAGCATGAACTTTTAAAATTACCAAATCCTGACCTAACTTTTTTCAAAGATTAAAACCTAAAATTATCTAAGCTCGAGCAATATAAATGAAAACTACGGACATGTACAACTTCAGGGCAATGATATCTACATTTTATCTTCACAAATCAGAATCAAATAATGCTTGTATGATGAGATAGAAGTTCATAAAAAATACCTCAAAACTGGAAATCGTGAAATGAGTTTGAGCTGTTTTCGAGGAGTTGTGATGATCAGGTTAGCTTCCTCAAGTTCCCAGGGAGCTAATGCAATGCCTAGCTTGAGCTATGGATGGCTGGAATGGTCTGGAGAAGTCAACTTGCAGACTCTGTTTTTTGGTTATGGAGAATGATGAAAATGGTGTTACAATTCCAAAACAAGGACATGTATGGACTATATTTGAGGTATAGAAGCTTTGCAAATGAATTTGAGGGAAAACACGGGAGGGAAATGAGAGATACAAGTTCAATGTCAGAACTGTGTATCAATGGTGTTTTTGAGCAATTTCTGGTTTGTGAGTGTTTGAGAGAGTTTCATGGTCTTAGCATTCGTGTGTTAGCTCGCAAATAGTGTCTCTATTTGTAAGAAAATGGTTTTGAGACTTGAAACAACTTAGAATTTGAATTTACATGTTTAAGCTCAACATGTGTTTTTTTGAGAAAACAAGTTTCCATGCCTTTGTACTTGCTATATTGAGTGGTTAAACTTTAAACAAGCTGGCTTCTGACTTATTGGATAGGGTGTACTGAAAGAGAACAAATTAGGAGCTCAAGAAGCTGATTTTGTGCATAAAGCTTGCTTTACAAGAATGGATATGTTACTTTCTCCCCAAAATGGCAAAATGCTTTGGACAATGCTTGAATCAATTGGATAATTGATCAATCAATTGTGTAAGCATTAAATTAAGGAGGTACAAACAAGTTTGAGGCCTGAAAAGTGAGGATCATGCAGCATGGCTATGGATATGGTTCATGTTCATCACAAATATGCCTTGTAATTCAAGTTTATCATGCCAACTTCAATTCTTTGAATCTCCTAGCTCAAAAATGACCTCAATGAGTTCTTTGGTATTTTGGAAAGCATGTAACTTCCTCTACAACCTTTATGTTGGACATTTTTGAAGAATCAATTTGGAACTAGGTGAAAAGTTGCCATGAAGTTAGGTTAAAATCCTGCCTAACTAGGGCAAAATTTCACTAAGTCTTTTTAGGTTTCATGGACATGTCTTCACAAATTCATAACTTGAAATCCAAGCATTTATAGGAAAAGTTATGCCCTACAATGTTTTAGATCTCATTGAGATATACAACTTTCATGTTGGAATTTTCCTATGAATCATCTTTCATCATTGGGGAAATTTGGCACAAAGTTAAGAAAAATGTGAACTTTCCAACACAGAAAAATTCCAAGTCTTGGAAATTTGACTTTTCAAAGATGAATTTTGACTTTTCAATTCCTTGATGAATAATTTTCATATTTTGACATTTCTTGATGAATTGTAATCTTTGAAACTTGATTTTGATCAAAAAGTCAAAGTTTGACTTTTCAGTGTACAATTGACTTTTCATCAGTTGACTGAAATTCAATTATCAATCAATTGATCTTGAGAAATGTTTTGAGCCATGCCATTAGGTTAAAATGATGTATTTGAATCCTTGAGATCATGTCTTAAACCAATAAGTCATTTGTTAGGTCAAAAGCCAAAAATTGAGTCTACTCAGTTAAAACCCTAATTTTGACCATTTTGCTCTTTTGATGATTTGATCAAATTTCTTGAGGAATTGTGATCCAAACTTGATCAAATGACATATATGAGTTCATAATGTTTATATGGACCAAAAATTATGAAGTTTGATTGTAAATTGACCAAAGTTAACTTTTTCTCCAATACATTTGATTTTAGGTCATCTGATCAACTGACTGAAGCAAAAATGTGATCCAAGACTTGAAACTTGACATGAGCAATCTTGAGGATTCCTAATGATTCATGAAAATAATATGGGGCATTAAAATTCCACTTGTCCTTGTGAAAACTCAAACCCTAATTTTCAGTTGTCAAAATTGAGGAAGTGTCTTGAGCTGATCAAACCTTGTGTAGTCTTGAACCAAAGGAGGTCTTATGAGAGATTTCTTGAGAAATGAGAGTGCAAATTTTGGGGTACAACACCCATTATGACTTTGAAAATTAGATCTACCAGGCCGAGGACGAAGGTAAGGAAGATTGTGAAGTACCAGGAGAACTTGCCAGACTGCTATAACAGGAAGAAAGGGAAATATAGCCTCATGAAGAGCCGGTTGAGACAGTGAACTTGGGTATTGAAGAGGATAAGAAAGAAGTCAAGATAGGTGTCGATCTGGAGCGTAGTGTCAAGGAACGGTTAATTCAGATGCTACATGACTATGTTGAGGTTTTTGCTTGGTCATACGAAGACATGTCGGGACTTGACACTAATATTGTGGTTCATAGCCTACCAACAAAAGAGGATTGCCTTCTAGTGAAACAAAATGTTTGTTCCATGCGGCCAGAGTTATCAGAAAAGATCAAGGCTGAAGTCATGAAATAGTTCTATGTTGATTTCTTAGTTGTCACCTCTAATCCATAATGGGTTGCCAACGTTGTTCCGGTACCTAAGAAGGACGGTAAGGTACGTATGTATGTGGATTACAGAGACCTGAATATGGCAAGCTCAAAGGATGACTTCACGCTTCCCCATATTGATGATCTGGTTGATAACACTGCACAACATAAGGTATTCTCCTTCATGGATGGCTTCTCTGGGTATAATCAGATCAAAATGGCGCCTGAGGACATGGAGAAAATGACCTTCGTCACAAAGTGGGGTACTTTCTGCTATAAAGTTATGTCATTTGGGCAAAAGAACATCGGGGAAACCTATCAATGTGCCATGGTAGCTTTGTTTCATGATATGATCCATCACGAGATAGAGTTCTACGTTGATGATATGATAGCCAGGTCTCAGACTGAAGAGGAACACCTTGATCACCTGCAGAAACTGTTTGAGAGGCTGACGAAATACAAGCTGAGGTTGAACCCAAATAAGTGCACCTTTGGAGTAAGATCCGGTAAGCTCTTAGGCTTCGTTGTCAGCGGAAAAGGCATTTAAGTGCACCCTGCAAAGGTTAAATCTATACAAGAGATGCCAGCTCCCCGCACTGAGAAGGAGGTTAGAGGTTTCTTGGTACGCCTGAACTACATTGGCAGATTCATTTCCCATTTAACCGCTACTTGTGAGCCAATCTTCAAATTACTGAAGAAAGATCAAGCAGTGAAATGGAATGATGATTTCCAGAATGTCTTTGACAAAATCAAGGAATATCTTCAAGAGCAGCCAATCTTGATGCCGCCAGTTGAAGGAAGACCTCTGATCATGTACTTAACAGTGTTGCACCCTAAATTTCGCCCCTAACTTTTTCATTCACACTTTCATATCATATTTTGTCATTTGGTCTCAATCATTAATAAATAGCTTCATTCATCACATTTGCATCATATCTTTAAGTTTTCTCTTGTGTTGTTGACTAACTTCTAATCAAAATACAGAAAAAATATTCGTCTTTGTCTTTGTATATTTGTGTTTTGTAAGTACCGAGTCGAGGCATTTGACAAATAAGGTTTTCCGGTATTATTTCCCTAAAATCTCTATTTGCAAAGAAAAATAATTAAAAATTTTCATTTTTTTTCACTGTACAATCAATTGCTCTTAGAGTGAAATCGATTGCACAAAGTGTATTTTGCATATTTTTAAAAAAAGACATTAATGTAATCGATTGCTTCCAGAGTGCAATCGATTGCATAATGTGAAGTTTTAAAAAAAAATCAGCAATTTCAAGCTTGTCAATTTTGGCTCCAATTTTTCTTCATATTTTGAAAGATATATCATTAATTCAAAATTTTGGTGCCAATTTTTCATTTTTTGAAATATATATCATTAATTTAAATTTTGGCTCCAAATTTTCATTTTTTGAAAGATATGTCATTAATTCAAATTTTGGCTCCAAGAATCAATTACCAAATTACCACTAATCCCAAGCCTAAACTCTATAAATAGAGCCCTCATTTCATTCAAATCTCAAGCTTTTGATATCCAAATCCACCTTGCTAAAAAATCTCTCAATTCCCTCCATCTACCAAATTCACTCAGAGCTCTATTTTCAAAAAAAAATTAGTACGCTTTGCATTGAAGCTTACTGATATTTGAGCTAAACCTTCATCCAAACACTTTTTCTTCATCAATTCTCTATATCCAAGCTTTGGAAATTAATTCTTGTGGTTGAATTAAAGCAAATTCTTGAAGTTATTTTGATAATTCTCTAGATCTACCTTTGGTAAGTTGGATTATTCATCTTTCACATTGTGATCTCTTGTTGATCTTTGGTTTGATTCATTGAGCATTGTTTTGTGATTCCATTGGTGCTATTTTCTCATGATTTGATGGAATTTTCGTGCTCAATTGGATCCATGATCATAAGGTGTTTGATGGAAAGTTTGAACAAGAATTTTTCCTTTTGAAATGCTGATTTTCTGTTTTTCATGGTGAACAATCGAATGCTCCCAGAGTGCAATCGATTTCACTAAGTGAATTTTGCGCAAATTTTTGAAAACTTCATTGTGCAAATCGATTTATACTGTAGTGCAATCGATTTGCACAGAAACATAATGCATTTTTTGCCTTGTTTTGGGGCAGCTTTGATCCAAAATGCTTTTTCTACTCACTCCTTTTGATTGTTGATTTGGATTGCAATTTTAAATGTCCAATTTCTCTTTAAATTCAATGGACTTTGTGGTGTAGATGAAGTTGGATAAATGTTCATCAATTCAAATTTATCAAAGAGTGAATTATTTAAATTATTTTTGGTGCTTTGGATTAATGATATATTTAGTGCTTTAATCCATCAAGATGAGTGATTGAATTTAAAGATGAAAGAAATTTGAGGTAGTGATCTAAGTTAGCTCATCATTCCCCTCCCTCTTCATCTTATCCCTTTATATTTTTAAATTGTGATACATGTTAAGGGATGATGATCTCTATATCATTTATCCAAACATGAAGTACATAGATTGCTATTGATCAACCTCAAAATAGGTGTGACTTCTACATAAGTCTACCTACGATTGCTTAACATAGCGCTAAATTTTATCTGATTCAAATAAATGATCATTCGTGGCCCATACCTATGTTTGCAAGCCCAAGTATGTTAATTTGATCTCTTTGATCCAATAACCTTTAGATTCATTGTTAGGAGGCTTTGGTTCTACAAATCCTCCAATGGATCTTCATCAATTTTGGTCAACGCGAATCACTTAAACATCGTTGATCATTAAATGTTACCTTGAGGATTCTTAAATGGATCATATACGTGACAAAAAGTAAATGCAACTTGTTATTGAGAGGCTTTGGTTCTACCAATCCTCTAATGAGTTCCAAATGCAAGTTTCAAGATGGTCATCCAACTAACCACTAATTTCTAACAATTGACTTTACTTTATGTTTTTATTTTTATGCTTTTACTTTATGCACCATTTACTTTAGAATTTACATTTCATGCTATTTTCATCTTTGGTCACTTGAGCATTTACTTTTGTGCCATTTTTATTTTGCTCAGTTGAGCTTTTCTTTTCCTTTTAAAGACACTTAATAAGAAACAAAAATAATAAAAAATATTTTCTTTGTTTACAAATACTCATTCATTGTGTTCCTTTAGCAAGTAAACCTTTACATAACACTCCTTTTAAAAGAAACCAAACAAATTGGATCCTGCAAAGTATCATAGATGCTTAGGGTGATAACACCTTCCCTTTGCATAGCCGACCCCCGTACCTTGACCTCTGATCTTTTTTGGTTTTGTTCGCTTTTTTCCCATTTCCCTTTGGAAACAATAAAGTGCGGTGGCGACTTCATTGTGTTGAGATAAGTCAACTGATGGCTTAATCTCAAATCCTTACCGCTAAATTTCTTTTCATATCATCATTGTTGCAATTTAGTTCGTTCTCTACTATGTCTTCGACGACGGCAATTTTGCGTGTGACAAACAGTGTTTGAGAACTCAATGAGGTGTGTGCTGGGGCAGAATGACGAGTCTAGTTGAAAAGAGCATGCAATATACTACCTTAGCAAAAAAGTTTACCGACTGTGAAATAAGATACTCACTTCTTGAGAAAACTTGTTACGCTTTGGCATGGGCTGCCCTCCGACTAAAACAGTATATGTTGGCTCACACTACCTTGTTGATATCTAAAATGGATCATATCAAATACATCTTTGAGAAGCCCGCTCTGTCCAGAAGAATAGCAAGATGGAAAATGATCCTGACCGAATACGACATTCGATATACAACCCAGAAAGCAATTAAGGGAAGTGTATTGGCTGATCATTAGGCTCATCAGGCTGTGGATGACTATCAATCCATGAATTTTGAGTTCTCGGACGAGAAGATCGTGTTAATAACAGATTTTGAAGAACCAGGACCGAATGAAGGACCTGAAAAAGGATCCCGATGGACTATAGTTTTTGACGGAGCTTCCAACGCTCTCAGTAATGGCATCGACGCTATGATCATATCTTTGTAAGGTTGTCATACTCCTTTCACCACTAGATTATGTTTCAATTGTACAAACAATCTGGATGAATATGAAGCATGCATCATGGGTCTCAAAGCTGCTATCGACTTGAGGATCAAATTCTTGAGTGTATTTGGAGACTCGGGTTTAGTAATCAGTCATATCAAAGGAGAATGGGACAAGAAGCATCCTAATCTTATCCCTTACAAAGAGCATGTGTTGACACTGATTCCACACTTTGAAAAAGTCACTTTTGAGCATTTTCCGCGAGAGGAAAATCAACTAGCGAACGCGCTAGCTACTATGTCATCCATGTTCAAGGTCAGATGGGATAATGAAGCTCCTCATATCATTATTGAGAGAATGGATGAACACACATACTATCACGAGATTGATACTGAAGAAGTAGTGGAAAAAACTTGGTTCTGTGAAGTCAAAAGATATCTCGAAGCCCAAGATTATCCTGAGGGAGCTTCAGTCAATGATAAGAAGTTCCTAAGAAGATTTTATGCCAAATTTTTCCTCAGTAACGGGATCCTCTACAAGCGCAATCACGATTCTACCTTGCTTCGGTGTGTAGACAGGAGTAAGGAAGAAAAGATTATGGCTGATTTGCACGAAGGTACCTTTGGCACCCATTCTAGTGGGAACAAGATGGCTAAAAAGATCCTACGGGAAGGATACTACTGGTCCACTATGGAAGCAGACTGTTATCAGCATTCACGGACTTGTCACAAGTGCCATATCTATGCTGATAAAGTACATGTGCCTCTGGTTCCTCTAAACGTCTTAACTTCTCCTTGGCCATTAATGTAGGGCATCGATATGATTGGAGAGATTAGGCCTACAACTTCTAATGGGCACTACTTCATCCTGGTTTCCATTGGTTATTTCATGAAGTGGGTCGAGGCATCTTCATTTGCTTCTGTCACCATGAACGTTGTGGCTCGATTCATCAGACATAACCTCATCTGTCCGTAAGGCATTCCAGAAAGAATCATTACCGATAATGGTATCAATATCAATAACACTATGATTACCGAGATCTGCATGCAATTCAAGATCCAGCATCATAACTCTTCTCCTTACTGGCTGAAGATGAATGGCTTTGTTGAAGCTGCTAATAAAAACATCAAGAAAATCATACAGAAGATGACGGTGACATATAAATACTAACACGAGATGTTACCATTTTCTCTTCATGGTTACCATACCACAATGCGCACATCAACAGGGGAAACCCCTTTCTCTTTAGTATACGGGATGGAAGTTGTCCTACCCATTAAAGTCCAGATCCCTTCCTTGAGAATCGTGAAGGATGCAGGGCTAAGAGAAGATGAATGGGTTCAGACTCGACTTGACCAATTAAACCTGATTAACGAAAATAGGCTCGCGCCTGTCTATCATGGTCAGATGTACCAAGTACGTATGATTAAAGCTTTTAACAAGAAAGCCAGACGTCAGGTATATCAAGATGGTGACCTGGTAATCAAGCGCATTATACTGCCATAGGGTGATCCCAGGGGAAAATGGACTCCCACATACGAAGGCCCATTTGTAATCAAGAACATATTTTCTGATGGAGCCATGATCTTAACCATTATGGACGATGACGACCTTCCGCACCCTGTAAACACGGACATAGTTAAAAGATACTATGCATGAACAAAGACCCGCTAGGCCGACTGGCCTAGGAAAAAATTAGGGCATCCCGGCGAACCAAAAGGGTTCGGAAAAATTAGGGATATACATAAAAAGATTTGTACACCCGGCAAGTTGAAAACCTGAAAAGGCGGCTTGGGGAAAAAAGGGTATCCCGATGGACTGAAAACCCAAAAGGGTGGTCCAGGAAAAAGTTAGGGATTTAAAAGCATATACTATGCCCCATTGGATCACCTCAGAGGCAATCTTCAGTATCAACTATCGAGCTCAAGTGGTACAAATCAATCCCGTCAGCTTCAGACCAGCAGCGAAAGAGATGAGATGCTCAAAGACATAAAGGCAATAGCAGAGTGGGAACCCAAATAGATTATTTCACATAGTTGTTTTCTTTGTATGCTATTTTGTAAAGTTTTATTCTTGCGACGAAATTCTCTTACTAGAATGTTCATCTCCTTGTACAAAAGCTCTTATTCAAGTTAATACAAATCTATTCCTTTGAAATTGCAAAACTAATTGTTTTTATTTTTCTGTTTTATTTGTGAAAACGTACAGTGAATATTTTTGAACATATGCATTTGAATGTGATTAATGCTCACAAATATATGCATAAAAACATAAATACAATTACTAATGGCTTTAAGAAATGGGACAATATCTAAGGGCCATCCACAAAATCCCCGCATATGTTTTCTCCAGCAGGTATAGAGGCAGAGACATCCTACTACAAGGTCACTTCCGTATTCTCAGTATACAACCTAATGGTGTCAGGTTCTCATATCCCTGGCAGAGCAAAACCTCCAAATTACTGCTCCAACAAAAGATTCCCCAGTGAAGTCGCCAAGCTTCTCACGATTCCCCAGCAGGATTTCAATAAACTCCCCAAGCGGATTATGAAGTTTCCCTTCCCCCAGCAGAGTTTATTTCTCTAATAATGTAAATTCGTCTCCCACCATTTCAACTTCAAACAAAATCTGAAGACCTACTTTCTTCACCCCCAGTAACAATCATGGATTTATTTTCCCTAATTCAACAACCTTGCAATAGAATAACTGACACAGTCATACATTGAATTCATATATCATTTCTACAAACATCATAGAAAATGCAGAACAAATGCATATATCACAATCTAATTTATTTTGAGATCATCATGCAATTCATACATCATGACATCACATGAAATCGGTTTACCTTTTCAGGTTAAATTAGAAGACCGACAAACACTATCAATTTATACAACAGATCAAAGATCAATGCTCGAAACCAGACGGGGAAACTATCTACATGACCAAGTGGTATGAACTTCCGAAGCAAGACGGATTTACCAACAAATACAGTAGGCCACTGATTAATGCCTGAAACCAGACGGGGGAACTATCTATGTGACCAATGTTGCCAAGTCCCTGATTAATACTTGTAACAAGCCAGGAAAACTATATGTGGACTGCCGATTGTAGATTAATACCTGTAACAAGCCAGGAAAACTATCTTCCTTTCTCAGGTTAGAGATTAATACCTGAAACCAGACAGGACAACTATCTCAACGACCAAGAAAAACAAGTTCCAGATTAATACCTGTAACAAGCCAGGGCAACTATTTGTGGACAACCGATTGTAGATTAATACTTGTAACAAGCCAGGAAAACTATCTACATGAGCAGATTGAAGATTAATACTTGTAACAAGCCAGGGAAACTATATTTCTTTCTAAGGTTAGAGATTAATACCTGAAACCAGCCAGGACAACTATCTCAATAACCGACAATTTTCAAGTTCCATATTAATATCTGAAACTTGACAGGACAACTATCTGTGAATAGCTGATTTATATATTAACACCTGAAACCAGACAGGAAAACTATCGACATGGCCGAACGAAGCAATCTTACACGGTTTTCTTCTCATGATCTCTAGATTCAGTCTAACACGGACTCATCTTGAAGCAGCCCCACACAGGCTCCTTCTCATATATCTCCAGATGAAGACTACCACAGATTCATCCTGAAACATCCCTACACAGGCTCTTTCTAATACATTTTTAGGTAACAGTTAATTGCATTATCCCCAGCAAGTTACTATGAAGCTTGGATTTTAACCAGAAAGCAACAAACTCTCATATCTCCAGTACATAGATAACTCTTCAGCAGATCCTTGGACAACTGAAGTTCCTAGACTCTATTCCCCAGAGTTTTCCTCAAGCGGGAGAGTAACAGAAACCCACCTTCCCCAGCAGAGTTCTCCTCAGACAGCAGGAGTAAGAATTCCCCACAAAGGGACCATTTATAAAATCAGCATCTACTTTGGATGGCATTTTTAAGCCTATCTCCGACGACTCTCAGTCATCTTCCCCAAATGGTATCTGTAAGCCCATTCTCGACATCGTCAACCATTAGTGTTACTTCATGCGAGTGCAAAATTCTGGGCCATCTAGTGTTCAATCATCTTCCACCTTCAGATCACGAAATGCAGATAAGCTAATCTAAATCCTTAGGTTTAATTATATTGAACAGGGGTAGCTGTTGTACCCCAAAATTTGACCTCCAATTTTTACTCAAGACATGCTCCTAGAGGTCCTCAATTGCTCAAGGTTGACCAAGAATTGATCAGACAAAATCTCCTCCTAAGCAATAAACCTCTAATTAGGGTTTCATTTTTCATCATGATGTGTGAGCTCCAAAGGTCTCAAATATTTTCCATTGTCATAATATTCCTTCAAGATTTTCCATGACAAATTTCATGCCTTACACTACAAGTTTGCTCAGTCAATTGCTCAAATGTTTGAAAATCAACTGTACTAGGTCAAAAGTCAACTGTGACCAATGTACATTCAAACTTCAAGATTTTTGGTCAAAATCAACATTTTGAATTGATATCCATCATTTGATCAAGGTTTGATGATTATTCCTCAAGAAATGCTCCTAATCTATCAAAAGTCAAGAATTGCTAAATTAGGGTTTCTATAGGAAAAGTCAACTAAACTTTGACCAGGCATAACTTTCACATACTTCATCCATTTTCCCCCAACCAAAGATCATTTCAGGAGAATATAATTCCCTACAACTTCTGTTTTATGCTCAATTTCAAGAGCTGCACCATTTGAAAGATACAAGTTCATACATTAGAGGTCATTTTCAGAAAGTCAACAAAAGGCACTTTTTGTCAAGACCATTTACATCAAGATAAAGTCCTCAAATGCAAAATTGAACAAAAGAGGGATTGAAGTAGACATCTTGGACTTTCCAAAAAATTCAAAGATCATCATTATGAGATAAAAATTGAGCAAGTTATGGATTACCCAAGTTGGGCAAATTTGTGAAAATGCAAAAAGTCAACTTAGAGCAAAAATGAATTTTTAAGTTCATGGATTTATTCTTTGGGATTCAAGCATGCTCATAACTTACTCAAGGACCATTAAAATTATTCTTACCATGCCTTGCAATTTCTAGCTATTTTATTCACATTTTATTTTATTTTATTCAAATAAATATAAAATAAAATGCATAAAATAATAGATATTTGTTTTTGACATATGGGTTGGTGTATTGGGTCAGCCTTGGGCCCATAAATTCACGCATAATTGTCCAGGTATATACAAGCATGGAAAGGGTAAGTTTTGTAAATTTTGGAAGTTTTTTAATTTGTTGGATTTTGGTATGAAAGCATGGTTATGAGCTTGATTCTTTCCATGTTATCATGTTCCCTCCACCTCCTCTATATATACATCACGTTTGCAAGCCTCATAGATGGACACATAACCTAGAGAGAACGCTCCAAAATTGCAAAAATATCCAAAGTTGTGAAATTCCAAAACCTAACTCTCAGCCATTTTCAGTCAAATCCAAGTACCTAAGTGTGTTCCTGAAATATCCAGAGATCATTTCCACACCTTGCACAAGTCTAATGCCCACAGGGACCACTAGTTTTAGTCACTCCGGTTGGATATAGTATCGTAATCTCAAACTCTATTTCTTTACGTTACAAATTGATTGCAAGCATACATATATATTCATACTGATGTTAGGGACATTTTAGAATCCTCTTTGTTAAGGTTTGATGCAGGAATCGAAGGTTGCCATTGTTAGGGAATAATTCAGAGATAGTGCTAGAATGGCATGATGTAGAGACTTTCAGTCTAAACCAACACCATGGTTGGATTCGCAACATAGGGTTTAGGGGGGTAAACCAAATTTTTGGTCTCGAATCTCACTGTTTCGCAGGTTGGGGTTTTTGACTGGCCGGAGAAGAAGGTGGTCAACCACTGTGGATGGTGGTTTGACCCCCCCTGTGTCGGTGTGGCTGAACCTCGTGTTGTGATTCGTCCATTTAAAATGACAAGACTCACTCAACGTACGAGTTTTAATTTAAATATTTTTCTGATTGGTTTTCACATATAATGTTATTGGTTCAGTTATATTGACGAATGAGCAGGTTGGTGTAGTGGTGAGGCGCACGTTGGTAAAGTTAGAGAGCCTGGGTTCGATCCCCAGATCTTGATTTTTATTTTCTATTACGTGTCTTCTGCAAATCAGGTGTTAAACAGGTCCATAGGTAGACCATCCATCCTCACCCTCAGCCAGTAGGTCACCACTAATTCAGATCAAGCGCTCCTGGAGCTCCCCCTCATGATGGATCCCCAAGGGGCCAGTAACACTGAATCTGGCGCAATACTCTGGGCCAGCTCAATTTGGGCCTAACAAAAATCTCAAGCAAACCCTCCATTTGCTTATAACACCAGACCCATTTGTTTTTTATATTATTTTATTTGTTTTATTGTTTACTTTCTTTTGATCATTTTGTAGAATAATATAAAATTAAAAAACATAAAAATATAGACTTAGGGTTTTTCTAAAATTAATTTTAATTTTGTAAATTAATTAGATTAATTATTTTGAATTTATTTTATCAATTTAAAATCAATTAGAAAAAGGTTATTTAATTCAAATATTTTCTTAATAAAAATACAAAAATATTAGAATTAGGTTTAAATTCACTTAATAATTATTTTTTTAATTAAATCTAGATTTAACGTAGTTTAAATATTTTTTTTAGAATAAACAAAAAAACAAAAATATTTTCTTATTTCATCTAGAACTTTTTTAGGTTTTTAGACGTTTCTTTCCATTTCGCACGCGTTGTTTATTTTCGCACTTTTTTTTATATACTAATGTATCTGCTGATGGAATGTAATATAGTTAACTAGGACGTTACTTTATCGCTTTCTTTATTTTCCCCCATTTTTTGGACATGTAAATACCCCCTCCCCGAAGCATTGTAATAGCGTAAATTAAACTTTCCTCACTTTAAATTTCTGTAATATATTAACTGCTAGACTAATAGGATTGTATGGCAAGAATAAAATCAAATGCTAGCAAACCTAAGCCCAGGGTCCAGCAACTCGAGTTAGGTCACTGTAGTTTTGAAGCCCATCGATAAGTCGCTTCCACTCAATCTGACTCGAGAAGCTGAATTCGAGCAATGAATTAATCATGGGTTTTCCAGACTTTTGTCTCTTCGGACTCATCCTCCGCAGGCGCCACAACAGCCTTCAAACTAGAAATTTAATCCTTGAGACTTTTCTTCTCGAGAAACCAGGCACCCTTCTCTGTAGAGAAATTGGTCGTCTCCCCCTTCTTCTTCTTCAGCTTGGCACCTTGAGCCCGAAACTTCTCCTTATAACCATCAAGGACAGCTTGAAGCTTTTTTGTATTCTCCTCGAGGGCCCTTTTCTCCGTCTGCAGTTTGTCCAGCACAGTGGCAAAGCCAGTTTCCTCACAAAAAATTACCACAGCCATTTACAAAACCTTCATCATACCAACAACACTGTCGGCTAGATGTTTCCTCCTACCCGTCGAATCAAGATGTCAGATGACCTTAGACTCTCCGTCGGGCACGGTCAAAAGATACCCATCAAAAAAGCCTTTGAGTGAAGCAAGGAGGCAATGTGAATTCACGAGCATCAACACCGTTCTTTGTAATATCTAAAATATCACCCTCGGGTTGATTCCTCTTTCTACCTGAAAGCTTCTGCTTGGGTGGAGATTATTCGACAATCGGAGACATGAAGGAGGTGCAAGAGTCATCCTTGGCCTAACCGGGGGAAAATCGACTAGTCTTTAATACTATATTTTTTCTTTTCTTCGTGGCCCGCACCAACTTGAGGATATGCTCACAGGAATCTAACATTTTACCTACAAAAAACAATAAATTGAGTGTCATACCCCAAAATTTGCCCACCCTTTTATTTCTACAGTAAAAAATATTTTAAACATTGATTTTATAATATTATTTGACTTTTATAAAATATTCGCTTCCAAAAATGTTTAAAAATATAAAGATTTATTTCAGATCAGTTGTATTTTGAATAAATAAATATTCTCACACCTTTCATATACTTTCAATTGAGTTTATTTACAAATGAGTAACATAACACAATTGGTGAAGGATGAAGCTTACAAATATAAGGTCGTGGGATCGAACCTCTTGTGCCACACTTTCAACATTTTCTTTTTTTTTCTTCTATTTTTTTGTCACTAATTTTCTTTCCTTTTAAATATGTGTTTCTTATTGGCCATTTGATATCAATTTGTGTCACACTTTTCTTTTGATTGGTCAATTTTATTTTATTTCCAATTTAGATGTTTTTTTATATCTATAAATAGAACATCCACAACATCCACAATTCATCAAGAATTTCACAATTTCACACACAATATACAATTTCACTCTTTCACAAATTCATTCTTCCTCACAAAGCATTTTTACAATTTCTTTTCAAATTTATTTTTATCAAAACTATTTGGGGTTCTC
Organism: Vicia faba; assembly: GCA_948472305.1. NCBI lineage: Eukaryota > Viridiplantae > Streptophyta > Magnoliopsida > Fabales > Fabaceae > Vicia > Vicia faba. The sequence continues at coordinate 1,463,343,286 of OX451741.1, forward strand.
TTATTTTTTTTGCAATTTCTTTTCAAATTTATCTTTTCAAAACTATTTGTGATTTTTTATTTTGGCCGATGATTGAATCTCCATATGAGGTCTCCATGATATTTTCAACTCCCTTTTAATTTTAATTTATTTGTTTCCAACCAAATGATGAACAACTGATAGTGCCTTCGTCTTTTAAATCTTATATTTTTACTAACGATTCTCACAACAAATTTCTTTCGAACAATTTTCTTTATTTCTAAGTCATAACCAAATGATGAATATCTGATGGTTTCTCTTTTAATTTGCACTCTTTGTACATAATTTCGTGCATAATACATATATTTAGTTTTCTATTTTCAATTCTTAATTATAATTAGAAAAAACAACAACCTTTTTTTAGTTAGTTCCAATTGTTATTATTATTAACAAAAACATCGAGGAAAAAATAACATAGGAGTTCTGATTTATTCTTTTTTTTACATGTACAGTAACCTCTAAACATATCTCCGCGCTATTGATGTTGACCAAGTATGGTTCTTTCGTGATTGTTTGTTGTGTTCTCTATTGGCTTCATTTTGGGGGAAAAGAGAAATATTGAGTTGATAGAAAAAAGGATCGTTTTGAGAGAGGAAAGAAGGAATACGGGTGACTGAGCTTTTTCGACGGAAACGAGTTATTGAGGTATTGCATCCTTTCTTTCTTTTTTTCCCTTTATTTTATTCATAGTTTTATTTTATATATTTCTTTTCTTGTATTTTTTCTTCTTAAATTAAAGATGGCATATGTTACGGCCTCATGCTTTTGGTTGTTATTCGTTTCTTTCTCTCTTTTAAATATTTCTGTTTTTTACTTGTTGATAGTTTAAGAAAAAATGAGAAAAACTCTTATATGAAAAAAGAAGAGTGTACTCCTCTTGTCTTCTTTCTTTTTTTTATAATTATTATTTTTTAATTATCTATTAGGATTAGTAACATTATTTAGAATAAGTTGAACTATTTTTGTGGATTAGTAATATTAGTAAGCCCATTAGTCCATTACTCGTTACACACCTCATTTACAATCTTTACTCCTTTATTTTTATTTGATTAACTTAATTAATAGATTAGTTATTAATTATTTATATAAAAAATAAAAAGCAAAGACACAAAAATACAAAAAAAGACAAAAAATATCATCTTGTACATAATTCCCAAACCTTTATTTTAATCAAATTAATTCAACATTTTATAAATATTAGAATGTCTATCTTCGAGTAATTAAATTTTTCGACATATCGTCTATCAGTTTATTATTCAAAATACCATATCAATATCCACGCGACTAATCAAATACTTCATTTGCGAGCGACACATGGCCAATATCTAACCACGTGACGAGGAGACTACATCAAACTCCCTCGCTCTACGTATAAAAAATATTCAACCAAACACCAAATCTTTTTTCGCAAATTAAATTAATTCAAACAATTAATTTTCGAAAAGGAACACAAATATATTTAAATTAACTGCGTACTTGGTCTAACAAACTCTGCTATTCACACTCTTATACCACGTATGCGGGAAATTCAAATATATTTCGCGATCCATAAGAAACACAAACAACCCCACGAACTACGAAATGAGACTTTGATTCCTCCTAAGAGGATACGTAGGCATACTGTTGTACCCCAAAATTTTCCCTCTCACTTATCAAATATTTTCTCACAAAAATCTCTATTGGTTCAAGACTGCACTAGGGTTGATCAACTCAAGACACCTCCTTAAGCAATGATGACTGAAATTAGGGTTTGAGATTGCACAAGGATAATTGAACTTTCAATGCCTCATATTACTTTCATGGATCATTATGGACCCCCAAGATTACTCATGTCAAGTTTCAAGCCTTGAATCACATTTTTGCTCAGTCAATTGAGCAGTTGACCTAAAAATCAGTTGTATTAGGGAAAAAGTCAACTATGGCCAATTTACAGTCAAACTTCATAATTTTTTATCCATATCAACATTATAAACTCATATGTATCATTTGATCAAGTTTGGACCACAATTCCTCAAGAAATTTGATCAAATCATCAAAAGGGCAAAATGGTCAAAATTTGGGTTTTGACTAAGAAAAGGCAATTTCTGATTTTTGACCTAGCAAATTGTTAATTGTTTTGAGGCATGATCTTAAGAGTTCAATTTCAACATTTTTACCTAATGGCATGACTCAAAACATTGCTCAAGATCAATTGGATTGATAGTTGATTTCCAGTCAACTGATCAAAAGTCAATTTGTATACTGAAAAGTCAAACTTTGACTTTTTTGTCAAAATCAAGTGCCAAAGATCACAATTCATCAAAACATGTCAAAATATGTACTTTTTCATCAAGAAATAAAAAAGTCAATATTTCATTTTGAAAAGTCAAAGTTTTCAAACTTAGAAATTTTTTTTAAGTGTTGAAAACATCATGTTTTTTCACAACTTTGAGCCAATTTTTTACCATGATGCAAGATGATTCAAAAGAAACTTTCAACATAAAAGTTGTATATCTCCATGATATCTACAACATTTATTTACACAAATTCTCCTAAAAGGGCTTGGATCTCATCTTATTAATTCATGAAGTCATAGTCTTGAAACTAAACACTTAGTGAAATTTTGAACATTTTTGGTTAGGATTTTGACCTAACTTCTGACCCAAGTCTCACCTAGTTCCAATGGGAATTTTCAAAAGTGATTCAAATAGGGGTTGTACAGAACATTAAAATTTATCCAAAATGTCCAAGAACTCCTTGAGATCATTTGTGAGTAAGGATAATTGAAGGTCAGAAGTTGGGGTTTCAAGTTGTTTTACAAGGCAAATTTTATGATGAACAAAGATTCAAATCTCAAACCTATGATGCATAATCTCTACTTTACAGGCCTCAAACTTGTTAGGCACTCCATAGTTAAATGCTTGCACAGCTGTTAGAGGCCTCGACTCAAGCATTTAATGCAATGCCTTGCTTTATATCCATTTTAGGAAGAAAGTGCACAATGCCATTTTGAAAAAGTAGCTTTATGCACAAAACTTATTCTTGAGCCTTGCAATGGTTTTCTTATGATCATACACGTCCTATAACTCAAGAGAAGTTTGTCTCAATCCTTACAATCACTCAGCCTATGCTTGTACTTCATCTTGGAACCATGCTCCCACTTTTCTTCAAAATCAAGTAACACGACAATCAGTCTAGAACTTGTACTTATGACCCTCTCAAGCACAAGAACCTTCTCATTACTTATGTACAAGTCCTTGGCAACAAAACACACGTGTGCTTAAGCCCCAAAACCAACTAGAACTCAGAACTGCACCACATACCTCAACTCTTGCATAACCTGACCAAAAGTTTGAAACTCACATCTCCCTCGTGCGTTTTCAAGCCTTTTTGTTCCTAAAGCTTCTAAACATCATTTAGAACTCATCCCTCACCCTGTTATAAGAGTGTAACACCATTAACACCATCCTCCATTTTCAAAAACAGGGCTTTGCACTTGGACTTCTCCAGAACTCCTCAGGAACTTTCACCTCAAGCTAAGGATCACATTAGCTTCCTGGGAACTTGAGGAAGCTAATCCAATCATTGGAACTCATTAAAAGCTGCTCAAACTCAAAACATGATACCCTCTTGCAAGGTGAGTTTTCTGACTTTTGAAATCTTTGTACAAGCATCATTAATGTTTAATTTGTGAATGAAAAATGTAGACATCATTGTTCTCAAGCTAACCATGTCTTTAGATTTCATTTATATTGCTTAAGTAGTTAGAATTTTGAATATGAACATCCTGGAAAAATTAGGTCAGAATTTGGTATCATTCAAAATTCATGCTCATTTTTTATCTATAGCTTTAGTTATTTACATTTCTGGAATCATGGTGAAATTTGCCACAAGTTTCATTTTTACTTTTTTGCAAATGGATGAGAAATGAACAAGATGCAGGTGGTCCGGCCAGAGGTTGAAGATGAAGTTGTTTTCATGAAGCAGTTTATATTATATATTTGTTGTTTTGCATAAGTTAATGGATGTATCACCACCCCAGTGGTTAAAACGCGCGTTTGTCACCCTTAGGTCCTGGGTTCAAGCCCCAGCGTGACCTTTTGCATTTTTTTGACATTTTTTCTATTTTGCAGCGCTGGGCCTCCCCCCTTTGGGCTTTATTTTTTTTTGCTACTTCTGACCCCCCCTACCTTGTTATTCACACGCCTGGCCCATTATTTTATTTTCCATTTTATTTATTTTCCCTTCATTTTATTTTTATTTCATAGTTTTCTTTATTATTTTTATTATTACTATTATTTTTCATTTTTTATTAATAAAAAATCCAAAAAAATATTTTTTATTTATTTATTTGCATATTTAAAAAATACTTATTTAGTTTATTCTTCTTTACAAAAACAAAAGAACAAACAACATTTCTTTAATTAATTTCTTTATTAATACTTAGATAATATTATTTCGTAAATTAAAATCAATTTTGAATTTAGGTTTTTTTTGTTTATTAATTATTTTTATTTACTAATTTAATTAAATTCACCAAAACCCTAAAAAACTTGTTTTCTTTAAATTAATTTATTCTACTAACTCAATATTAATTTTCTTTTTTATTTAATTATTTTATTTTAATTAATTAGGTCAAAAACCCCTTTTCATGAAAAAACCAAACAAAAAAATCATATTTCTTTTTACATTTACATTCTTGTATTTTATTTGTTCATTTTGTACATTTATTCAAAATTCAATATGGTTGTAATAATTATTTAGATTTAATTTCTTGCAATATTCCCCATTTTTAATTTGTACACCCCCTCCCCTAAATGATGTAATAGCGTAGTAATTTTAATTTCCGCAATTTATCGCTTTATATACAAATGCTAGTAATTAGGGTTTTGTATGGAAAGACTAAAACCAACAAATAGCAAACCCTAATTAAGACAAATAAAGCATGAAAATCAATACACTTGCACACAAACACCCTTAGGGTAAATCCACTTGGTTGCCTTACAAAAATGGCCATATTATGCATGTGAGGTATCTTAGCAAGAAACAAACAAAATACAAGATCATAGTCCCTCGATGACGCTATCAAAAGTTGCCTTTCAAAATGATCTAAGTCCCTAAAGAAAAATGCTAAGATATCTTGCAACATTGCTAGTCATGGTTATACGATGACCCACGCCCGTCCCGTTTACATCCAAAGATAGGGTTACTTACCAAATCAATGGTAAGATAACAATATCAAAGGAAAAAGGAAATGAACATGAAAGACTTTTGAGTAGGTAGATTGTTCCTAGTTACTTTCTCAGTTTCAAAACAAAAACATCCTTGTTGTTTTCAAAACAAACACCAACACTTTCAAAACATCTTTCAAAACTTGAAAACATTTTCAAAAGATCAAACACTTTGTATACATTATTACGAACGAGAATCATTACAAAGTTTGCCTAAACAAAGGCCTCTTTACAAAATACTTTCAAAAAACACACAAAACACATTTTCAAACAAAAGCAAGTGATCTAGCAAGTAACTAAGAGCCCATGGAAAACCATGGATGTAAAGGGTGTTAATACCTTCCCTTTTCATAATCTACCCACCGAACTCAAGAAACAATCTCAAATGTCTTTCCTGTGCTTTTTCACCTTTCCTTTTGGATAAAAGAATAGTCGGTGGCGACTCTTGCTAAACCACAACATTTGCGATAAAACGCAAAACACCCAAGTCAGTTTTTCCACCGTATCACAGAACTGGCGACTCTACTGGGGATATTTTAAAAAAGTAGGGTTACCTTATGGTTAGATCACATTTACTTGCTTTCATTGATTGACTTGTATGCTTTACATTATGGTTCTTTGTTTTGGTTTGAATCCTCCACTCGGATTTGGGATACCTTATAGGTAAGTAGCAATACGTTGTGGAATCTGTGCGGGGTATACCGACATGGTCTAAGAAATAGCTATGTTAATGCAACATATTTGTGGGTACCGGTAGCCCTTGAGTAGTCAAGGAGAATACGGGGCCGCTTAGTGATGTCATGAAGCACTAGCTAACTTCTAGAACCTTTACTTGACTAACTTGGCCATTAGGACGTAGTGAGATGACCGACTTTGGTGCAGTCCAAAGTTGGTAGATACTCGATACTACACTCATTGAGGTTTGGTTTTTTGGGATATTTCAGTCGCCATTAAAGAGGCTTGTGCTAAAACAATGTCCGAGAAAAAAACCCAGTGATATTGAGCTCCTTAGAACCCGGTTACTATTACTAGGACAGGTTTGAGCCAACTAAACTTCAAAAGGGTACTTGCCTATGAGACTCCATGCAAGCCTAAACCTAAGGACTTGTTTTCTTTGTTTGTATATATACTTGTCCATAACATCATAAACATCATAAACATCATAACATCATACTCATATTCACTAACCATTTCAAGGATCTTGGGATTTATCTTTGCTCTGTTTTGTAGGATATGGATTCTATTCGCAGGAAAACCATTCAAGTCAACCTTGTAAGGATCCCTCCTCAACTTAAAGAGCTAGCATCAAGAATTCCTGAAAACTCTCCATTTACCGAGAGACACGGTCGCCTACTAAACTTGGTGACCTCCAACACTGATAAGGACATGTTGAAGGTGCTCTTCCAGTTCTTTTATCCTTTACACCATTGCTTCACATTTCCCAATTATCAACTTGTGCCAACTTTGGAAGAATTCTCCCAACTCTTGAGGATTCCCATTCTCAATCAACTACCTTTCAACGGTACGTAAAGAGATCCAAAGCCAGAATAGATTTCTCAAGCTCTACACTTGCAACCATCTGATATCACAACTAATTGGGAAACAAGGAGTGGTGTCAAGGGTTTCCTAGCAAAGTTCTTGTTTGAGAAAGCCTAAAATTGTTGGAACTCTTTAAATTTGCAAGCTTTTGAGGAAATTGTGGCTCTCCTCATCTATGGGATGGTTTTGTTTCCAAATCTTGACCAACTCATAGATGTGAACACCGTCAAAATCTTCATGTCTCGTAATCCGGTGCCTACTTTGCTAGGAGACATCCTACATTCTTTTCACACTCGCACTATGAGGAAAAGAGGTATCCTTATGTGTTGTACTCCTCTCTTGGCAAAATGGCTTATTTTGCATCTTCCTCAATCTGTATTGAATAACGAGCAAGGTTCAAGGTGGTCACATAGGTTGATGACACTCAAACATTCAGACATTCAATGGTGTTCCCGATCTATAGAGAATGTTACTATTGTCGACCATTGTGGAGAGTTTCCTAATGTCCCTTTACTTAGCATTAGAGGAGGTATCACCTACAACCCATGATTAGCCTTAAGACAATTTGGTTACGCCCGAAGGGATGGCCCACACGAGATGCTCATTCAAGGTTTGGTATTTGACTACGAAAACGACGATCAAGGTCACCGCCAGAGATTTATCCGAGCTTGGAAGATGTTGAACAAGGTAGATAGTAAGACATTGGGGCATAATAATTCCATCCCTCTTGAGCCTTACCTCAAATGGATACGAGCTCGTGCTCAAAGTCTTATAATGCCTTACCCCTCCACTCTCTTGGTTATCATAGAGCCTGTTGTGGAAGGAGATGTTCCATACACTATCCTGCATGCTGACATGCTCACCTCTCTTTAAGACTTACAAAGGGATTGGATACAGCTTAAGGGGGAGCGAGACACTTTCGAGGCCAAATTCTATGCCAGCGAGAAGAATGTTTTGGAAATTACTAAGCAACTTCATGAGGAGCGGAGCCTGGACGCCTACATCGCACCAAAGAGGATGCGTACAACTTTTTATCTTAGAGTTTTTGTATTTCATTGTAAGCCCAAAAGAGGCATGATGTACTCAAGATTTGATTTATTAATATAATGTGTGTTCCTTTTTAGTCTAAAGCAAATTTAAATATCTAATTTCCTTGAAATCATTGCATATGCATTTACCATTCATCATAACAAGAAGGGAAAGGCAAGGAAGCAACTGCCCAGCCAGAAACTGAAGAGGAAGAATAAGAGGATTACTCTGAAGAGAAGTATCCCTCGGTCGACGATAAATACAAACATCTGGAGGAACGACTAAGTGCAATGGAGATTCAGAAAGTGCCTGGGCTGGACTTTGAAGAGCTGGGTTTAGTGTCTGGGATTTTTATTCCACCAAAATTCAAGGCACTAGTGTTCGCTAAGTACGATGAGGTTTCGTGTCCCAAGATGCATCTTCGATCTTATGTGAGGAAGATACAGCATCACACTGCTGACAGAGATATGTGGGTACAATTCTTTCAAGATAGTCTATCCGGGACTTAGCTTGATTGGTTCTATCAAATCCAAAGAGCCAATATTCATAATTGGGAAGACCTTGTCGCCTCTTTCTATAAATAGTATCAGTACAACGCAGATCTTGCTCCCACCCGTACCCAACTCCAGAGTATGGCTATGGTTTCAAGTGAAGTTTTCAAAGACTATGCTCAGAAGTGGAGGGACTTAGCAGAAAGAGTCCAGCCTCCCATGTCCAAAAGAGAGTTCGTAGACATGTTTCTAGGTACCTTGTCCGGTCCTTTCTTTAATCATTTAATTGGGAGCTCCTCAGCCGGCTTTACTAAATTAATCTTGACCGGAGAAAGAGTGGAAGCTGGGATTAAGAGTGGGAAGATTCAAAAAGACACAACCTCCGCTGCTGTCAGAAAACTATTTATTGGGAAGAAAGAAGTCAGTGTTGTGTATCCTCAAAGGAATCAAGAAAGAATTGAACACCGTCCAATGGTGGGGGCTATCATGATCCCTAAGCCTGCACCTACTCAACAAAGGAGAAACCAGCCAAGAACAGAAAGACCAGTAAGACAATTTACCCGGATTAATATGAAATTATCTCAAGTCCTGCCATATTTGTTGAGATCTAATCTGGTAACTTTGAAAGAAGCCCTGAAGAATCCCAACACAACCTCTCCTCATTACCATCCTAATGCTCGCTGTGCTTAACATTCAGAAAGTCCAAGCCATGATACAAACAACTGTTGGGCTTTGAAAAACAAGGTGCAATACCTTCTTGAAGCCAAAGAAATTGAATTCGATGCTCCTGAGATCCCAAATGTTATCACTGCTCCTATGCCCAAGCATGGCCGTAATGTTAACGCTGTTGAAGATGATATGTTTGTTACTTATATTGATGAACTTGTTACTCCTCTCCTGACTATCAAGAGGAACATGTTGAATGTCAGTTTATTTTCGAGATGTGACGAAGGTTGCCACCTCTGTTTATCCCTACCAACTGGTTGTCATTTATTGAAAGCAGGTGTTCAACGCCTAATGGATGACAAAGAGATTTTGTTTGAAAAGACTCTCATTCCAACCATTTCTTACAAAGATGTTTCAATAGTAACCATTTCCTCCAATCCTTCCAGGATCTCCACCAAAAGACCCGTTAGGATTACATCATTTCCTAAAGTAGCTCCACTGATAATTACTATGCCTGGACCAATCCCGTACTCATCAGATAAAACTGTCCCATGGAATTATGGGGGCAACGTCTACTATCACGGCGTCAAACAGGATTAGCCGGCTGTTGAAGACTCAGTTTTTGAGAAGGTTGACCCCGACATCAGCAACATTGCGGGAACCAACAAGATAACCCGAAGTGGAAGAGTATTCTCTTCTGAGATTGCTCCTTCGAAAATTGTTACCGATCTTGTGATCATCCCTGTTTATGTTCCTATTGACATTACTACTACTACAATCCCTATGGTTACTTCTACTGACACTCTTACCACCGAGTCGATAGAGACTCGGGGAAAAGGAATTCTGGTTGAGCCTGTTCGGATGAAGGCGCAATCAGTATCTATCCCTGAGGCCTCCCAAAAGGAGATGGAAGAATTTCTGAAAATTATAAAAAGAAGCGACTACAACGTAGTCGAACAGCTAGGGCAGACTCCGTCAAAGATTTCCATGCTTGCTCTATTGTTATGCTCTGAGGCTCATGCGAAGTCCTTGGTAAAATTTCTTAAAACTGCCCATGTACCACTAGAAACCTCTGTTGATCAGTTCCAAGACTGTGTGGCCAGTTTAACCGCTGACAATGGTTTAGGTTTTTCTGATGCTGACTTGACACCTAGAGGGAGGAAGCACAATGAGACATTACATGTCTCTGTTGAATACCGGGGCACAACTTTGGCCCATGTCTTTGTTGATATCGGTTCGTCTTTGAATGTGCTTCTTAATAAGGCTCTTGATAGGCTCGACCGTGAAGCTTTGACCTTAAAACCCAGCAATATAGTGGTAAGGGCCTTCGACGATACAAAGAGAATGGTGCATGGGGAGGTGGACATCCCCATAAAAGTTGGAACCCAAACCTTTGGTTCAACTTTTTATGTGATGGACATTCGCCTTTCTTACTCATGCTTATTGGGCCGACCATGGATTCACAATGCTGGTGTCGTTACCTCTAAATTACATCAAATGCTGAAATATCCAACCGAGGGGAAAATCATTATTATCCATGGAGAAGAGGAATATATGGTCAGTCACTTAAACTCCTTCAGATACGTGGAATTGGATGGTGAATTCATTGAAACTCCGTTTCAACATTTCGAGGAAGTCCCACAAACTGTGGCAGTAACCAAGGTTGTTTCCCAAGTCCCAAAGATTACAAGACCTCCGCTAAAGATGTCTTCTCTGAAAGATGCCAAGGCAGTGATCGAAGAAGGTGGGTGTACTATTTGGGGCCAACTCCCGGATATCCCATAAAAATCTGACAAATTTGATTTGGGTTTCACTTCAGGAGCCCAGAAAGCTGTACGTCGTGCTCGTGCTGGGGGACCACCCTTGAAGATCAGCAACCATAGAGCCAACGCAGTGGAGGATGATGAAGACAGCTATGACCTGGAGGAATGGATTTTCACAATTGTCAATGGAGGACTCAGAAACTGGGAAGCTAAAGATTTTGTCCCAATTAATTTTATCCAACAATAATTGTTTTTAAATTTTGTCGGACCTGTGATAATTAAACAATTCAGACTTTTAAAACCTTGTGTCTTACCCGAGACACAACGGTCCATTTGTAAGGGTTGTTACCTTATTTTCATATGTCATTAATGAGTCATGGACGTTTTTGCATACAAAATTTGTACTCTTTGTATTTCTTTTTAACATTTTTATTTCTTTCAAAGATAGTTATACTCTTACACACACTTACATTCAAAATGAAGATTTACATCCATTCGGGATCCCATAGGTAACAATTCTGCTATGGCCTTTTGTGACTCTGAAAATCTAATCTACCAAGCCGAAGACGAAGGTGAGGAAGATTGTGAAGTGCCAGGGGAACTATCCAGGTTACTATAATAAGAAGAGAGGACCAAATAGCCCCACGAAGAACCAGTGGATACAGTTAACCTAGGTACCGAAGAGGATAAGAAGAATTCAAAGTGGGTGCCAATCTGGAACCCAGTGTCAAGAAGCGTCTAATTAAGTTGCTACATGATTATGTTGAGTTATTTACCTGGTCGTACGAAGACATGCCAGGACTTGATGCTTATATTGTGGTCCATCGTCTACCAACAAAAGAAGACTACCCACCGGTAAAACAGAAAGTCTGTTGCATGCGACCAAACATGTCAGAGAAGATCAAGGACGAAGTCATGAAACAATTCAATGCCGGATTCTTGGTCGTCACCTCCTATCCACAATGGGTCGCTGATGTTGTTTCTGTGCCTAAAAAGGACGGAAAGGTACGAATGTGTGTGGACTATAGATATCTGAATAGGGCAAGCCCTAAGGATGACTTCCCACTTCTCCACATCGATATTCTGGTTGACAATACAGCACAACATAAGGTGTTTTCATTCATGGATGGTTTCTCAGGCTACAATCAAATCAAAATGGCACCTGAGGACATGGAGAAAACAACCTTTGTCACACAGTACGGCACTTTCTGTTACAAGGTTATGCCATTCGGGTTGAAGAATGCTGGGGAAACCTATCAGCGTGCCATGGTAGCTCTATTTCACGACATGATACATCACAAAATAGAGGTCTATGTGGACGACATGATAGCTAGATCTCAAACAGAAGAGGAACATCTTGACCATTTGCAAAAACTGTTTGAGAGACTAAAGAAATACAAGCTGAGGTTGAACCCGAATAAATGCATATTTGGGGTGAGGTTTGGTAAACTCCTAGGCTCTATCGTCAGCGGTAAAGGTATCGAAGTAGATCCTTCTAAGGTGAAAGTAATACAAGAAATGCCTGCTCCTCGTACTGAGAAGGGAGTCAGAGGATTCTTAGGACGACTAAACTATATTGCCAGATTCATTTCTCACTTGACCGCTACTTGTGAACCAATCTTCAAGTTACTGAAGAAAGATGAAGTAGTCAAATGGAATGATGAATGCCAAACTGCCTTCGACAAGATCAAAGGGTACCTGCAAGAGCCTCCTGTTTTGATGCCACCAGTCGAGGGAAGACCCTTGATCATGTATCTAACTGTCTTGGAAAATTCAATGGGGTGTGTGTTGGGGCAGCATGACGAGTCTGGCCGAAAAGGTAATGCTATTTACTACCTGAGCAAAAAGTTTACCGACTGTGAAACAAGAAATTCACTGCTCGAGAAAACTTTCTGGCTCTGGCATGGGCTGCTCGTCAGCTAAGACAATATATGCTGACCCATACTACCTTATTGATATCCAAGATGGATCCAATAAAATACATATTCGAGAAGCCTGCCCTCTCTAGGAGAATAGCGAGATAGAAGATGATTCTGACAGAATATGACATTCAATACACTACCCAAAAAGCAATAAAGGGAACTGTGCTAGCCGATCACCATGCTCATCAAGTTGTGGATGACTACCAGTCCATGAAGTTCGAATTCCCATATGAAGAGATCATGGTGGTAAACAACTATGAGGAACTCAGACCATATGACGGACCTGAACAAGGATCCCGATGGACCTTGGTGTTTGATGGGGAATCCAACACACTCGGTAATGGCATTGGTGCTTTACTAATATCCCCTGAAGGATGTCACACTCCCTTCACTGCAAGGCTCTACTTCAATTGTACAAATAACATGGCAGAATACGAAGCGTGCATTTTTTGTCTCAAAGCTGCCATAGATTTGGGGATCAAGTCCTTATTTGTATTCGGAGATTCAGCCTTAGTCATCAGCCAGATCAAAGGAGAATGGGACACGAAGCACCCTAACCTTATCTCCTATAAAGAACATGTGCTGACATTAATCCCACATTTTGAAAAGATTACCTTTGAGCATTTCTCGCGAGGAGAAAATTAACTAGCGGATGCGCTAGCCACAATGTCATCCATGTTTAAACTCAAATGGGATAATGAGGCTCCCCAGACCACCATTGAATGGATGGATGAACCAACTTATTGTCACGAGATCAATACTAAAGAAGTAGTGGACCAGCCTTGGTTCCATGAAGTCAGGAGGTATCTCGAGGCTCAAGAGTAACCGGAAGGAGCTTCAGTCAATGATAAGAAGTTCTTAAGGAGATTCTCTGCTAAGTTCTTCATCAATAATGGCATCCTCTACAAACACAACCATGACTATGTTTTTCTTCGTTGCATAGACAAGGTTGAGGCAGAAAAGATCATGGTTGATCTACATGAAGGCACTTTTGGTACCTATTCCAGTGGCCATACGATGGCTAAGAAAATCCTACAGGCATGGTATTACTGGTCTACCATGGAAGCAGATTGCTATCAACATTCATGAACCTGTCATAAGTGTCAGATCTATGCTGACAAAGTGCATGTACCTCTAGCTCCTCTGAATATCCTGACTGCTCCTTGGACCTTTGCTATGTGGGGCATCGATATGATTGGAGAAATCAAGCCCACAGCTTCTAATGGACACTGTTTCATCTTGGTGGCCATTTACTATTTCACGAAGTGGGTTAGGAGGCTTCTTTTGCTTCCATTACCAAGAATATTGTCGCCCGGTTCATCAAACAGAATCTCATCTGTCGGTACGGTATCCCGGAGAGGATCATCACAGACAATGGTACGAATCTCAACAATAATATGATCACGGCACTGTGCGTGCAATTTAAGATCCAACATCATAATTCTTCTCCTTACCGGCCAAAGATGAATGGTGCTATCGAATCCGCAAATAAGAATATCAAAAATATCACACAAAAATGACAGTAACCTACAACGACTGGCATGATATGATACTCATTCAGATTCAGCTTCTCAGATACAGTTTAGATATGCTCCAGATACGGATGTGTGATACGGTGGGAAGAGAACTGACTGTTTTTGGAATGCTGGTTCGCGTTTTGCGTTTGTTTTTGCAAAATGTCGCGGTAAGCAAGAGTCGTCACGGTCTTTTATTTTATCCAACAAGGAAAGGAAAAAAGCACATAAAAATTCCTTTTTCGAGATGTTTCTCGGGTCCGGGGGGTAGATTGTAGAAAGGGAAGGTGTTAGCACCCTTTCTATCCGTGGTTATCCACGGGATCTTAGGTACTTGCTCAAAGTGTTTTCAAAAATTGCTTTTCTTTGTGTTTGTGGGTTTGAAAGGAGTTTTTGTTTGAAAAGTGTAACTGCGAAAAGTTTTATTTTGTTTTGAGTGAGCAAGTACTTAAGAACCATCTACCTACTCGAAAAGGGAATTAATCTGTGCTAGTGTCCTTTAGACAATTCTATCCCACTATTGATGAGTAGGTGGCACCGTCGTTGGAGTTTAAGGGTCAATTTGATTAAGGGACGTGTGGTCACTAAAGCAATGTTAGGATGCCTTAGCGGTAACCCTAATGTCTTAGATCATTTTTCCGAGGCAACTGTTTCGAGGCAACTATGATCTTTGGACAAGAGGGCAACCTCTAAAACTTCCTATACTCAATGACCACGTTCGAAGGCAACCAAGTGAGGTGTACCCTAAGAGAGCGCATGTGCGAGTGTGTTATTTCGGTTAATTTTATCTTTGTACATGTCATGGGTGAGCTATGTTGATTTTAAGTTCATACATTCGATCTTATCATGCATTCCCTATTATCAAACATCTAACAGTGTATATCTGCGGAATTTAAATTGCGGAAGTTAAATCTAACTATTACAAGGCGTCGGGTATTTACATCGCCAAAAACAAACCCTTGAAATTAAAATGCGGAAAGTAAAATAAAGCGATAAAATAAAGTCCTATTTAAGCTATTACATTCCGAGAAGCAGATACATCAATATGGAAAAATGGATCGCGTGCGAGAAATTAAATCGGATGCGAAATTTTTAGGGTTTTGACCCTTTTTTGAAAGAAAGCATTTTTTTGTTGTTTTTGAATTAAAAGAAATTAAATCTAAATTAATAATTAAATTAATTAATTAATTAAAATATTTTTGGATTTTTGGATATTTAAAGAAAATAAAATAAATTTGGTCAAAGTTTAATAAAAACCTAATTTTCTACATCGATTTTAAATATTGCAAAAAATATTAAAGGTTAAACCTAATTAAAACTAAATTAATTAAACAATTTATTTACAAAAATAAAATGATGAATTTAATTTTAATAAATAAAGTATATTTTTTGGTTTTTGATTTTATGAGAAAAAGATGTGATTGGTTAGTGATAATAAAAATAATTAATTAAAACAATATAAATAAATGAAATAAATAAAAAAAGAATAGAAATAAACCGAAAAGGGGGGTATTGGGCCTGGAAAGGGAGTGAGATTGGCATTTTTGAGGCCCATTCATGTTCAATCCTGGTTGACTTTCCAGATTCTCCACACATGCGCTGACTTGAGTGTATGATGGATCTCCCCTCTAGACCATCAGATTTGGCTTGGAGGCCATCTAGCACGTTGAGATCCGAAGACGTATGGTGGACCACATTTCATGAGGCACGCTGGAGTACCTGGAGAAAAATATTACAAATGCATTGGGGGACCTGGGATTTGAACCCAGGTCCCTTGGGTCACTGAACAAACGCACTTACCACCACGCCATTGCTTTTTAATTGTTAGTGGAATATGCACTAATTATTATATTGGAAACACAAACAATATGCTGAAAATAAAAAAAACAAGTGCGAATAATTTGAATGGACGTATGGGATGGGGACACGTCTTCGTCCCTGTCCTTGGAATTACACAGGAATTACCTGCGGATTCGTATCCGCAGCAAAAAACGTAGGTTGAACTTAAAACCAAATCCAGACCATGAAAATTCAATCTAAAGCCATGGTCTTGTTCGTCTCTCCCTCCTAAATTTGTCCATGTCCATTATTTGCCTCAATTTTTCCTGAAACTCAAACGCCTAAAAACAAGAACCAAAAACCCTAGTTTCGAGTATGGCATTACAGGCTACAAAAATACAATTGAATAATGTAGAAAGCATAGAAATCATTCAAGAATCATGAATATACCAACATTTTGTCAAAAAAATGCAAGAATGAGAGGTTGTGATTTCGAGTACAGGGCGACTTTCAGGGAGGCTAACAGTGCGATTCAGGGAGCGAATGGCTTTGCTTTTTGATTTCTACTGCTTCAGTGGATGTCCAGCAAGAGAGTAGTGTAAGGATTTTGCTTTGAATCAGCCTCTAGATGTGATTTCAGTTTCCAACTTTTTTGACAAATTTCAAGTTTTGGTTTTCCAGATTGTGCAGCCTCTAGGTCCTGAACTCGTATGCTTTGTGTTGTATATGTACAATGGAATGAATTAGGTCAAATATTGGGCTTTGAATCCTTATGCATTGATGATTGAAGATGTGATATGATCCTCCATTAAAAAGTTTCCAATTTCATTCCAAATCCAATATTTTGTTCATGATATAGCTTGATACGAGTTTGATTGTGTACATGATGATATTTAAGACCTGTATCAATAAAAAAGATACCAAGTTATCAATTTTTTAGATTTTATTTAGATTTAAATTGATTTAAAATGAATTAATTCAATAAAAATCAAATAAAATAGAAAAATTAATGAATGGACATAAGACTGAATATAGGACACGTGTGTAGTGTGACAAGATCAAATCAAGTGGAAAAAAGTGGGCCCATTTGGCAAAATTTGACGTTTTGGAGATAGTTGACTTTTGGCAATTTTGGAAAAATTCCCAACTTCAACAATGCATAACTTCTTCAATTTTGAACTTTTGAAGGTGTTCTTGGACTTTTTAGAAACCTTGAGATGTCCTCTAATCAACCCGTTTGGTCTCATCTAATTTTCATATTCCATGCTCAAGTTATAAGCTTTGGAAAAAAGGTGTTTTTGTTGACTTTCAAAAATGACCTATAATGTCCAAATTTGTAACTTTTTGTGAGTGCATTTATTGATCTTGGGGTGTGAAGATAGATTGTAGGAAATTGTATCCTATTCAAAATGAGCTTTGTATGGGTCATTTCTCATAAAGTATGAGAAAGTTATGCTTGGTCAAAGTTGAGTTGACTTTTCCTACAAAGCCCTAATTTAGCAACTTTTGAATCTTGATGAATTTTGAGCAATCCTTGACGAATCATGATCAACCCTTGATAAAATGATGAATTATCCTTCAAAATGATAATGTTGACAAAAAATCTTGAGGTTTGACTATTTGTAGGTCACAGTTGACTTTTGCCCTAGCACAATCGATTTTTGGACTTCTTGAGCAATTGACTGACCAAACTTCCTCTGCAAGGCTTGAAATTTGACATGGATGACCTTATGAACATATTAGGACATTGGGGAGCACTTGAGGTCATTTGGATGTAAGGAAATTGATGCAACACAAAACCCTAATTTGAGATTGACTGCCTTAGGAGATGATTTGACTGTCCAACTCTTGAGCAACCTTGAGCCATTTGGAGATCATTCTTGACATGTCTTTGAGAAATATGGGAGGGAAAATTTTGGGGTACAACAGGATGCCATCCTGATACTCATTCAGATTCAACTTTCAGATACAGTTCAAATATGATCCAGATTCGGATGTCATTCTGTCACTCATTCAAATACAGTCTAAATACGATTCAGATAGAGTCCATTTATGGATATTATTTTGGTACTCAACCCAACACATCCACTATCTCAGTATAAATCAACCAGAGATTTATTCTGACACTTCTTTCATTCCTGCCAACAATCATTTCTGATGGCATCTGTAAGCCCATCTCCAAAAACTTTCCATAACCTCTCCAAATGGAATCTTTAAGCCCATTTCCTACACCATCAACCACCACATCATCGAGTGCAAATTTCTTGGAACTCTAGTGTCCAATCATCTTCCACCTTCAAGTCACGAATGGCAAATCTGCCAATCTAACTCTTCAGGTTTAAGAAGATAAAACAGGGGAAGCTGTTGTACCCCAAAATTTGCCCTCTCACTTATCAAATATTTTCTCACAAAAATCTCTCTTGGTTCAAGACTGCACTAGGGTTGATCAACTCAAGACACCTCCTTAAGCACTGATGACTGAAATTAGGGTTTGAGATTGCACAAGGATAATTGAACTTTCAATGCCTCATATGAGTTTTATGGATCATTATGGACCCCCAAGATTACTCATGTCAAGTTTCAAGCCTTGAATCACATTTTTGCTCAGTCAATTGAGTAGTTAACCTAAAAATCAGTTGTATTGGGGAAAAAGTCAACTGTGGACAATTTATAGTCAAACTTCATAATTTTTTATCCATGTCAACATTATAAACTCATATGTATCATTTTATCAAGTTTGGACCATAATTCCTCAAGAAATTTGATCAAATCATCAAAAGGGCAAAATGGTCAAAATTTGGGTTTTGACTAAGAAAAGGCAATTTCTGATTTTTGACCTAGCAAATGGTTAATTGGTTTGAGGCATGATCTTAAGAGTTAAATTGAACCATTTTTACCTAATGGCATGACTCAAAACATTGCTCAAGATCAATTGGATTGATAGTTGATTTTTAGTCAACTGATCAAAAGTCAACGGTATACTGAAAAGTCAAACTTTGACTTTTTGGTCAAAATCAAGTGCCAAAGATCACAATTCATAAAAACATGTCAAAATATGAACTTGTTCATCAAGAAATGTAAAAGTCAAGGTTTCATTTTGAAAAGTCAAAGTTTTCAAACTTAGAAATTTTTCTAAGTGTTGAAAACTTCATGTTTTTTCACAACTTTGAGCCAATTTTTCACCATGATGCAAGATGATTCAAAAGAAACTTTAAACATAAAAGTTGTAGATCTCCGTGATATCTACAACATTGCTTTACACAAATTCTCCTAAAATCACTTGGATCTCAAGTTATTAACTCATGAAGTCATAGTCTTGAAACTAAACACTTAGTGAAATTTTGAACATTTTTGGTCAGGATTTTGACCTAACTTCTGATCCAAGTTTCACCTAGTTCCAAGGGGAATTTTCAAAAGTTCTTCAAATAGGTGTTATAGAGAACATTAAAAGCTTTCCAAAATTTCCAATAACTCCTTGAGATCATTTGTGAGCAAGGAGAATCGAAGGTCAGAAGTTGGGGTTTCAAGTTGTTTTACAAGGCAAATTTTGTGATGAACAAAGATTCAAATCTCAAACCTATGATGCATAATCTCTACTTTACAGGCCTCAAACTTATTATACACTCCATAATTAAATGCTTGAACAGTTGTTAGAGGCCTCAACTCAAGCATTCAATGCAATGCCTTGCTTTATATCCATTTTAGGAAGAAAGTGCACAATGCCATTTTGAAAAAGAAGCTTTATGCACAAAAATAGTTCTGGAGCCTTCCAATGGTTTTCTTCTGATCATACACATCCTATAACTCAAGAGAAGTTTTTCTCAAGCCTTACAATCACTCAACCCATGCTTGTACTTCATCTTGGAACCATGCTCCCACTTTTCTTCAAAATCAAGTAACATAGCAATCAGACTAGAACTTGTACTTCTGACCCTCTCAAGCATAAAACCTTCTGATTACTTATGTACAAGTCCTTGGCAAGAAAACACACGCATGCTTAAGCCCCAAAACAACCTAGAACTGAGAACTCCATCACATACCTCCATTCTTGCATAACTAGACCAAAAGTTTGAAACTCACGTCTCCCTCGTGCGTTTTCAAGCCTTTTTGTTCATAAAGCTTCTAAACATCATTTAGAACTTATTTGTCACCCTGTTACAAGACTGTAACACCATTAACACTATCCTCCATTTTCAAAAATAGAGCTTTGCACTTGTACTTCTCCAGAACTCCTCAGGCACTTTCAGCTCAAGCTAAGCATCACATTAGCTTCCTGGGAACTTGAGGAAGCTAATCCAATCATTGGAACTCACTAAAAGTTGCACAAACTCAAAACACGATACCCTCTTGCAAGGTGAGTTTTCTGACTTTTAAACTCTTCATACAAGCATCATTAATGTTTAATTTGTGAATGAAAAATGTAGACATCAATGTTCTAAAGCTAACCATGTCTTTAGATTTCATTTATATTGCTTAAGTAGTTAGAATTTTGAATCTGAACATCCTGGAAAAATTAGGTCAGAATTTGGTACCATTCAAAATTCATGCTCATTTTTTATCTATAGCTTTAGTTATTTACATTTCTGGAATCATGGTGAAATTTGCCACAAGTTTCATGTTTACATTTTTGCAAATTGATGAGAAATAAACAAGATGCAGGTGGTCCGACCAGAGGTTAAAGATGAAGTTGTTTTCATGAAGCAGTTTCTATTATATATTTTTTATTTTGCATAAGTTAACGCATGTATCACCACCCCAATGGTTAAAGCGCGCGTCTATCACCCTTAGCTCCTGGGTTCAAGCCCCAGCGTGACCTTTTTCATTTTTTCCATTTTTTTGACATTTTTATATTTTGCAGCGCTGGGCCTCCCCCCCCCCCCCCCCCCCCCCCCCCCTTTGGGCTTTATTTTTTTGCTACTCCTGACCCCCCTGCCTTGTTATTCACACCCCTGGCCCATTATTTTGTTTTCCATTTTATTTATTTTCCCTTCATTTTATTTTTATTTCATATTTTCCTTTATTATTTTAATTATTACTATTATTATCATTATTATCATTTCTTATTAATAAAAAATCCAAATTTTTTTTTTATTAATTTATTTGCATATTTAAAAAATACTTATTTAGTTTATTCTTCTTTACAAAAACAAAAGAACAAAAATCATTTCTTTAATCAATTTCTTTTTTAATACTTAGATAATATTATTTTTTAAATTAAAATCAATTTAGGATTTAGGTTTTTATTTATTTATTTAATTGTTTTTATTTACTAATTTAATTATATTCACCAAAACCCTAAAAAACTTGTTTTATTTAAATTAATTTATTCTACTAACTTAATATTAATTTTCTTTTTTAGTTAATTATTTTATTTTAATTAATTAGGTCAAAAAACCCTTTTCATGAAAAACCCAAACAAAAAAATCATATTTCTTTTTACATTTACATTCATGTATTTTATTTGTTCATTTTGTACATTTATTCAAAATTCAATATGGTTGTAATAATTATTTAGATTTAATTTCTTGCAATATTCCCCATTTGTAATTTGTACACCCCCTCCCCTAAATGATGTAATAGCGTAGTAATTTTAATTTCCGCAATTTATCGCTTTATATACAAATGCTAGTAATTATGGTTTTGTATGGAAAGACTAAAACCAACAAATAGCAAACCCTAATCAAGACAAATCAAGCATGAAAATCAATACACTTGCACACAAAAACCCTTAGGGTACATCCACTTGGTTGCCTTACAAAAATGGCCATATTATGCATGTGATGTATCTTAGCAAGAAACAAACAAAATACAAGATCATAGTCCCTCGATGACGCTATCAAAAGTTGCCTTTCAAAATGATCTTAGTCCCTAAAGAAAAATGCTAAGATATTTTGCAACATTGCTAGTCATGGTTATATGATGACCTACGCCCTCCCCGTTTACATCCAAAGATAGGGTTACTTACCAAATTAATGGTAAGATAACAATATCAAAGGAAAAAGGAAATGAACATAAAATACTTTTGAGTAGGTAGATTGTTCCTAGTTACTTGCTTCATTTCAAAACAAAAACATTCTTTCTATTTTCAAAACAAACACCAACACTTTCAAAACAACTTTCAAAACTTGAAAACATTTTCAAAAGATCAAACACTTTGTATACATTCTTACGAACGAGAATCATTACAAATTTTCCTAAACAAAGGCCTCTTTACAAAATACTTTCAAAAAACACACAAAGCACATTTTCGAACAAAAGCAAGTGATCTAGCAAGTAACTAAGAGCCCATGGAAAACCATGGATGAAAAGGGTGCTAATACCTTTCCTTTTCATAATATACCCCCCGAACTCAAGAAACAATCTCAAAGGTCTTTCCTGTGCTTTTTCACCTTTCCTTTTGGATAAAAGAAAAGTCGGTGGCGACTCTTGCTAAACCGCAACATTTGCGATAAAATGTAAAACACCCAAATCAGTTCTCCCACCTTATCACACATACGATCAAAAATAGTGGCGAGTCCCACTAACTAAAATTCAAACCCTTCCCCCCCCCCCCCCCCCTAACTAAAAAATAAACCCTTCTCCCCTAATAAAACATTAAAACTCTATTTCCCTGATGATTAATTCTAAACCTAGTATCCTTGTGAACAAGGTAGACGAGGGATGCCTGACACCTTCCCTTCATATAGAACCGAGTCCAAAAACCTATAATCTCTAACTTTTTAAGGTTATCCTTTATATTTACTTCCTTAGGATAAAAATTAAGGATGGCGATTCTCATTTCAAAACTAGTTACAACAGCTGACGACTCTGTTGGGGACTCAACCCTAGGTTTAGAGGCCTTGTCCATTAGTTATAGGGTTTTAAGGGTTTATTATTTTTGGGTTTTTATATTTGTTTAATTATTGTTTATTTATTTTATTTATTTATTTATTTTCTTGATTTTTATTATTATTCATTGTATTTATATGTTTGTGGCGGGATTTTTAATTTTGCAAAATATTTTTAAATAAACCTTAGAAAGAAGGTTCATCTATTAGCCAAGGGGATACATCATCCCTATGAGTTTATATGATGACTTCGCCTAGAGTCGATGGTATTCCGCAAAAGAAATGCGTCTTAAGAGACATCCTCTTGGGAAGTAGGACTTTGGAATGACGCTTATGGCTCTTTGTATAACCCTAAACCAAAATCTCGTGATGAGACCTTTCATGACCTAGAGACGAAAGTTTTGGTCTGTAAAGAGACTCTGTTTAAGGGAGGCCCCTGTGCCTTCTCCTCTAGTGTCATTCATGATACCCCTAAGGAAGGCACCTTATGGGGAAGGTAGAATATTCGTAGGCCAATACTAAGAACCTACCTTATAAGGATACCTTTCACAAATCCCACTATAATCTGCAAACCCGCAAGGGTTATCCCTTTATTCACTACTATCTCTAGCCCGTAGGGCTTACGTCTTTATTATCATCCATGTCCTGTAGGGACTCCTCGTCGTCTTTCATTAGGCCATAATCCTCAAAAAATTCCTGCCTGTCTCAATCTCTGAGATAATGTAGGACATCATCAAATATATGCCTATTATCACCTCCTCCCTTAAAGAGTCCCTTCCTGTCTCAATCTCTGAGATAGTGTAGGATATCATCATTTCCATCATTAAACTTGTATAGGGTACCCTCATGTTTACCTTCATATTACGTCCATGTCGCATTGTATCTCCATGAAATTTTTAGCATACCCTTAAAGCCAAAATATTTTTGCATACCCATGCATTTACATACATTCATACGTTTGCATCGCATGCATTTCCATCTTCGCCATTTATTATCCATATGCTAGCTGATTTCTCGGTACACGCAAACGAACTTAAGAAAATCTGAAATTGTGGAAGAAGTAGATTATATACTAGAGACTCAATGGAGCTTGGCCCTACAAGTCTTATTGGAGAGAGAAGGCCGCCTTTCACCATGACAAACTACAGGCTTACACAGCGCCTCAAATGCCCCTACCATTGGTGATTCCTCTACATCAAGAGCAATTGTCCTATCAATGAAATAAGTATGCCCAAGAAAAGTCAAAGGTCATCCCCATTATCTGACAAGTCCAAAAACTACGAAGCATCTCCTAAAGTCAGTGGATCAACAAGAAGGCTTATCTCTAGATCATTAGGCTTTAATTATTTCAAATTGTAATTTCTTTCTTGCTAAGTGTTATTTGTCATAAACTTTGTACTATTTGGTCAAGTAATTCTAATAAAATAAGCATTCATGTTTTTGAAATTGATTCATTCCACAAATAACCAACGACTTTCTATTCTTCTCTTCTTTTTCCATTTTTCACTTTAACAAAATTCGATGGAGAATGATGAAAATACAAAATAATCGAATTTTGTTGACGTATGCTTTTTAATAGTAAGGCTTAGATGACGATGTAAGGCATTGTTTCACTTCCTAAACAATGGAGATATAAGGAGTTAACCCCTAGTTAACCCCTCGAGCCAGAAGTCAGATTTCTTTCTATTCTCTAAAAAACCTTAATCTTAACCAAGGGTAGGGTAGATTCAATTAATTCAACAATGCATTCAAATCCCATGATAATCGAAACGATCTAAGCAAAGGTTCAAGCATATCTCTTTCCTCGATACATCATCGAGAGAACGATCTAAGCAAAGACTCTAGCACATCATCTTCCTCGCATTCATCATCCAGGATTGAGGAATCAATGAAAACAAAATCCATGACATCTTCTTCCTTAATACATCAATCAAGATCGATGAAGCGATGAGGACGAAGCTTAAAATAATCAACATGGCAGTCACAAATTGTCAAAATCAGAAGCAAAAAAAAACTCAAAAAAAAAGTGAAAGCTCGCTAAGTCAACGGAAATAAAAAATTGACTGAGGTAAAAGTTAGGGCATCCTAATGGATCGAAAAAAACTCAAAAAAAAATTGGTCCATGCAAAAATAAGGGATTGAAAACAATAAATTGGAAAACAATCTTGTGACTTCCACCTCAAGAATCATCAATTCTTCTCATCAACGCTTGGATCTTATCAACGCTTGGATCTTATCAATGATTGGATCTTATAAAGCTTTTTCATTAGTGTTTGAATCTTATCAATGATTGGATCTTATCAACACTTGGATCTTATCAATGCTTGGATCTTATAAATCTTTTTCATCAGTGTTTGAATCTTATCAGCGCTTGAATCTTGTCAATGCTTTTCATCGGTGCTTGGATCTTTATCTACACTTCTCATCATCTGCGTGACTACGAACTTTCTCTTGAGGATTAAACACATTTGTTGGATTAATTAGACTTAGGATTAAAGGACATCAAGGATATTGGTGATGGATAAATAAATTTTTAGGCTTATATATTTTGTTTCTAAAACCATGAACCATGGCCACGTTACAACCTTTAAAAGTCCTAATTGAGGCTAGGTTCACTATTAAAGAATACTCAGCAAGATTTGTGTTAAACTGACTCCTATGTTTATTAAAATTATTTCTAACTACTTTTCTTCTTTGAATATTCATCTTCTAACCTTCCATTTCTTTTCAATTAATCAATTTTGATTTCAAGAACTTGCATGTGCATCAACGGAATTACTTTTTCAAAATGTACAATTTTGTCTGTGAATCAATACTTAGCATCAAAGAGATCTCAAATTTGGTTTGATCAAAAGTCATCCTTCCCAGGAAGCACCTAACTAGGGGAAAAGCATCTATCTAAGAGGATCCCTATATACAAGGGAAAATACTAATGATCGTAGGGTATATCACATACTATTGGCAAGGGGTGATCATTCTGAGGTTCAATCAACTTGGATCAAATTTCAAAGCACTGTTCAACAAGGGGCATACCTTTCGAAGAAGCATTCATGCCACAACAGGATATGACTCGGTTTCCTAATTTTAATAAACCTCTCAAGGTTTAGAAGAAGGGGCAACCTTCCAAGATTCAAATGTTGGGGCAGTACATACCAAGTTCATCCTACTGAACGTAGGGTCCGAATTCTTTAAGCAACTTCGAGTACAAATTTTTTCAAGCTTTGAATACTTGGGGAAACCTATGTTAAGTTCATGGTGAAGTCTAAAGCTCTTTCTGAGGGTATTTCCTCCAGATCCTGGAGATTGAGGGGGCACATCTTTTCAAAATTCAAATGTTGGGGAAAACTACTGCGAGGCTCGATCAAAAGGATTTGATTCAAGACAGTTCTATCAAAGCCAAGCATTTTCTAGAATCTGTTAATCAGGGGCATAATACAAAATAGTGGGGTCATTCACATTATGATCAAATTGTTTCCAAGCTCATATCAAAGAGAATCTCCTCCAAGACCCTACCAACAAATTAGGGAAAGACAGTCCATAAAGGGGCAAGCTCTCCGCGTACTTTCACAATCTCTAGCAGATCTTTCTCCTACATCATCAATTTTCGAGTTCAAATCGAGTATTAAGAAATCATGATATCACAATATTCAACCACCATGTGGAAAGCAACTTTGTTGCATAGGCAAACCTCTACGCTTTAATCATCCACGACCCATCACAGGGGCACCATTAAAAAAAACCATTCGAGTCATAATCATAAAGCGTAAAGCAGCATAAATCACGCATTAGGGTTCTTTGATCTAAAATCAAACTATACTTATCAGCTCATCCATCTGAAGATGTCCGACAGCATGGGGCGGACATATCTCAAAAATCCCAACTACACATTCGCATTTCGAAACCCAACATCCATTTACACATATCCAAGTCACTCATTTCATACATCAATCAATCATTACATTTCATGCATCAATCAAATATACATGCATAGCATAAACCATGTTGCATATGAAGACAATCATCATTATCAATCAAGTTATAAATTCTACATCAAATCTCGGCAGTAGATTCCCCTGGTTGATTATGACAGTTGAGTTTCCATAAGACTTCGACAGAAGGAAATTTCTCAATAAAATCTCGGTAGTAGATTCTCATGAGTGAATCTTGGAAGTTGATTTTCTAGAAGACCTCGGCAGAAGGTATTTGCTCGACATAATCCTGGCAGTAGATTCCCCTGGTTAATCTCAGCGATTGATTTTATAGAAGATCGTGGCAGAAGATAATTCTCAATCGAATCTCGGTAGTAGATTCCTTGGAAATCTCGACAATAGATTTCTCATCGAAAATATTCACATCAAGCATGAGGTACACATAACCGTATCAAAATCTCAAGGTCATTCACAATATTTGGTGCACCTAACATATGGAAACACCAAAGAACATTTGATAAAGCATCAAAGTCTATTCTGATTAGAAAAATATTTAAAGAAAATCTGCGCCTATTTCCACGCCTACGCTTATGTCTATGTCCATGCCAATATCCATGTCTACATCCATACATATGCCTGCACCTATGATACAGACATCAAAATCTTGCTAACACCTTTCACAAAATTCAAATCAACTTGGAGATACAATAATTGGCAACAAACAACATTAGGAAGTTGATAACTACAAGAACCTGATGGTTTAACGAAGGAGAATCATCAAAAACGTTTTCCATAATATTTGGGGCATATACACATAGTTTGCACTAACATATATTTGAGGCATGCACACATTCGTTACATATGCACTCTAAAGTCCATGTTTCCATACATATGCATCATGCATGACATTTCTCAAAACATACTACGAACAGAGCAAATATCTTAGGGTCATCCATCAGTTATTACCTCGGTTAGAAACAAATAAGCAGTAAAATATGTTCTCATCTCTGACTTATTTATCTAAGATGTGGATCATTCAAAACAACTTCCTATATATTCCACCCATTGTGTCTGTCTCTATGCAACAGTGCGTGCAATATTCTATATTTAACTTATTGTGTTAGTCTCCATGCAACAATATCTTCTTCCTTTGCGATCTAGCTCATTGTGTCAGACCCCAGGCATCAATGTTGTGAAGTCAGCAATTCGACCCATTGTATCAGTATCTATGCGACAATGTGTGAAATTTTCTATATTTAACTTATTGTATCAGTCTCCATGCAACAATATATTCTTCCTTTACGATCTAGCTCATTGTGTCAAACCCTAGGCAACAATGTTACGAAGTCAACAATTCCACCCATTGTGTCGGTCTCTATGCGACAATGTGTGAAATTTTCTATATTTAACTTATTGTGTCAGTCTCCATGCAGCAATATGTTCTTTCTTTACGATCTAGCTCATTGTGTCAGACCCCAGACAGCAATGTTGCGAAATCACCAATTTCACCCATTGTGTCAGTCTCTATGCGACAATGTGTGAAATTTTCTATATTTAACTTATTGTGTCAGTCTCCATGCAATAATATGTTCTTTCTTTGTGATTCATCCTATTGTGTCAGACTTCATGCAGCAATGTCACAAAATCAGCAATTCCACTCATTGTGTCAGTCTCTATGCGACAATATGCGAAATCAGCAATTTGACCCATTGCATCAGTTTCCATACAGCAATGTACGAAATCTGTAGTTTAGTCCATTGCATCAATATCCATGCAACAGTGTATTTCCTAATCTATAATATGATCTATTGCGTCAGTATCCACGCAGTAATATGTTATTTCTTTGCGATCTAACTTATTGTGTCAGACTTCATGCAACAATGTTACGAGATCAAAAATTTCAGCTCATTGTGTCAGTCTCTATGTGACAATGTGTGAAATCTGCAATTTAACTTATTGTGTCAGTCTCTATGCAGCAATATGTTCTTTCTTTGTAATCTAGCTCATTGTGTCAAACTCCAGGCAGCAATGTTGTGAGATCCGCTATTTCAGCTCATTGTGTCAGTCTCTATGTGACAATGTGTGAAATCTTCAATTTAAGTTATTGTGTTAGGCTCCATGTAGCAATGTGTTCTCTCCTTCGTGATTTACCTTATTGTGTCAGACTCCATGTAGCAATGTGTGAATCTGCAATTTAACCCATTGTGTTAGTCTCCATGCAATGACGTTATTATCAAACTTTTTTC
The DNA here is from genome assembly GCA_948472305.1 of Vicia faba. Taxonomy (NCBI): domain Eukaryota; kingdom Viridiplantae; phylum Streptophyta; class Magnoliopsida; order Fabales; family Fabaceae; genus Vicia; species Vicia faba. Next base: position 1,463,372,219 of record OX451741.1, read on the forward strand.
ATTTCATCAGTCTCCATGTAGCAATGCTATTATCAGACTTTTTCCATAGCATCAGTCTCCATGCAGCAAAGTTGTTATCCAACTTTTTTTGTGATATAATCCATTGCATCGGTTTATAGGCAGTAATGTCATTATCAAGTTTCTTCCTCGACATAACTCATTGGCTTAGTCTCCATGCAACAATATTGTTATCAAGCTCCTTTTCAATTATCTATCCCCTAGGTTGTAATAGATATGTGAAAAAACCTGCATAACCTATTGCGTCAGTCTCCATGCAGCAATGTGCGAAATCTGGGATATAACTGTAAGTATGAAGTGCGCCTAAGATGGGGGTGAATTAGGTACTTTAAAAAAATCTGGTTTTAGTGATGATGGATATTATTTTTCTGGATTATGGTGAGTTTATGAAAGAGTAAAGTGCAGAAAAATAAAGAGACACAAGCGATATATCCTGGTTCCCCTCACAGTCTGAGAGTACTCAAGTTCCCTTTCAACATGAAAGAGATTTCCTTATTATGGAAAACTTAAACAAGAACTACCCAAAACCAAGAACAATCCTCTTAGACCAAGAACAGTCCTCTTGGACTTTCACTATGTAAACAATGAGAACAATCCTCTCAAAGTGACTTCACTTGTATCCAACAATGCTGGAAAGACAAGATTTATAAATCCACTTAAACTTATTTCCAACAATCCTGAAAAATAAGCAAGTATATAGCAATATTTGATTTGAGTGAGTTTGAGTAGCAATGATCACTTTGAGTGATTTATTCAATGAATCGATCTTCTCTTCCAATGATAATAGTATACAATGACTCAAGATATATAATTCTCAAAGTTTTCTGGTTAACAATATGTGAAAGTGTGCAGAAAACTTGTGTATGAAAATGTATAGCAGCTTGAGTTTGATTTTTAAAAACTAAGAAAATATAATTGGAAGAGGTGTTAAAATGATTTTGAAAATGAGTATTTATATGTTCATAGCACCTTTTTAAAACATCATAAAGTTTTGTACATGAATCATGAACAATTGCCAAGATTGAGTGAAAGGTTTCCAAGAAATGGTGTTATGAACAGGCATGTGCTGCTGTTTTTCAAAACCGTGCAGCATGCAATCGATTGCACCCTTTGTGTAAATCGATTGCACGGGGTTTCAACAGCTAGAATTTCAAATATTTTGAGTGTGCAATCGATTTCACATGAGTGTAAATTGATTGCATGTGAAGTCAGTAGCAAAAATTGATTGAGTGCAATCGATTGCACAAACATGCAAATCGATTGCACTTAGAAACAATAGCAAATGTTTTGAAATATTGAAGCATGCAATCGATTGCACTAATATGAAAATTGATTGCACTCAAGTGAAAATTGATTTTTAGCTTAGAAAAACTTGAGTAAGGATTTGGACAATATAAAATATTTCTTTTGACTATTGAGCATCTATGTCTTAAGTTTAAAGTATGTATTATCATTATACCTTAAAAATTTTCTAAGTGCTTGAACCAATGACTTTATCCATAGATGCTTTTAGCTTGATCAATAATCTTTTCCTTCTTTGTCAATCATGGTTTGTCTTCATCAAAACAAAATTGCATTTGAGAAGCTTGATTTTACATTCTCCCCCTTTTTGATGATGACAAACGATCTTGCTTGATGTGTTGTACTTTCCGGAAAGAGCTTCTCCCCCTAAGATGCATAACTCCCCCCTTTGTATGAGAAGGTTGGAATCCATTGAATTTGTTCATCTTGGTTGAAGAGTACCTTAAAAAATTAAGATAGGGAAATATACAAGCATAAAGTACCACATCCTTCTCCCCCTTTGACATTATCAAAAATAAAAAAAGATGCAAAAAAAAGGACAGTAATAAAGCAATATTGAAAAAAAACTTAATTATTCATGCATCACAAATAGTCATAGACAAGGTAACATAACGATTACAAAGAAATTTAACAACAAACAAAATGTAGCATAACTGAACAAGGACATAACAGAAAACAATAGACATAATAAAGTTGGACATAACTTTATGGTTGATTCATGTCCCGGTTGTTATAGAACCAAGATCCTTGATTTCGAAATTGTTGTTGTAGAGGAGGTTTTATGTAATATTATGGAGGTGCAGCTGGATTATTTAGGTCATATGGTGGAATGTGAAGATGAGAGTAAAGGTAAGAAAATTGTTGATTCATATCTGTGCGGAAGTCATTAATTTGGGTTGTTGTAGAATCGTTGATAGCATTTTGTTGGGTGTTGATGTTGGTGTTCATGGAAGCAAATTGTTGAGACATGAAATCCATAAGATCTTGATTGCTTGGCCCAGAGGGAGCGGTAGGTGGAGGAGTTACAACTTCACCACCTTCAACTTCTTGATCGTTTCCTTCATCACCGACCACATCTTCACCAATGTAAGTTATAGTTTTTGTTTCCAGATTATAATGAACACCCATTCTTGAGTCAACATTTTTTATTGAAATCTTATACAGATTTGGATCCATATTGACTTTCTCAAACCCAGAAAAATAAACTCCAAATTCTTCCATAATTAATGTAACAAAGTAAGCATATGGTAGAAATTTCGATTTTGCATTAACTCTCAGCATATGAACCATTATGAGCCTTGCCCAATTAACACTTATACCTTTCTTTCTTGCATAGATCAGCTACATTTCCAGTTCCATCATGGTGCAGTGGTTTCCAGCCTGTGGAAACATAATATAGTCAATAAAATAATGAAATAGTCGATCGTCTATATAAAATTTACCTGCACTCCATGAGTCTCTAGAGGGAATCACTCCGCCTAGACCACGAATCCTTTTGGCACGGAATTCAGCTTCGCTTAATCTCCCAATGCTGTAATAAAATTCATTTTTCCTGTAGTCATCCCATGCTTCATTTTCAGGGTCGTACAAAGAGCTTCCAGTGTAGGGAATATGTAGAATCTAACCAACAATCTCAGGGGTTAGAGAGATTCGAGTACCCAACACATATGACACCATCTTGCCTTTGTGAGGAGTTAAATTGCTGAAAAATACTCTTACTAAATCCGGATAATATGGACCAAATGATGAAATCAATGGTTCTAGTCCATAAGCAGTTAAATCATTTTGAAAAGAGAAACATTCTTGGGGAAAGGATGATAGCATACCATATTTAGGATTGGACACTATCTTTCTTTGAAAATCCTTTGTGAATCTTGCTTCTTGTTCTTCGGTGAGAGATGAAATTAATGGATTCTCAGAGGATGAACCAACCTTTTTCTTCCCTTTCTCTGAAGCTGGTACCTTTCGTTTTTTCCTTGAAGCCATGGGTAAGGTATTTTTAGGGTTTTGAAGGTTTTAGGTTTTTGAGGTAAGGATGTTTGATGAGCTGAAGTTTAGATAAGTTTTATGAGTAGATAGAAATGAGTGGGTTGTATTATATGTAATGAAGTTTAATTGTCTTTTCAATAATAGAGATGAGCTTGGGAATATGAGAGGAATTCTGACCAACATATATTTTTGTCATAAAAGCATGTTACAGTGCGTGCAATCGATTTGCATACAGATGCAATCGATTTGCACATAAAACAAAAGCAAAATAAAACTGAAATGCACAGAGTGCAATCGATTTGCACTTATGGTGCAATCTATTTTCACTAAAACAGAGAGGTCAAAATTAAAAACACTCAGTGAGCAATCGGTTTACACTATTATGCAATTGATTTGCATCAACCAAAAATGACCAAAAACATATTTTTCTTAAACTTAAACACCACTTAGCATATATATTCACATATAGCACGGTTAAAACAAATATATAAAATTAAAACAAGGATAGAAAGCACCTTATATGTCGTGTTCATCAATAATGCCAAGCTCTCGTCGAATCTTGTAAAACGGTTCTCTTGCCAAAGGTTTAGTGAAAATATCGGCAAGTTGATTATGAGTATCTACATATGTCACCTTGACATCTCCTTGAAGTACATGATCATGAAGGAAATGATATTGTATATCTATGTGTTTGGTTCTTGAATGCATGACCAGATTCTTTGTAATGTTTATTGCACTTGTATTGTCGCACCGTAGAGGAATGTATCCTAGATCGAGTCCGTAGTCACGAAGTTGTTGTTTGAGCCACAAAATTTGAGCATAACTACTACCCGCTGCAATATATTCTGCTTCGATCGTGCTAAGAGCAACACATGCTTGTTTCTTACAGGCCCATGATACTAATGCATTTCCAAGGATGTGACAAGTACCACTTGTGCTTTTTCTATCAGTTTTACAACCTGCATAATTTGCGTCAGAATAACCAACTAAGTTGCAAACACTACCTTTAGGATACCATAATCCGACATTTGTTGTCCCTTTGAGATACTTCATGATCTTTTTCACCGCCGTGAGATGAGATTCCTTTAGATTTGCTTGAAAGCGAGCACATAGAGAAACACTAAACATTATGTCAGGACGACTTGCCGTCAAATATAATAAGGAGCCAATCATACCTCGATACTTTGTAATGTCGATGGAAACACCTGAGTCATCTTGATCAACATATGTACCGGAACCCATTGGTATAGACATTGCCTTACAGTTATCCATGTCAAATCTTTTCAAGAGTTCCTTGCAATACTTGGATTGGTTGATGAAGATGCCATCTTTTAATTGTTTGATTTGAAGTCCAAGAAAATAATTCATTTTACCCATCATGGACATCTCAAATTCTCCTTGCATCATTGCTGAAAATTCTTCACACATTTCTTGTCTTGAAGATCCGAAAATGATATCTTTAACATAGACTTGAGCTAGCAAAGTGTCGTCTTTAATTTTCTTGATAAACAGAGTCTTATCAACTTTACCCTTTTCAAAACCTTTTTCGCATAAGAAGTTGTTTAACCGATCATACCATGTCCTTGGTGCTTGTTTCAACCCATAGAGAGCTTTTCCCAATTTAAATACATGAGATGGATTCTTGAAATCTTCTAACCCTGGGGGTTGCTTAACGTAGACTTCATTGATATATCCATTCAAGAATGCGCTTTTGACATCCATTTGGAAAAGCTGAAAATTTAATGAGCAAGCATAGGCAAGTGAGAGACGAATAGCTTCTAACCTTGAAACTGGAGCAAAAGTTTCTTCAAAATCTATTCCTTATTCTTGATTGTATCCTTATGCTACCAACCTTTCTTTGTTCCAAACAATTATTCCATTTTCGTCAAGTTTTTTTTTAAACACCCATCTTGTTCCAATAATGTGTTTGTTGCTTGGCCTAGGGAAAAGTTCCCAAACTTGATTCCTTTCAAATTGATTTAATTCTTCTTGCATAGCGATAATCCATTGGTCATCGCCTAAGGCTTCATCAACTTTGGAAGGTTCAATTTGAGAGACAAATGCCATGTTTAGGCAAGCATCTTTGAGATTTAGTCTTGTTGTCACACCTTGACTTATATCACCAATTACTTTATCGATAGGATGATCTCTATGAGTTCTCCATTCTTTTGGTAAATCATCGAGATTTGATTCTTGTTGGGATGATTCTTCATGTTGAATTGGTTGATCTTTAGAAGTATTTTCTTGAGGTCCTTCTAGTATTTCATCATCATCATCACAAACAATATTATCCTCCTTAGAGGGGTTAGTTTCATCAAAAGATACATGCATCGATTCTTCAATTGTTAAAGTTCTTTTGTTATAGATTCTATATGCCTTACTAGAAAGAGAGTAGCCAAGAAAAATACCTTCATCGGATTTTTCATAAAACTTACCAAGGTTATCTTATGTTAACTCTATTGCTAACAAAACATGTCGTGTTCACCGCATCCGCCCAAAAATATTTTGGAAGATTTGAATCGCTAAGCATCATTCTTGCAAGTTCTACAAGAGACCTATTCTTTCTTTCTACCACTCCATTTTTTTGAGGAGTCCTTGGTGCCGATAATTTGTGAGATATTCCATGTTCTCCACAAAATTCTTCAAATAGAGCATTTTGAAATTCTTCGCCATGATCACTTCTTATGGAGGCAATTGTTAGAGACTTCTCATTTTGAATTTGTTTAGCATACTTCTTGAATGCCTTAAATACATCACTTTTCTGCACTAAAAATAATTTCCAGCTGTATCTAGAGAAATCTTCAATAATAACCAAAGCATATACATTACCTCCGAAACATCTTGTTCTTGATGGACCAAATAAGTCCATATGTAACAATTGTAGTGGCTTTGTAGTAGACACCACATTCTTAGATTTTAAAGTTGATTTTGTTTGTTTCCATTTTTGACAAGCATCACAAAGTCTATCTTTGACGAAATTTCTCTTAGGCGACCCAATGACAAGATCATGCATGATTAGTTTATTCAAGTGTTCCATGTGAATATGAGAAATTCTTTTGTGCCACAGCCATGAATCATCGTTGTTCGCCATGAGACATTTTACCTTCATAGATGGATCATCAAGGGAAATCATGAATATATTATTGATTCTTTTACCTTTAAGTATAACCTCATGTGTGACTTCGTCTTCTATCAAGCATTCATCCTTGGTGAACTTGATCTTGAAGCCTTTGTCACAAATTTGGCTAATACTAAGAAGGTTGTGCTTTAGTTCTTCAACATAAAGAACATCTTCAATTGGTGTGAAAGTTGGAGTACCAACTTTGCCTTTGCCAAGAATTCTTCCCTTATTATTATCTCCATAAGTGACAAAACCCTTGGCCTTTAGAACTAGATTTAAAAATTGGTTTATGTCTCCCGTCATATGCTTTGAACAACCACTATCAAGATACCAAAGATTGCATGTGGTCTTCAAGCATACCTGCAAAACAAATTAGGCTTTGTTAGGTACCCAAGTTGCTTTGGGTCCTTCATAATTAGTGTCTTTCTTTACCCACACATAATGCCCACTTGCCACACTAAAGTTTCTAACATATCAAGCATTAGGGTATGGCCTTTAAAACCACAATAAAAACAAGTAGGTTCAAAGTTACTTCTATATCTAGAAGGATAAGATTTCTTCTTAGGAAATGTTTTTCTTTTAGGATAGTGATGAACTATTTTAGATTTGTTCACTTTCTCTTTGGATGATTGATCATTAGCCTTAACAAAGATAGTTTTATTAGAACTTGGTTTTGAAAACTTTGAATATCCAAGTCCACTTTTATCATTGGAGTATCTTTGTTGGCTAAGAACACCTTCCAATCCAATTTGGCCTTTTTCATATCTTTCAATGACTCTTTTTTAATTGGATAATTTGGAAAGAGAGTGATTCATAATTTTTGCATACAAAATTCTGTTTTTGTTTATCACTTAATTTTTGTTTTTCTTCTTTGAAATCTTTTTCCATAGATTCACATTTTTCTTCTAAAGATGAAATTTGTTGCTTTTGAGATGAAGTAGTTTTATACAGAATTTTTCATTCATTTAATAGTTCATCTATAGTACCTTGTGCATCACTATCAAAAAGAGAAAATCCATTACTAACCTCATTGTCGTCATCATCGGAATGGTGTGAGGCCATCAATGCTAGATTTGCACTTTCATCACCATCGGAATCGGATAAGGAACTTATTTCATTATCCTCCCATGAAACATAGGCCTTTTTGTTCTTTAATCCCTTTTTGCTTTTGTAGCCACCTTTCTTGGAGAGTTTCGGACAATCCGACTTGATATGACTTTGCTTACCACATTCATAACATGTGACTTCTTGTGTTGACGTGGAAGCTTCCTTTTTCTTGAATTGTTTCTTTCCTTTTTAGTGAGAAAAGGATTTGTCATTTCTACCAAAGAACTTACCAAGCCTTTTAACAAGAAGCATGAAATTTTCATCTTCTTTCGGATTGTCTTCCTTTTCAACTTCCTTAGAATCTATCTTTAAAGCAATATTCTTGGATTTCTTCTCTTGATTTTCATGTTTTTCAAGTCTTCCGAGTTCCGTTTCATATTCTTGAAGTTTCCCAAACAATGTTGCGGACGTCATGGAGGAGAGACTTTTCTTTTCTGAAATTTTCGTTACCTTTGGTTGCCATTCCCTAGTTAAGGACCTAAGTACTTTCAGATTTAGTTCATCATTCATCAAAGTCTTACCAAGAGCACTTAGATGATTTTTCAAGTGCACGAATCTCTTTTGTAGGTCAAGAAAGGTTTCTCTGGGCTGCATTCGAAATAATTTGTATTCTTGACTCGGGGTATTTAGTCTTGATCTTTTAACTTCAACAGTTTCTTCATGAGTTTGTACCAAGGTATCCCATTTTTCTTTCGCTGTTTTGCATGCCGAGACACGGAAGAATTCATCCATGCTAAGTGCACCTTGAAGAAGGTTTATTGCCTTTTTATCATAGAGAACCTTTTTCTTATCATATTCGTCCCATGCAGTTTTAGGCTTTGATGAGCCAACACCATTGATTACCGTTATAGGGATAAATAGACCATTCTCGACGGGTTCCCATATTTCTTCTCCTTGTTCTTATAGATTTTCCTTCATGCGTATTTTCCAGAAGTCAAAATATTCACCACAAAATAAAGGAGGCTTGTTGTTACTACCACTGTGATACGGTGGGAGAACTAACTTTTTGTTTTTAGTTTGATCGCAAATGTTGTGGATAGCAAGAGTTACCACTGACTTTTATTTTATCCAATAAGGAAAGGTGAAAAAGCACAGGAAATACCTTTATATATGTTTTCTTGAGTTCGGGGCGTAGATTATGAAAAGGGAAGGTATTAGTACCCTTTTCATCCATGGTTTTCTATGGGCTCTTAGTTACTTGCTAGATCACTTGCTTTTGTTTTGAAATGTGCTTTGTGGTGTGGGTTTTGAAAGTATTTTGAAAATGTGACTTTATAATGATTCCCGTCTCTATAAGAATACGTACAAAGTGTTGGTTTTGAAAATAGTTCAAAGAGATGTGTTGGTGTATAAAAATGTTTTTGTTGTGAGCAAGCGAGCGACTAGGAGCGAATATATCTACTCAAAATATCTTAGATGTTCTTTTCCTCTTCCTTTAGATGTTTCTATCTTACCATTGATTTGGTAAGAAGCCCCATCATTGGATGTGAAGGGACGGGTGCGTGACGTTTTTGTATAGTCATAGAAGGCAACCCATGGAACGTTTTAGCAATGTCGTGTGAGGGACTAGATCGTTTATCGAAGGCAACATCGAGGGTCATCGAGGGACTATGATCTTTTATCAAGGGTCTTTTGCTAAAACGCCCATGTTCGAGGGACGCGACTATTTTTCCGATAGGCAACCAGGTGGGATTATCCTAAGGGTGCTAGTGTGCAAGTGTGTTTGATTGCATGCATTTAGTCTTGATTAGGGTGATATATTCGTTGATTTCATATCTTGTCATACACATCCTAATTACTAGCATTTTATATTTGGAAAAGCGTTAAATTGAGGAAATATAAAAGTCCTATGCTATTACAATATTTTGGGGATGGGGGTACATATTTACAAATGGAGGGTTTGCAAGAATTTAAATCCTATTTAACTATTACAACCATATTGAAATATACAATGCAAGAGAGAAAAAGGACTTGCTTAGAAAATGGTTTTTTGTCTTAATGAATTAAGAAAAAGAAATACATTAATTAATAAAAGAAAATATTTTTATGTCTTTTTTATATTAATAAAAAAGGGAATTAATATTGAAAATGATAAAAAGGAAAATAAATGAAAGATAGAAACAGCGTGCTTCTGCAAGCAAAACAACAAGAATCAGAAGTTCTGAAGCCAGGCGCATTGTGACTCAAAAAGGAACGTCAGTGGAATCAGATGTTCTGGATTGATACACTTTAAGGCCCTGCAAGAAATGTCAGAGGGAAAGGAAACAAAGGTTCTGGGTGGTATTCAGGCAGTGAGCCAAAAGTCAGAAGTTATATGTTGTTCTAAAACATTGAGTGAGCATAAAAAATTTTGTGTGTTAAAATAGTAAAAAAGTCCAGAAGTTTCGTGTGTTAAAACAGCGAGTGGAAGCATCAGACGTTCAGTGTGCTTAACAATAAGAAAGCCCTAGACATTTTGTGGGTTAAAATGGTGAGTGAAAAAATAGAAGTTTTGTGTTACATTTCAACTCTTTCATCATATTAATCAGCACATCAGCAATTTATTCAGTCCTTAATAGCAAATCAAAAGGATAAAAGCACAACAGTTTATAGAAGTTCTAATCCTAATTCTGAGCCTAGCCTTAATCAAGAAATTCTGATCCACAGTTTTTCTACTTATGCAATGATATGGACAACATCAATACTATGATATTTACATATTTAATGATGTTCTGAATGAAAAGATGCAAAGTCAAAAAGACATACCTTGAATCTGGAGCGTGTGTTTGGAACTTGAATTGCTTCCTTCAGATGTTCTGGAGTCAGCAAGAGAAACGGAAGAGAAAATGCCAAGTTCTTTGATTCAAAGGGAAGAACAAAGGTTTGGTTTTCTGTTTGGGAATTCTGGATTTTTATGAAGTTTTCACAAATTTCTTTTCTCTCTTTTGACAATTTCTCTCTCACAAAACCAGCCCTTTGAACGTGTGATGGAGCCAATTATTTATAGATGGGTTTGTTGTGGTTTTGGGGGGGGGGGGGGGGAACAAATGGGATTCAAACCTTTTTGGTATACTGTTTCATTGCTTTTTAATCACAGTTTTTGTATGCTAATTTGATGCAAATATGGGGTTTGAGAAAGTGCAGGTGTGGACTGGATCAGCAACTGATTGCAGGACTATGATATAGCATGGCAGCAGGTTGCTTAAACGAGGTTTTAGGATTTGGTGATATTCTGATCGCAGAAGATCAGAAATGTAACCTCCATATGCTGAATGTTCTGACCGAAAGACATTGCTTCCACTTGTTCTGATTGAAGCATCATGTTCTGAACCGTGTCTGCAAATTCTGATTGCACTCGCGTGAAGGATATCCCAGAAGTTCTGAAGTACCATATTCTCTTAACACTTAGAAAATTTTCTAAATGTTTAGAAATCTGATTTTTTTTCAAAGTAATTTCTTACTTCTGATTTTTTGATGAACCAATTTCATGTCTTGATGAAATATAATTGTTGAAACTTGATTTGATCTAAAAAGTCAAAGTTTGGCTTTTCAGTGTGCTTTGGACCATTTTTCCCTTGTGGATGATTTTCTTGAAAAGTTGTAATTCAAGACTTGGAACTTGATAGAAGAAACACTAAGAGTCCATGATGATCTTTTGAGAAATGAGAGGGCAAATTTTGAGGTATAACAGTTTCCCCTGTTCAATCTTCTTAAGCCTTAGGATGTAGATTGGTTGGTCTGCCTTTCATGATCTGAAGGTGGAAGATGATTGAACACTGGAGTACCCAGAAATTTGCACTCGCATGAAGTAATGCTGATTGGTTATATCGGGAATGGGCTTACAGATGCTATTTGGAAGGCGATAGAGAATCATCGAAGATGGGCTTAAAATGCCATCCTGAAAAGATCGGTTACATAAGAGATTTCTTGACGAGAATTCTTGTACCTGCTGTTAGGGAGGACTTTGCCGAGGAATGTTGATTTATGCCCTGGGAAGTAAAATCTAGGAGCTTCGGTTGTCCATTACTCTACTGAGGAATTAACTCTTGATTGAGGAGGTGAAAGTAGAATGCATATCTGGTTAGGGTCTAGGCTGTACATAGGCTTGCTGGGGAAATGTGAAATCGACCGTATCTGGTCGGGTCCGGGCCTTATAGTGTTCTAAACTGTTGTCTGGAGATAAGGGAGAAGGAACCAGGATAGTAGGGTTACTTCTAAATGAAAGCCTGGATAGTAGGGCTTATGGGAAGGAACCTGGGTAGTAGGGTTACTTCAAAATGAAAGCCTGGATGGTAGGGCTATGAGAAGGAACCTGGATAGTAGGGTTACTTCGAGATGAAAGCCTGGATAGTAAGGCTATGAGAAGGAACCTGGGTAGTAGGGTTACTTCGAGAAGAAAGCCTAGATAGTAGGGCTATGGGAAGGAACCTGGGTAGTAGGGTTACTTCGAAATGAAAGTCTGGATGGTAGGGCTATGAGAAGGAACCTGGGTAGTATGGTTACTTCAAGATGAAAGCCTGGATAACAGTGCTATGGGAAGGAACCTGGGTAGTAGGGTTACTTCGAAATGAAACCCGGATAGTAGGGCTTATGAGAAGGAACCTGGGTCGTAGGGTTACTTTGAAATGAAAGCCCGGATAGTAGGTCTTATGAGAAGGAACATGGGTCGTAGGTTTTCTTCAAGATGAAAGCCTGGATAGTAGGGCCATGAGAAGGAACTTGAGTAGTAGGGTTACTTCGAGACGAAAGCCTGGATAGCAGGGCTATGGGAAGGAACCTGGGCAGTAGGGTTACTTTGAAATGAAAGCCTGGATGGTAGGGCTATGAGAATGAACCTGGGTAGTAGGGTTACTTCGAGATGAAAGCCTGGATAGCAGGGCTATGAGAAGGAACCTGGGTCGTATGGTTACCTCGATTGATCATGTAGATTAATTGACCTGTTTAGTTTCGGGAACTGATTTTTTTTATTAGTTGTCTACAAATATGACATGTATAATTGCTGGAATTGTTGGTGATAACTGTCTTTCCTGAAAAGACAACAGGGTTAATCATATGCGATGCATGAAATGCATTGTGTGATGATGTTCTAAAAATAAATGAGATTATGCTATCTGTGATATGTGTGCGTATGTCATGATGTAGGAACACGAGATTTTAGTTGTGACATATCTGAGTCTAAGAAAATAAATCCCTGACTACTGCTGGAGAATATAGAATTTCTGGCTGTTGTAGAGAACTGTGGTTCTTCTACTTCCGTTGGAGATGGTGAACGGAAATGACTATGCCAGAGATTTGCTCTTTGTTGTTTGTGAATATTCTGCCAGGGAGAGACTTTAATCGAGAATATCTCTGTGGGGGAATGACTCTTGTTAAGCTCTGTTGGGGATTAAGCTTCTGTATCTAGAGAAACAAACTCTGGTTGGGGAGATAATAATTTATGATGATCCGCTCGCGATCATACAATTCGGCTGGGGGATATAGATGTCAGGTTTCTGGACAACCCTAGCTAGGGAGATTACTTCCCATTTTGAGAGAACTAATATCAATGCTTCGGTTACCTTTACTATGTGGGGAGTACATATGTTACAAGGTCGCATGTATTGATGAGTGTGCTCTAAAGTTGTCTTTGCCCTGGTACCTGCTGGATAGAGTAACTGTCGGGTTTGACATTTCTTATTTTTGCCCCTGTTTCTGGAATTACGAGTAATTGTCTTTTGTTTCTTTATGTAAATATTTATGAGCAGCAACCATATTTAAATGCATATGTCAAAAATAAATCATTGGACGTTCTTGCAAAACAAAACAAAAAAAGAAAAACTCAAAGTTTCTTATGAAAATGATTTTGTATTGATTTTTTTTTGAAGTTGGCTTGTAATGGAAATTTTCGTACAAGGAGGCTGACGTTATAGTAAGAGAATGCCGTCGTAAAAATAGAAGTTATACAATATTGTGTAAAAAGAAAACAACTATGTACAACAATCTCATTGGGTTCCAATTCTGCTGTTGCCGCTATGTCTACGAGCATCTCATCACTTAGCTGCTTGTCAGAAGTTAATTAGGTTGATCGATGCTGTTTGAGCTTGACAATTGATACTGAGGTCAGATCACAAGGTGATCCAATGGGACATAGTGATACGCTTTTCATCCCTAACTTTTGCTTGGACCGCCCCTTCGGGTTTTCAGTCCACCGGGATACCCTTTTTTGCCCAAGTCGCCTTTTCAGGTTTTCGACTTACCGGGTGTACAGATTTCTTTCACTTTCATCCCGTATTTTTTCCCGAACCCTTTTGGTTCGCCGGGAAGCTCTTATTTTTGCCTAGGTCAGTCAACTTAGCGGGTCTTTTATCATGCGTAGTATCTTTTCACTATGTCCGCATTGACAGGGTGAGGAAGGTCATCACTGTCCATGGTGGTCAGGATCATGGCCCCACCCAAGAAAATGTTTTTAACCACAAATGGCGCTTCGTATGTGGGAGTCCATTTGCCCTTGGGGTCACCTTGCGGCAGTATGATACGCTTGATCACTAGATCCCCGACTTGATATTCTTGACGCCTGACTTTCTTGTTAAAAGCCTTAATCATTTGCTTTTGATACGTCTGACCATGAGAGATAGTAGTAAGTCTCTTCTCATCGATTAGATTTAGCTGATCAAGCCGAGTTTAGATCCAGTCGTCTTCATTCAAACCTACGTCCTTCATAATCCTTAGGGAAGGAATCTGGACCTCAATGGGTAAGATTTCCTCCATGCCATATACCAGAGAGTAGGGTGTTGCCCCTGTCGACGTCCATGCTGAGGTACGGTATCCATGCATAGAAAACGGTAGCATCTCATGCCAGTCTTTGCATGTCACCATCATCTTCTATATAATTTTCTTGATGTTCTTGTTAGCTGCTTCAACAGCGCCATTCATCTTCGGCCGGTAGGGAGAAGAGTTAGGATGCTGTATCTTGAACTGCTTACAGAGTTCGGTGATCATCGTGTTATTGAGATTCGTACCATTATCGGTGATAATTCTCTTTGGCACGCCATACCGACAAATCAGGTTATGCTTGATAAACCGAGCCACAACACTCTTGGTAACAGTAGCAAAAGAGGTCGCCTCAACCCATTTCGTGAAGTAATCGATGGCCACTAGGATGAAGTGATGCCCATTGGAGGCGGTGGGCCTGATTTCTCTGATCATGTTAATTCCCCACATTGCAAAGGGCCACGAAGTTGTCAAGACATTCAACGGAATCGGAGGCACATGCACCTTGTCAGCATAGATTTGGCACTTATGACAAGTTCGAGAGTGCTGATAACAATTTGCTTCCATAGTGGACCAAAAGTATCCTGCCCGTAGGATCTTCTTAGCCATGGTATATCCACTGGAATGGGTTCCAAAGGTACCTTCATGTATATCTGTCATGATTCTCTCTGCTTCTCTCTTGTCTACACACCGTAGTAAGGTAGAGTCATGGTTGTGCTTGTAGAGGATTCCATTACTGAGGAAGAATTTCACAACGAACCTTCTCAGAAACTTCTTAACATTGACAGATGCCCCTTCGGGATACTCTTGAGTCTCGAGATACTTATTTACCTCATGAAACCAGGGTTTGTCTTCCACCTCTTTAGTATCAATCTCACAACAGTGCGCTGGTTCATCTAACCTTTCAATGGTGATTCGGGGAGCTTTATTGTCCCACCTAACTTTGAACATAGAAGACATGGTAGCTAGCGCGTCCGCTAACTAATTCTCCTCTCGTGGGAAATGTTCAAAAGTCACATCCTCAAAGTGTGGGAGCAATGTCAGTACGTGCTCTTTGTATGGGATGAGATTTGTATGCTTCGTATCCCATTCGCCTTTAATCTGACTTATCACTAAGGCTGAATCCCCAAAGACATTTAGGAACTTGATCCTGATGTCAATAGCGGCTTTGAGACCCATGATGCAGGCTTCATACTCTGCCAGGTTTTTAGTGAGTTGAAACATAATCGGGCAATGAAAGGAGTGTGACAGCCCTCAGGGGATATGATTACTGCGCCGATGCCATTACCAAGTGTGTTTGAAGCTCCATCAAAGACCATATTCCATCGGGATCCTTCTTCAGGTCCTTCATCTGGTCCAGGTTCTTCGTAGTTAGTCACCAGCATAATGTTCTCGTCTAGGAACTCAAAATTCATGGACCGGTAGTCATCCACGGCCTAATGAGCCAAATGATCATCCAATACACTCCCCTTGATTGCTTTCTGGGTTGTATATTGTATATCATATTTGGTTAAGATCATCTGCCATCTCGCTATTCTTCCATAGAGTACGGGCTTCTCGAAGATGTATTTGATTGTATCCATCTTAGATATCAACAGAGTAGTGTGGGTCAATATATACTGTCTTACCCGGTGAGAAGCCCATGCCAAAGCGCAACAAGTTTTCTCGAGCAGTGAGTATCTTGTCTCACAGTCGATAAACGTTTTGCTAAGGTAGTATATTGCATGCTCTTTTCGACCAGACTCATCATGTTTCCCCAACACACACACCCATTAAATTGTCTAGCACTGTTAAGTATAATATCAAAGGTCTTCCTTCAACCGGAGGCATCAGAATTAGCGGTTCTTGAAGATATTCTTTAATCCTTTTGAAAGCAGTCTGGCATTCGTCATTCCACTTTACCACTTGATCTTTCTTCATAAGCTTGAAGATGGGCTCACAAGTAGCAGTCAGATGTGAAATGAACCTGGCGATATAATTCAAGCGTTCCAAGAAACCTCTAACTTCCTTCTCGGTACAGGTAGTTGGCATCTCTTGTATGGCCTTTACCTTTGCGGGGTCTACCTGAATACCTTTGTCACTAACGATGAAACCCAGAAGCTTACCAGACCTTACCCCGAAGGTGCACTTTTTCGGATTCAACCCCAGCTTGTATGTCTTCAACCTGTCGAATAACTTTTGTAGATGATTGAGATGTTCCTCTTCGGTATAAGACCTGGATATCATGTCATCAACATAGACCTCGATCTCGTGGTGAATCATATTGTTGTACCCCAAAATTTTCCCTCCCATTTTACTCAACAAATGTCAATTGAGGTCCCCAAGTTGCTCAAGGAAGTCCAAGAGTTGACCAGACAAACTCTCTCCTAAGGTAGTATACCTCAAACTAGGGTTTCCCTTTTCATCAAGATGTGTGAACCACAAAGGACTCAAATGCTTCCCAAGGTCCTAATATGTCCCCAATATCATCATGTCAATTTTCATGCCTTGCACAAAGAAGTCTGCTCAGTCAACTGCTTAAATGCTTGAGAATCGATTGTATTAGGTCAAAAGTCAACTGTGGCCCACATACAGTCAAACCTCAAGATTTTTGGTCAACATCAACATTTTGAAGTGACTTCCATCATTCGATCAAGGGTTGATCATGATTCCTCAAGGAATGCTCCAAATTCATCAAAACCCAAAAGTTGCTAAATTAGGGTTTTGTAGGAAAAGTCAACCCAACTTTGACCAGGCATAACTTCTTCATACTCTATCAGAAATTTTCCATACATGTCTCATTTTGAAGAGGATTCAATTCCCTACAATTCATCTTCAGCCCACAAGTTCAAAATTTTCACTCATCAAAAGATATGAATTTCTACATTATAGGTTCTTTTGAAAAGTCAACAAAAACACCTTTTGGGTCAAAGCTTCTTACATGAACATGGAAGACCCAATTGAAATTAAACCAAAAGGTTTGGTTAGGGGACATCCTAAGCTTTCTAAAAAGTCAAAGAACACCCTCATAGGGTCAAAATTGAGAGAGATATGCATTGTCAAAGTTGGCAATTTTTGGAAAATTGTCAAAAGTCAACAATGATCAAATTTGCATTTTTTTTCCAAAGGGGCCCATGCTTTCTTGTTTGAAACATGTTACTAATAGGACCCACGACCCCTGAAATTTTCCACCTATTATTATATTATTATTATTATTTATTTTGATTTTATTTCATTTAAATCAAAACAAATCAGTATAAAATAGTAAAATAATGAAATCAAATCAAATCCTTGATTTTTTATGCACATTTTGAGTCCATGTACAGCTAACATGCCAGCCAATTCGTGCAAAGTGGATTTGGATTGAAAAAGATTGGATTGAAGCTTGTTTTAGAAATATATCATACAAGAGCAAATCAAATCCAATTTCCATTATTTCTCAAGATTCATGCCAATTTTATTGACCTAATTCAGTCTACTATAAGTGCATAATAATTGCAGATCAAAAAACAAGGGTTGGAGTCGTGAAAGAGGCAGAGCAAAGTCAAAAATTCAAGGAAAAAAGTGTGAATCGGTTTCCATTCCCTAGGCCATCTCAAGCTATCCCAATCCATTGATGGACGTCTCAGGAAGCTATTCCAACCATTTGCAAGGTCTGAAACGCCCAGAAACACCAACTGTAACTCACACGGTTTGCATTTTTTTTCCAGAATCGATTATCCCAATTCTTGCATCATTAGCAATTTTAATTGTCATATTTGTGATTATTATCATGTTTGCAAGCTAACTGGATGGTTTAATTGCATTTTTGAAGCTTATACACGCACCTGCCATTGTTAGGGTTTTTATGTTTTTTTTAGGGTTTCTTGATGCAGGAAAAATTAGGCTATGAATGAGGTACCATGATGCTCGTGAGGCCAAGACGAGTTGATTGGTACTATCACAATTAATTTATCATGCTCGTATGATATTTTTGAGTTTCACAGGGTTGTAGCTATAGGCTTGTGTCTGTAGGTAAAAGTTCATAAACCTAAGACTACGGTTCCAGGAAGAAGAAGGTGTGTGTTAACCAGCCATTCGTCCGTTTGAATCTCGCGCACTTTGGGATCAGCTCTTTTGTTTTCATTATATTATGTTTTATTATTACTGTAATAACAACTAACTACAATAGCTCAGCTAGCAGTGCAACATTGGTTTAAGGCATAAAGACTTGGGTTCGATCCCTGGTCCCAGCGTTTCCTTTATTTTATTTTCATTCAGCAGATCCCATGCAGTGCTCTCTCACATGCCTACCATGTGTCATTAGCATCCAACCACTTGATCAGCATAGCATTAAATCCAACGCGTCCCAGCCTGAAGGACTATGATGCACCTCAAGTCAATGTTGCATGGGATCCAGTGTGGTTGACTGGGCTCAGCATTATTGGGCTTGGAATTTCAGCTTCGCACCCCCTTCAGCAATTCAACAACAGGCCTATTTTATTATTTTTATATTCTCTTTTTTCTTTAATTTCTTTGTTTATTTTATTTAATTATTTTCTTTTTCTTTTAATTAACACAAAATTATTTTTTGTTTACAAATCACAAATCACCAAAATCTTTTTTTAATAATATTTTTATTTTTTAAATAAGTTAGTTTAATTTAACTTAGGGCAATTTTATCTTTTTTTATATATAATTAAAAATAATTAGACTTAGGATTTTAATTGTACATAACTTAATTAATTTTCTTCAAAAATACACCAAAATCATTTTTCTCCTAAATATTTATTTCTTTAATTAATTAATTTAATTAGAAAATTAGGGTAATTTAATTTCTTTCATAATTAAAAATAATTAGAAATTAGGTTTAGTTAATTTGTAATTTTATTTTTTTTTACAAATAAGAATCCACAAAAAATACTTTTCCTCACTTGGAGTTTTAGGTTATTTTTCAACCATCCTTGTATTTAATTCGCTGCGCGTTTAATTATTTCTTTTTCATAATTATGTAACTGCTTATTGGTTTTTAATAGTTAAAACTAGGGTTTTTATTTATCGCTTTTCCCCCACTTTTGGTTATGTAGTTAATCCCCCTCCCCAAAACCTTGTAATAGCTAGGTTTTATTTTTCGCACTTTAAATTCACGCAATCTTTAATTGTCTAGATGCATGGATAATAAGATTGTATAGAAAGAATGCTTGAAATTTAAAACGGTAGATCACCTAATGTGCAAAGACTAAATAACTGGAAAAAACTCATATGCACATATTCACTCCTAGGGTTTTCCTCACTTCGGTTGCCTTCGGTAAACAATCATTAAGCATAGGAGATTTTAGTGTTCGCCCTTCAGTCTAAAAGATCAAAGTGTTCCATTCGAATGTTGCCTCGGAAATGTTGCCTCGGAAACGTTGCCTCGAAAAGATCTTAAGACTCTAGGGTTACTACTAAAGTTTTCTAACTATTGCTTTAGTGATTGTATTTGTCCCTTTCGGATGTCCCTTACAACTCCAACGATGGTGCTACCTACTCCTTAATAGTAGGATAGCTTTGTCTAAAGGAAATGAGAACGAATAATCTCTTTTTTCGAGTAGGTAGAATCTTAAGTACTTGCTCAATAAAAAACTTTTCACACAAACACCTTTCAAAACAAATTTTCAAAACAACTTCGTCACATCCTTGAGGACTGATACAAGGGTTATCACGAAGTAAAAAAATTTCAAAACAAACACACACAAGCAATTTGAAAAATGAGCAAGTACCTAAGAGCTCATGGAAAACCATGGATAGAAAGGGTGTTAACACCTTCCCCCGTACTCAAAATATCTTGAAGAAAGGTTTTTTCTGTTCTTTTTCCTTTTCCATGATTGGATGAAATAAAAGTCGGTGGCGACTCTTACTTACCGCGACATTTTACGAACAAACACGCAAAACGCAAACCAGTATTAACAGTCGGTTCTGCCACCGTATCACAGAACTGGCGACTCTGCTGTGGATTTATATGAAGTGAGGTATACATTAGTATCTAGGTCATTAAATTTCTTCTCTTGATTGCCTTGATTGCTTTACTGTCGAGGGTTTGTTTGGGGTTACTATAGATCCTACACCCGGATCTGGGGAACACCTTTTAGGTAAGTAGAAATAAACTGTGAGGGAACTATGTTAGGGTATACAGGCACGGTTGAAGCAGTAGCTACGTTGATGTAGCACTTTGGTTAGTAACGGTAACCCTTGAGTCAATCAGGGAGAGTACGGGGCCGTCGCGTGGTGTCGTGAAGCATCAACTGACCTTAGAACCTTTAATTGCACAAATTGGTCAGTAGGACGTAGCGAGGTGGCCAACTTTGGTGTATTCCCAAGGTCAACAGATACTCGATGCTACACTCATTGAGGTCTGACTCTTGAGCTTTTTTTGTTTGTGAGTCAATCGCCTATTGAACGAAGCTGGGAGAAAGATCAGTGATATTGAGATCAATTTTAGAACCCGGTTACTATTTATAGGACAGGTTGAACCAATCCAACTTCAAGAGGGTATGGCCTTAAAACTCATGCAAGCCTTAAACCTAAGGACTTGATGTGACTTGTTTGTTGTTTGCTATACCTGTGATTTTCTAACCTAATCATGACATCATAAGCATGGCATATCATGACTAACCATTTCAAGGATTCCCTAGGGCTCATTTTTGCTCTGTTTTGTAGGACATGGCATCTTCCCATAGGAACACTATACAGATTAACTTTGTGAAAGTGTCTCTCCAACTAAAGGATCTGGCTTTAAGGGTTCTTAAAGGTTATCATTTCACCAGAAAGCATGGTCAGTTGCTCAATCTGGTCACTGCAAAACCTGATGAAGAGTTGTTAAAAGTGTTGTTTCAGTTCTTCGACCCGGTGCACCATTGTTTCACCTTCCCGGATTATCAGTTAGTACCTACTATGGAGGAATTTCCTCAGTTATTAGGAGTACCTATTCTTAACCAGTTGCCTTTCAATGGTACGGAAGAACATCCAAATCCTGATGAAATTGCTAGAGCTCTGTCTTTACAACGGTCTGACATAGTGGCAAATTGGGAGACTAGAGGGAGTATCCAAGGAATTCCGGTTAAGTTTCTACTTGAGAAGGCTTATCATTTTTGGGATACCTTATATTTACAAGCTTTCGAAGAGGTGTTAGCACTTCTCGTATATGGGACGGTACTTTTCCCTAATGCTGATCAACTCGTAGATGTGAGCACTATAAGGGTTTTCCTGTCTCATAATCCAGTACCTACATTACTCGGGGATATTCTGCACTCTCTGCATGCTCGCACTCTAAAGAGAAGGGGAATCCTCCTGTGTTGCACTCCTCTATTGGCTAGGTGGTTTATTTAGCACCTACCCAAGGCTGTTTTGAAGAATGAACAGGGTTTGAAATGGTCTCGTAGGCTGATGTCCCTCAAGCATTCAGACATTCATTGGTGTTCGCGTTTCTCGGAAGATATTACCATCATTGATCGTTATGGTGAATTCCCTAATGTCCCTCTCTTAGGTATTATGGGAGGAATCACTTACAACCCTTGTTTGTCCTTATGTCAGTTTGGTTATGCGAGAAGAGATGGTCCACATGACACGCTCATCCAAGGAATTACCTTCAACTATGAGAATGATGCTCAGGAATACCGCAAAAGGTTCATAAAGGCTTGGTGCATGGTGCATAAAATTGATAGCAAGACGCTAGGAAAAAAGAATTCCATTTCTCTTGAGCCTTATCTCTGGTGGGTACGAGCTCGCGCCTAAATCCTTAGGATTCCTTACCCAGCTGTCCTACTGATAACTGTGGAGCCAACTACTGAAGGAGACTCTACTTCACTTGGTCATCATCCCAACATGCCAACCGATCATGAAGAGTTACAAAAGTCCTGGGTTCAACTCCAAGAGGAGCGGGACACATTTGAAGCTCAGTTTTATGCTAGCGAGAAGAAGGTCCTGGAGCTCACTAGGCTACTTCATGAAGAAAGGAACATAAATGCCTACATCGCGCCAAAGAGGATGCGCTCCTGGGAGACCTAGTTTCTTTCTTTATGTTTTGTTTTGTTTAAGTGTAAGCCTAAAAGGCATTCTTTGTAACAATTTGAACTTATTAATGCAATTAATGTGTGTTTCTTTTGGTTAAACAAATCTGAGCCTTTAAGAATCCTTGAAATCATTGCATGCACATCCCATCTATAGCATTGCATAAACAGGTACCATTACAGGTTTCTCATCTTCTTCGCTGTTTATTTCAACAGAAATGTCTTTCGACCAAAGCATCAAGGACCTTCAGGCATAGAACGCCCAGTTCCAACAAATGTTCATAAGTCTGGCAAAAGGGCAGGAGGATCTGAAAGCCCTCATCCTGAAAGAGAAAAAGAAAAAGAAGAAGGTTGTCGGTATTCTGAATATTGGCAGAAGATTTGGAGAGCGGTTGAAGCGACAAACTGATCTGACCTCTTCATCCAAGGAAGGGGAGAATCAGGAAGAAGAGAAGGACCCTAGTCCTGCAGTCTCTAATAATGATATTGATTATAACGATGAACAATATCCTCCTGCTGAGGATAGATACAAACAACTAGAAGATCGTCTGAGTGCCATGGAAGTTCAAAGGATACCTGGACTAGATTTCGAAGAACTAGGATTGGTGTCGGGAGTAGTCATCCCGCAGAAGTTCAAAGCTCCAGTTTTTACTAAGTATGATGGGGTGTCCTTACCAAAACTCCATCTCTGTTCTTATGTCAGGAAGATCCATCCCCATACAGCTGATAGAAATATGTGGGTTCACTTCTTTCAGGATAGTCTGTCAGGGACTCATCTTTAATGGTTCTACCAGCTGGAGGGAGCCAATATCTGAAACTGGGAAGATCTGGCTGCTGCTTTCTACAATCAGTATGAGTATAATGCCGACCTTGCTCCCAATCGTACTCAACTCTAGCGCATGTCCATTGGTGTAGGTGAAGGTTTTAAAGATTATGCACAAAAATGGAGAGACTTGGCTGGGAGAGTTCAAACCCTGTTGTCTGATAGGGAGTTGGTTGATATGTTTCTAGGGACACTATCTGGTCCATTTTTAAACATTTGATCGACAACTCATCAATTTGCTTCACTGAGCTGATCCTAACTGGGGAAAGAGTAGAAGCTGGGATTCGAAGTCGCAAAATACAGAAGGATGCCTCTCCAAGTTCAGTAAAGAAGCCTTTTGCTAGTAAGAAGGAAGCCAGTGCCATCTACAGCCTGAGGGGCCAAAACAGGGTTGAACATCGTCAGACAGTAAGTGCCGCAATGATACCTAGACCTGCAGTTGCTCCATAACACAACAATCAACAAAGGGTGGAAAGACCGCAATGGCAATTTACCCGCATCAACATGACATTGGCTGAAGTTCTACCTCATCTACTGAGATCCAACTTGGCAACCTTGAGAGAGGCCCCCAAGAATCCAAATACTACATCTCCCCGATATAATCCAAATGCCCGGTGTGCCTATCATTCTGAGAGTCCTGGCCACGATACAAATGATTGTTGGGCTCTGAGAAGCAAAATACAAGACTTGATTGAAGCTAAGGAAATATATTTTGATGCTCCGGAGAAGCTAAATGTCATAATTGCTCCCATGCCTAAGCACGACCGTGGAGTTAATGCTATTGATACTGATTTGTTTTTTACCTCTTTCGATGAAGTGTCTACTCCTCTCATTATTGTCAAGAAGAATTTTCTATTGGCCGGTTTATTTTCGGGTTATGGTGAAGGTTGCCACATGTGTTCGTTTCTACCTTTTGGTTGCCGTTTTCTGAAGTTAGGTGTCCAACGCCTGATAGATAGCAAAGATATTTTGTTTGAGAAAAATATGATTCATGTTGTTCCAATTGAAGACGTTGCCATTATAACCATTTCCACCAATCCTTCCAAGGTTTCCTCGAGAAGACCTGTTAGGATTACCTCTACTCCAAGAGTTGCTCCACTAATAATCATTGTTCCTGGTCCTCTCCCATATGTCTCGGACAAAGCTGTCCCCTGCCATTATGGTGCCGATGTGTACTATCATGGCATAAAACAAGATTTGAAAGATGAAGAGGCTGATCCTGATATTGGTAATATTGTCGGAACCAGTAAAGTTACCCGAAGTAGAAGGATCTTCTTCCCCGAGATTTCCCCTAAGACTGTTAACAAGCCTATTATTATTCCATCTGTTGTTCCTGCTAGTACATCTGCTACTGTTCCTGTTCTTACTCCAGTTATTACCCCTGTTGGTTAATCGTCTGATACCTGCGGCAAAGAAGTTATAGGTGAGCCTGCCTGGACGGAGGTGCCTAGAAAAATTATTATGGAAGCCTCTAAGTAAGAAATGGAGGAAATACTGAAAATCATTAAGAAGAGCGAGTACAATATGGTCGAGCAGTTGGGGCATACCCCATCGAAGATATCCATGTTGTCTTTGCTGTTGTGCTTTGAGGCCCATGCGAAGGCTTTGATCGCATTCCTCAAAATTGCACATGTGCCACAAGAGACTTCAGCTGATCAGTTCAAAGATTGTGTGGCAAGCCTGACTGTTGATAATGTGCTGGGTTTTTCAGATGCAAATTTGACACCAAAAGGAAGGAAGCATAATGATGCTCTGCATGTCTCGATTGAATGCAGGGGCACCACTATGGCTCATGTGCTGGTAGATACTGGGTCTTCACTGAATGTTCTGCCGAAGAAGGCATTAGACCGGTTGGATTATGAGGGTTTAACTCTAAATCCTAGTAACATTATGGTAAGGGATTTTGACTGATCAAAGAGAATGGTGCACGGGAAGGTGGACATCCCTGTAAAAGTAGGTTCTCAGACTTTTGGGTCCACCTTCTATGTGATGGATATCGGGCCATCATATTCTTGTTTGTTGGGTCATCCTTGGATCCACGAGGTTGGGGAAGTCACATCCACACTCCACCAAATGCTGAAGTATCTAGTGAAAGGAAAGATTGTCACAGTGCAGGGTGAAGAAGAATATATGGTGAGTTACCTCAACTCCTTCCGCTACATAGAGATGGACGGGGGATTCATTGAAACTCCTTGTCAGAATTTTGAAGAGGTCCCTCAGATCTTGGCATCAACTGAAACTACTAGCAACAAACCTCCTTTGAGGATGGCTTCTCTCAAGGACGCCAGGGCCGTCGTTGAATAAGATGGGTTTGCCAATTGGGGACAGCTCCCTGATCTCACTCATAAAACTGATAAATTTGGTTTGGGCTTTACTACAGGGGCTCAAAGGGCTGCTAGAAGCGCTCGGGCTGGAAGACCTCCCCTACGCATTAGCAATCGTGGGATTAATGCCATCGAAGACAGTGAAGAGGACTCAGTCATTGACAGCTGGATCTACCCAACTACCAACGGTGGACCGAGTAACTGGACGACTAGGGACTTTATACCTGTTTCTTTTATTTCACAGTAATTGTCTTACCTGTTTTATATTTGTAATAAACAATTTGAAACTTTACGGCCCGGTGCCTTGCCCGAGGCACCTTGGCTTTGCTTGTGAGGGCTATTATTTGTCATTTCATAATCATTAATAAAGCATTGGACGTTTCTTGCATACAAATTTTGCGCTCTCTATTTTTTCGTTTCTATTTTCCACTCTATCAAAACAGCTATTCTCTTACACACACTCACGTATCATAATGCAGATCCATATCCACTCTGGATCCCATTGATAACAGCACTGCTATTGCCAGTTATGACTTCAAAAATCCGATCAACCAAGCCGAAGACGAAGGTGAGGATGATTGTGAGGTGCCTGGAGAACTTGCTAGACTACTACAGCAGGAAGAAAGGGCCATACAACCCCATGAAGAGCCGGTTGAGACAGTGAACTTGGGTACTGAGGAAGACAAAAAAGAGGTTAAAATAGGTTCAAATCTGGAGCTTAGCATCAAATAAAGGTTGATACAGATGTTGCACGACTATGTTGAGATCTTCGCCTGGTCCTACGAAGACATGTCTGGTTTAGACACTAATATTGTGGTACATCGCCTGCCGACTAAAGAAGACTATCCTCCGGTTAAACAGAATGTCAGTCGTATTCACCCTGAAATATCAGAGAAGATCAAGGCAGAGATCATGAAACAGTTCGATGCGGGATTCTTAGATGTCACTTCCTATCCATAATGGGTTGCCAACGTCGTCCCGATACCTAATAAAGACGGTAAGGTACGGATGTGCATAGATTACAGAGATCTAAACAGGGCAAGCCCCAAGGATAACTTCCCACTTCCTCACATTGATGTTCTGGTCGACAACACCGCGCAACACAAAATCTTATCCTTCATGGAGAATTTCTCTCGCTACAACCAGATCAAGATGGCTCCTGAAGACATGGAGAAAACAACCTTCGTCACAAAGTGGGGCACCTTCTACTACAAGGTGATGCCTTTTGGGTTGAAGAATGTTGGGGCAACCTATCAGCGCGCCATGGTCTCTTTGTTTCACGATATGATTCACCATGAGATCGAAGTGTATGTTGATGACATGATAGCCAAGTCTCAGACTGAGGAAGAGCACCTTGATCATCTCCATAAATTGTTTGACAGGTTGAAAACATATAAGCTGAGGTTGAATCTGAACAAGTGTACCTTCGAGGTAAGATCTGGTAATCTTCTTAGTTTTGTCGTTAGTGACAAGGGTATTCAGGTAGACCCTGCGAAGGTAAAGGCCATACAAGAAATGTCGGCTCCCCGTACAGAGAAGGAAGTTAGGTTTCTTAGGACGCCTGAATTATATCGCAAGGTTCATTTCACATCTGACTGCTACTTGTGAGCCAATCTTCAAGCTGCTGAAGAAAGATAAAGTGGTAAAGTGGAATGATGAATGTCAGGCCGCTTTCGAAAGAATCAAAGAATACCTTCAAGAACCGCCAATTCTGATGCCTCAAGTTGAAGGAAGACCTTTCATATTATACTTGACAGTGATAGACAATTCAATGGGGTGTGTGCTAGGGCAGCATGACGAGTCTGGTCGAAAAGAGCACGCCATATACTACATTAGCAAAAAGTTTACTGACTTTGAGACACGATACTCATTGCTCGAGAAAACTTGCTGCGCTTTGGCATGGGCTTCTCACCGACTGAGACAGTATATGCTGACTCACACTACTTTGTTGATATCAAAGATGGATCCAATAAAGTATATTTTCGAGAAGCCCGCTCTCTCCGGAAGGATAGCAAGGTGGCAAATGATCTTAACCGAATACGACATATAATATACAACCCAAAAGGCTATTAAGGGAAGTGTATTGGCTGATCATTTAGCTCATCAGGCCGTGGATGATTACCAGTCCATGAATTTTGAGTTCCCAGATGAGAATATCATGTTGGTGACTAACTATGAAGAACCTGGACCAGATGAAGGACCTGAGGAAGGATCCTGATGTTTTATGTATTTTGATAGAGCCTCAAATGCACTAGGTAACGACATTGGCGCTATAATCATATCTCCCGAGGGTTGTCATACTCCGTTCACTACCCGATTATGTTTCAACTTCACCAATAACATGGCAGAGTATGAAGCATGTATTATGGGTCTTCGAGCTGCTATTGACCTGAGGATTAAGTTCTTAAGTGTATTCGGGGATTCCTCTCTGGTGATAAGTCAGATCAAAGGCGAGTGGGATACGAAGCGCCCGAATCTCATTCCATACAGAGAGTATGTATTGACATTGCTCCCACACTTTGAGGAGGTAACCTTTGAACATTTCCCACGAGAAGAAAACCAGTTGGCGGACGCGCTAGCTACCATGTCTTCTATGTTCAAAGTTAGGTAGGACAATGAAGCTCCCCAAATTACCATTGAGAGGTTGGATGAACCAGCACACTACTGTGAGATCGACACCGAAGAAGTGGCAGACAAACCCTGGTTTCACGAAGTCAAAAGGTATCTCGAGGTTTAGGAGTATCCCGAAGGCATCTGTCAATGATAAGAAGTTTCTGATAAGGTTTCGTGCAAAGTTCTTCCATAGTAATGGAATCCTCTATAAACACAACCATGACTCCACACTACTACAATGTGTAGACAAGAGCGAAGCAGAGAGGATCATGACAGATCTACATGAAGGCACCTTTGGAACCCATTCTAGTGGACATACCATGGCTAAGAAGATCCTACGGGTAGGATATTATTGGTCCATTATGGAAGCCAATTGTTATCAGCACTCTCGAACTTGTCATAAGTGCCAAGTCTATGCTGATAAGGTGCATGTGACTCCAGTTCCTTTGAACATCCTGACAGCTCCTTGGCCCTTTGCGATGTGGGGCATCGACATGATCGGCAAGATCATACCTACTGCATCTAACGGGCATCGTTTCATATTAGTAGCCATTGATTACTTTACAAAGTGGGTTGAGGCTGCCTCTTTTTCTACTGTGACCAAGAACGTCGTGGCACGATTTATCCGACACAATTTGATTTGTCGATATGGTGTACCAGAGAGGATTATTACTGACAATGGTACAAATCTCAACAACACAATGATCACCGAGCTCTGCAAACAGTTCAAGATACAAAACCATAATTCGTCTCCTTACCGGCCAAAGATGAATGGCGTTGTTGAAGCAGCTACCAAGAACATCAAGAAGATTGTGCAAAAGATGACGGTGACATACAAAAACTGGCATGAGATGTTACCATTTGCTCTTCATGGGTACCGTACCTCAGCACGTACGTTTTGAAAATACTGGTTTGCGTTTTGCATTTTTTATTCGTAAAATGTCGCGGTAAGCAAGAGTCGCCACCGACTTTTATTTCATCCAACCAAAAAGGAAAAAAGCACAAAAAAAATCCTTTTTCGAGATAATCTGAGTACGGGGGGTATATTATAGAAAGGGAAGGTATTAGCACCCTTTCTATCCATGGTTTTCCATTGGTTCTTAGGTACTTGCTCATCTTTTAAAATTGCTTGTGTGTGCTTGTTTTGAAAAGTTTTGTTTTACTTCGTTTTAACCCTTGTTTTTGTCCTCAAGAGTGTTACGAAGTGTTTTGAAAACTGTAGTTTGAAAAGTTTGTTTGAAAGTGTATGGTGTAAAAGATTTGTTGTTTTTGAGCAAGTACCTAACAAGTATCTACCTACTCGAAAAAAAGATCGTTTCTGTTTCCGTTTCCTTTAGACAGCGCTATCCTACTATTGAGAAATAGGTAGCACCGTCGTTGGAGTTGTAAGGGTCAATTCGAAAGGGACGTACGATCACTAAAGCAATATTAGGACGTCTTAGTAATAAACCTAGAGTCTTAAGATCATATTCGAGGCCACATTTCCGAGGCAACATTTCTGAGGAAGCATTTCCGAATGGGACTTTGATCTTTGTTAGACAGGAGGGCAACCACTAAGACACCCTATACTTAATGACCATTTACCGAAGGCAACCGAAGTGAGAGTATACCCTAGGAGTGAACATGTGCGAGTGATTTGATTTCAGTTATTATCTTTGCACATTAGGGTTTTCTAGCTGTTTT
The DNA here is from genome assembly GCA_948472305.1 of Vicia faba. NCBI lineage: Eukaryota > Viridiplantae > Streptophyta > Magnoliopsida > Fabales > Fabaceae > Vicia > Vicia faba. The sequence goes on from OX451741.1 coordinate 1,463,401,934, forward strand.
AAATTATCATGCAATCTTGTCATAAAATCCTATTAACATACATCTAAACAGTTAATATTTGCGAGAATTAAAATGCGAGGAAAATAAACCTACGCTATTACAAGGCTTCGGGGTAGGGATTAATTACATAGCCAAAAAACCCGTAAAGGACGATAAATAAAAGAAATTCCTAGATTAAACTATTACATACCGTAGACAGTTACATCAATATTGCAAAAATAATAATAAACGCGCGCGATGAATCGAATGCAAAATAATTAGGGTTTTGACCCCAACAAAGGCTAATTGTAATTTAAAAGGAAAATTTATTTTGTCGTTTTTGTGTTATTTGAGAAAATAAAGCTCAATTGAATAATAATAACAAAACCTAATTACTAATTAATTTTAATTTAAGAAAAATAATTAAATTAACCTATTTTTGTATTTTTCATTTTTTGAGAAAGAAAAATAAATATTAAGTTACAAGTTTAACCCTAATTTTTTGCTAATTGGTTTTAATTAAAAAAAGTTAGAATTTCTCTAAACTAAATCAAACTAAATTATATAAAATTTGATTTTAAAAAAAAACCTAACTCTAATTTTTGTAAACTCTTGATTTTATGATTTTTTTTTGTGAAAAAAAGAAATTAATTTTGTTAAAAATAATTAAGCTAATTAAACTAAATAAAAGAAATAAATTAGAGAAAAGAAAAAAGAATGGGCCTGGTAGCTTTTAGAAAAAGGGGGGGTGTTGTTTTCAAATCTAAGCCCAACAAGTCCAGGCCTTGTTGACTTTTCCCAATCCTATGTGCAAGCTTGACTCAAGCGCATGGTGGACCTTCAGGGAGAAAGCCTTGGATCTGAAGCCTTGGTGGATTGAACGATCAGATCTGCATGGTACATGATGGATCCCTTGCCATGTGATACACTGGATTGCCTTGAAAATGTTGAGAAAATAAAATGAACACGCTTGGGATCGAACCCAGGACGTGTGCATCAAAGGCCAGCAACCTCACCATCTGCGCTAGCATGTTAGTTGTAATAATAATGAAACAAATAAAATATAATACAAATAACGTGCCACGCCTCCCAAAACACGCGTAAATTCAAACAAGCCACTCACACACCGCCACGCCATTGTCTTCTTCGTTGCTTCCGTCGTTTTAGATAAAAAAGACTTTTACCTACGGACATCAAGCGTAGGTATAGCCCCTGTGCATTTCCAAAATCTTATATACGCATGATAAATGAAAACCAATGGTACCGATCAACTCGTTTCAACCTCACGAGCATCATGTTACCATTATCACTAGCCAATTTTCTCTGTACAAGAAACCCCTAAAAACAAAGAAAGAACCCTAGCCATGGCAGTTTCATGTTCAGTCAATAAAAATGCAATTAAATATAGTCATTAGCTTGCAAACATCTCAAGGATTATAAATATGCCAATCAATCATGTTAAATATGCCAGAATCAATGTATTCGAATTCAAGAAAAGAGACAAACTGTGACTGCTACGATGTGTTTCAGGGTGTGGGGAAGCTTGCTAACTATTGAAACACGATCCTGGGGTGTCCAACAATTGATTGGTATGGTTAGAATGGCTTGAGATGGCCTGAAACTTGGAAATTGGTTTGCACTTTTTCTTGAGTTTTTGCAATTTGTTCTCTGCCTTTGCACGCCTCTAGCCTCTTCCTTTTGATCTGCTTTTGTTCCTTATGTATACTAGAATGTATTAGGGTTAAAATTTGTATCAAATCTTTTCCAATTATGAATATTGATCCATGATTCAATCCATGCACCAAATCTTTCCAAAACAAGCAAATTCAATCTTTTTGTGCCCATATGGAGCCTTGCACGATTTGATCTTTTCTTCAGCTGTATAATGGACCTAATCATGCACAAAATCTCAAGATTTAATTAGTTTTTGATATTTTCATTATTTTATATTGATTTTATTTGATTTAAATGAAATAAAATCAAAATAAATAACAAAAATAAAATAATGACAAATGGAAGGGCTCATGGGTTGTGGGTCACATTACAAACTTAGTGCAAGCATAAAAAGTTGGGCCCATTTAGCAAAAAATACAATTTTGGACACATTTGACTTTTGGCAATTTTGCAAAAAGGGTCAACTTGGTCAATGCATAACTCTTTCAATTTTGACCCTAGAGATGTGTTCTTGGACTTTTTAGAAAGCCTAGGATGTCCTATAAGCAACCATTTTGGTATCATCTCAATTGAGTCTTCCATGTTCATGTATGAAGCTTTGACCTAAAAGGTGTTTTTGTTGACTTTTCAAAATAACCTATAATGTCCAAATTCATATCTTCTTGTGAGTGCATATTTTGAACTTAGGAGCTGAAGATGGATTGTATGGAATTGCATCCTATTCAAAATGAGCTTTGGATGGGTCATTTTTGATAAAGTATGAGAAAGTTATTCTTGGTCAAAGTTGAGTTGTCTTTTCCTGTAAAACCCTAATTTAGAAACCTTTGGGTTTTGATGAATTGTGAGCAATCCTTGAGGATTCAAGATAAACCTTTGATAAAATGATGAGTAATACTTCAAAATGAGAATTTTGACCAAAAATCTTGAAGTTTGACTGTATGTGGGCACAGTTGACTTTTGCCCTAGCATAGTCGATTTTCAGGCATTTGAGCAATTGACTGAGCAAATTTTCTCTACAAGGCTTGAAACTTAGCATGGATGATCTTGAGAACATATTAGGACAATGGTGAGAATTTGGGATCCTTTGGACTCAAGCATCTTGATGCAAAATGAAACCCTAATTTGAGGTACACTGCCTTAGGAGAGAGTTTGTCTGGTCAACCCTTGGACTTCCTTGAGCAATTTGAAGACCTTACTTGACATGTATTGAGAAATATGGGAGGGCAAATTTTGGGGTACAACAGCTGCCCCTGTTCAATTTTCTTAAACCTGAGGATGTAGATTGGCTTGTCTGCCTTTCGTGATCTGAAGATGGAAGATGATTGAACACTAGAGTGCCAAGAAATTTGCACTCGCCTGAAGTGGTACTTATCTTACGATATCGGGAATGAGCTTATAGATGCCATTTAGAGGTCAACGATGGAAGATGGGCTTAAAGATACCATCCGAAAAAATGTTGATCGCATAAGAGATTCCTTTGCGAGAACCCGTATACTTGTTGTTGAGGAGGATTTCGCTGGGAGCATGTTTGTCTATGTCTTGGGAGAAATAGAGTTTTAGGAACTTCCGTTGTCCGTTACTCTACCGCGGAATCATCTCTTAGTTGAGGAGGTGACAATGAATTGCTATCTAGTCGTGCTCCAGGCTTTACAGTGATTTGCTGAGGAAAATAAGACTGACTGCTATCTGGTCGTGCTCTAGGTTTTACAGTGACTTACTGGGGAGATGAGATTAAATTTGCTATTTGGTCATCCTCCAGGCTTGGCAATTTCTCAATTCTTATATGGTCGTGCTCTAGGCTTCAGAAGGAATCAAGTGGTTATCCGGTCGCATCCGGGTTTCAACTTGAATTTAAAGCATACTAATATCTGGTCGATTTCCGGGCTTCATAGTAATTGGCGGGGTAAACTTCTATTTGGTTAAATTCCAAGCTTCGCAGTACCCCATACTGTTATCTGGTCGTGTTCTAGGCTTTAGTGTCCTTTGCCGCTATTTGGTCGCGATCCAGTCTTCACAATGTCTTATACCGTTATATGGTCGTGTGCCAGGCTTCACGGTGTCTTGTGCCACTGTCTGGTCGATCCTAGGCTTCATGGTATCTTGTACTGCTATTTGGTCGATTTCCAGGCTTCACAATAACTTGCTGAGTGTTAAGCTATTTTCCGGTCGATTTCCGGGCTTCAAAGCTTGAACTGGAATAGAAATCTTAGTATTGATTTGACTGAAGCAGGGGAAACTTGTGGGAACTTCAACTGGGAGAGAAATCTTAGTGTCAATTTGACTGATCCCATGAGAGGTCTCAGATTAACTTTGACTGGTATAGAAATAAGGGGAATCTTAGCGGCGATTCGGCTGACCCAGACGAAAGTCTTAAAATGTCTTCAACTAGAAAAGAAACCTTAGTGTCGGTTTGACTGAACTAGAGAAAACTTGTTAGAACTTGATTGCATCTTTCCCTGAAAGGTAAAGAGTTAGTCGTATGTAATGTCATGATATATGAAATGTATTGAGTAATGATGTTCTCAAAATAAATGAGATTGTGCTGTATGATGCATATGCGTATGCCATGATGTATGGATATGCAATGTTCTTGTGATATTCTCTGGCTGGGGAGAATAAATACCGGACTGTTGTTGGAGAGTATAAGGAGTTTATTTCTTCGTTCTCGATGGGGATAGTGACCGAAGATGATTAGCTGGGGACTTGCGTCTGTTCTGCTCGAGAACAATCCGCCGGGAGAGACTCTGTTTGAGAATAACCCTGTAGGAGAATGACTTTGTGGGGAAGAGAGATACTCTGTTGGATGATCTGCTGATTAGGAGAAATAAACTCAGCTGGTGGTGAACTTATATTACTGGTGATAGATAAACTCTGCTTGGGAGAATTTTGCCGACTCATTCGCAATTATGAACCTCGGCTGAGGAGAGCTAACACCACTGTCTTTGGATACTTCCTACTCTGCGGGGAGTGTATGCACCTTCAGTCATATTCTCAAGCTGGCTCTATCTCTATACCTGGTGGGTAGAGCAACTGTAAGGTTTGGACATTTCTTGTTTGCCCCTGTTCCTGGAATTACGAGTAATTGTCTTTTGTTTCTTATGTAAATATTTATGAGCAGCAATTATTTTCAAATGCATATATCAAAAATGAATCATTGGACGTTCTTGCAAAAACAAAATAGAAAAAGCAAAACAAGTTGAAATTTCTTGTGAAAATGAATTGTGTTGATTTTTGAAGTTGGTCTGTAACAAGAGTTTTGTACAAAGACGGTGACGTCCTAGTAAGAGAACACCGCCGAGGGAACAAAAATTATACAATTTGTGTAACAGAAAGAAAAACAGCTATGTCAAACAATCCCATCGGGTTCCAACTGTGCTATTGCCTTTATATCCTCAAGCGCCTCATCACTTTGCTACTTGGTCGAAGGTGGATCAGATTGATTGGTGTCGTCCGAGCTTGATAGTCGATACCGAAGTCTGGTCGCAAGATGATTCAATGAGACATAATGTTACGCTTTGTGATACGGTGGCCAGAACCAGGACTGTTTTAGGAAAATGTTGGTTTGTGTTTTGCGTTTGTGTTTGCAAAATGTCATGGTAAGCAAGAGTCGCCACCGACTTTTATTTTATCCAACAGGAAAGGAAAAAAATCACAAAAAATTCCTTTTTTTCGAGATTTTGAGTACGGGGGTAGATTATAGAAAGGGAAGGTATTAGCACCCTTTCTATCCGTGGTTTTCCACAGGCTCTTAGGTACTTGCTCATCATTTTCAAATTTTCTTCTGTGTTTGTGATTTGAAAAGTTTTTGTTTTACTTCGATTTAACCCTTGCTTCTGTCTTCAAGAGTGTTACAAAGTGTTTTTGAAAACTTTGTTTGAAAGGAGTGTATGTATGGAAAAGTTTATTTAGATTGAGCAAGTACTTAATATTCTACCTACTCTAAAAAGAGAATTGTTCTATGTGTGTTTCCTCTAGACAACACTATCCTACTATTAGTGAGTAGGTAGCACCGTCGTTGGAGTTTTAAGGGTCAATTCGAAAGGGACGTACAGTCACTAAAGCAATGTTAGGACGTCTTAGTAATAACTCTAATGTCTTAGATCAATTATTCGAGGAAACAATTCCGAGGCAACAATTCTGAGGTAACCATTCCGAGGAAACTTTTCTGAACGGGACTTTGATCCTTGTTTTAGACAAGAGAGCGACCACTAAAATACCCTATACTTAATGACCGTTTACCGAAGGCAACCGAAGTGGGAGTGTACCCTAGGAGTGCGCATGTGCAAGTGATTCAATTTCAAATTATTATCTTTGCACATTTAGGGTTAGCTAACTGTTTTAAAGTTAATCATACATTCTTGTCATGCATCCCTATTATTCATACATCTAACAGTTTAATATTTTGCGGAATTTAAAGTGCGGAAAGTAAAACTAAGCTATTACAAGGCTTCGGGTATTTACATAGCCAAAAACAAACCCTTAAAAAAGTGATAAATGAAAGTAAAGGTCCTAATTAATCTATTACAACTTGTGAGCAATTACATTAATTTGGTAAAAATAAACAATAAAGCGCGCGCGAGGAAATTAAAAATGATAAGAAATTAGGGTTTTGACCCCTTCTAACCTAATTGGAAGAAAAAATTGTTTTTGTTGTTTTTAATTGTTTTTAAGAAAAAGAATTAGGTTTTTTTGAAATTAAATATGAAATTAATTAGTTAATTAAATTAATTAAAGAAAATAATTAAATGGCCTATTTTTTGTATTTTGTTATTTTTTAAGAAAAAAAAGAAAATAGAATTAAATTAAAACCCTAATTGTTCTAATTAATTTTAATTATTTACAAAATGATTTAAGTTAACTTAGAATTAAATAACCAAATTAAATTAATTATTTTTTGATAAAAATAAACCTAAATATAATTAGGTGAAAAATATTTTTGTGATGATTCTTTGATGAAAAGAAACAATAATTTGTGTTAGTAAATATAAATAAATAAATTAATAAAGGAAAATATAAAAGAAAAAAGAAGAATTGGGCCTAAGAAGTCAGCAGAATGGGGGGTGTGAAAATCAGATTTTTGGGCCCAAAATGAATGATCCACGTTGACTTGCAAGATCCCATGCTTTGCTTTGACAAGGGTGTATCATGGACACCACATCATGGCCATCAGAACTAACCTCCTGGACACTTGGCAGATTGGATGATGAAGGACTTTGGTGGTCCTTGGCCTTGTGTGCGCGCTGGATCACTGAAAGAAAAATAGTATGGAAGAATTGAGGGACCTGGGATTCGAACCCAGGACCCAAAGCATTTTTCAGACACTCCAATGCCAACTGTGCTGTAAGCTTTTGTTGTACATAAAATAGTAATAATAGGTAATATACAATAATGGGAGTTAGTGGAGAGAAAAAAAAACAAAATTGCGCCAGAATTCAAATAACCCAATAGAAGGGTGCCACGCAGGTCATCCCCAACCTTGCTCCGTTGGTAAAAGTTGAAAACTTTTACCTACGGACATATGTCTGTCGCTACATCCCTGCAACTTCTCAAAATCAAGCACACGCAAGATAAATAAAATCCAAGGCCATGGATAGATTCGTCTGGACCTGTTGGGCATGATGGTGCCCCTTTCATGGCCCAATTTCACCTGTACTCAAAGATCCCAAATTGAGGCCACAAACCCTAACAATGGTGAAATCTCATACAGTCCATAAAAATGCAATTAAACGTTCCAGATAGCTTGCAAATGTGATGGTGAACAAGAATATACAATTATTTCATGGTATAGATGCCAAGATTATGAAATTTGAATTCAAGAAAGACCCAAGGTCGTGGCTGACTTACAGTGAGTTATAAGGCTGAAAACTCCTTCTTCTTGATTGGTTTCGCTTACTTGTGATCCTAGGAAGCGATTGGAATGGTCAGGAAGCCCTGGAATAGCCTGGAACTATGAATTCAAATCACCTCTTTTCTTTGTTTTTTGCAAGTTTGTTCTGACCTTGTGCGCCTCTCTCCAGCCTTGTTTTAGGTCTACAAATGTTCAATATATATCAAGGATTGGATTAGGGTTCAAAACATGATCTCAGTCTTCCTCCATTATTGATTTTGATCTTGATTTGATTCACTTAAAAACCCTTACAAAAATAGGCCAAATTCAATCTTTTTATGAACTCAAAGTCCTTGCATGAATTCAATCAATTGCTAGCTGGATGTAGGACCTGAAACATGTACAAGATCTTTGGATTTCAATCTTTTGGATTTCTCCATGATTTGTTTTGATTAAAATTTATTTAATTCAAATAAAAATCAAAATAAATAATAAAAACAAGATAATGACGAGTGGAAAGGGCTAGGACTCGTGGACCATGCCACTAACTCAAAAGAAGTGCAAAAAGTTAGGCCCATTTAGCAAAAATTGCAATTTGAGGCATAGTTGACATTTGGCAATTTTGCAAAAAAAAGTCAACTTCACCAATGCATAACTTCCTCAATTTTTACTCTTTGAAGGTGTTCTTGGACTTTTTATAAAGATTGAGATGTCCTCTAAGCAACCCTTTTGGTCTCATCTCAAATTGGTATACCATGTTCATGTATGAAGCTTTGAAAAAAAGGTGTTTTTGTTGACTTTTCAAAGTGACCTATAATGTCCAAACCCATAACTTCTCGTGAGTGCATATTTTAAACTTGGGAGCTGGATATGGATTGTAGAGAATTGCATCCTATTCCAAATGAGCTTTGGATGGGTCATTTCTCATAAAGTATGAGAAAGTTATGCTTGGTCAAAATTGAGTTGACTTTTCCTACAAAACCCTAATTTAGCAACTTTTGGTTCTTCATAAACTATGAGCAATATTTGATGAATCATGATCAACCCTTGATAAAATGATGAAATATACTTCAAAATGAGGATGTTGACCAAAAATATTGTAGTTTGACTATATGTGGGCCACAGTTGACTTTTGCCCTAGCAGGCCTTTGAGCAATTGACTGAGCAAACTTTCTCTGTAGGGCTTGAAACTTGGCATGGATGATCTTGAGAACATATTAGGACAATAGTGAAAATTTTGGATCCCTTAAACTCAAGTATATTTATGCAACATGAAACCCTAATTTGAGGTAGACTTCCTTAGGAGAGAATTTGTCTGGTCAACCCTTGGACTTCCTTGAGCAATTTGAAGACCTTACTTGACATGTATTGAGAAATATGGGAGGGAAAATTTTGGGGTACAACAGCTGCCCCTGTTCAATCTTCTTAAACCTGAGGATGTAGATTGGATTGCTGGCCTTTCGTGATCTGAAGGTGGAAGATGATTGAACACTAGAGTGCCCAGAAATTTGCACTCGCATGAAGTGGTATTGTCTTGTGATGTCGGGAATGGGCTTACAGATGCCATTTGGAAATTGATGATGGAAGATGGTCTTAAAGATTCTATCCGAAGGAGTGTCAATCGCCTAAGAGATTCCCTAGCGAGAGTCAGTATACCTGTTGTTGAGGAAGACTACGCTGGGGAGTGTTGATCTCTACTTGTGAGGAATAGAATTTTAGGAACTTCAGTCATCCGTTATTCTACTGGGGAATCGTCTCTTGGTTGAAGAGGTGAAAATGAACTACTATCTGGTCGTAATCCAGGCTTCATAGTAATAAGACCGACTGCTATCTGGTCGTAATCTAGGCTTTACAGTGACTTACTGGGAAGATGATATTAAACTCGCTATCTGGTCGTGATCCAGGCTTCGCAATTGCTCGATTCTTATCTGGTCGTAATCCAGGCTTCAGAAGGAAAGGAGTTGTTATCCGGTTGCATCCGGGCTTCAACTTGAATTTAGGGCACACTAATATCCGGTCGACTCCGGGCTTCTTAGTATTTGTCCAGGTAAACTTCTTTTTGGTCGAAATCCAAACTTCGCAGTGTCTTGTACTGTTATCTGGTCGTTATCTAGGCTTCAGTCCTTTTATCGTTATCTGGTCGTAATCCATGCTTCACGATGCTTTATACCATTATCTGGTCGAATACAGGCTTCATGGTGTTCTGTACTGCTATCTGGTCGTAATCCAGGCTTCAGAAGAAATCAAGTGGTTATCCGGCCGCATCCGGGCTTTCCATTTGACTTTGGGCCTACTAATATCCGGTCGAATCCGGGCTTCATAGTAATTAGCTGGGTGAACTTCTATTTGGTCGTAATCCAAGCTTCACAGTGTCCCTCACTGTTATCTCGTTGTAATCCAGGCTTCACATTGTCTCATACCATTATCTGGTCGAATCCAGGCTTCATGGTGTTTGGAGAAATCAAGGTACTTATCTGGTCGTAATCCGGGCTTCATAACTTGTATTAAAGATATACCACTATCTGGTCGTAATCTAGGCTTCGTAGTATTCTTGGATGCTATCTGGTCGTAATCCAGGCTTCACAACATCTTGTATTGCTATCTGGTCGTAATCTAGGCTTCACAATAACTTGTTGAGATGTTATCCGGTCGTAATTCGGGCTTCACGGCTTGTGTTTATGACATACCACTATCTGGTTGAATCCAGGCTTCATGGTGTCTCGTACTGCTATCTGGTCGTAATCCAGGCTTCACAGTAACTTGTTGAGCTGTTATCCGGTTGTAATACGGGCTTCACGGCTTGCTGGGGATTAAACTATTATTCGGTCGAATCCGGGCTTCATAGCTTAAAGATAAACCACTATCTGGTAGAATCCAGGCTTCGCGGTGTCTAATACTGTTATCCGGTCGAATCTGGGCTTCATAATATGCTGTAGAAATCAAGATATTATCCGGTCGAATCTGGGCTTCATAGCTTGAACTTTGTGAGAATTTGATTGTATCTTTCCTGAAAGGTAAAGGTTATTCGTATGTAATGCATGATGTGTATCAAGCAATGATGTTCTCAAAATAAATGAGATTGCATTGTATGATGCGTATGCATATGTCATGATGTATGGATATGCAAATGTTTTTGATGTTCTCTAGCTGGGGAAAATAAATCCCAGATTGCTGTTGGAGAGTGAAAGAAGTTGAATTCTTTGTTTCCGGTGGGGATAGTGAATGGAGATGATTGTGAGAATAATCCTGCTGGAGAATAAACCGGCGAGAAAATGATTTTGTGGGGAAGAGATGCTCTGTTAGAGGATCTGTTGATTTGGAGAAATAATCTCGGCTGGGGATGAATTACCATTGTTAACAATAATGAACCCTGTTGGTGATTGAGGTTCTGTTTGTGGAAGAAATGACTCTGTTGGGGATAATCTTCTAGTACTAGTGATAGATAAACTCTGCTTGGGGAGAATCTTAACGACTCATCCGCAGTTGCGAGCCTCAGCTGGGGAGAGTAGTGTCATGTTCGGGACCGCTAACATCACTGTCTTTTTCTTACTCTACGGGGCGTGAGTGTACCTTCAATCATTTTCTCCAACTAGGTCTATCCTTATACCTAGTGGACATAGCAACTGTAAGGCTTGGACATTTCTTGTTTTCCCCTATTCTTGATATTACGAGTAATCATCTTTTGTTTCGCATGTAAATATTTATGAGCAACAATTATCGTCAAATGCATATATTAAAAATGAACATTGGACGTTCTTTGCAAAACAAAATAGAAAAAGGAAAACAATTTGAAATTTCTTTGTGAAAATGAATTGTATTGATTATGAAGTTGGCCTGTAAATAGGCGTTTTTGTACAAGAGGTTGACGTCCTAGTAAGAGAACGCCGCCAGACAAACATAATTTATACAATTTGTGTAAAAGAAAGAAAAACAGCCATGTGAACAATCCCACTGGACTCCAACTCTGCTATTGCCTTTATGTCTTTCGAGCATCTCATCACTTTGCTACTTGGTTGAATGTGGATCAGACTGATTAGCACCGTTCGAGCTTGATAGTCGATACCAAAGTCTGGTTGCAAGATGATCCAATGAGACATAGTGTTACGCTTTAATCCCTAATTTTTTCCTGGACTGCCCTTTCGGGTTATCAGTCCACCGGGATACCCTTTTTTTCCCAAGCCGCCTTTTCAGGTTTTCGACTTGCCGGGTGCACAAATTTTTTTTATTTTCATCCCTTATTTTTGCCCGAACCCTTTTGGTTCGCCGGGAAGCCCTTATTTTTGCCTAGGCCAGTCAAGCTAGCGGGTCTTTGATTAGGCATAGTATTTTTTCACTATGTCTGCATTGACGGGGTGAGGAAGGTCGTCACCATCCATGGTGGTTAGAATCATAGCTCCTCCTGAGAAAATGTTCTTAACCACAAATGGCCCTTCGTACGTAGGGGTCCATTTGCCCCTGGGATCACCTTGAGGAAGTATGATGCGTTTGATCACCAGATCCCCGACTTGATACTCTTGTCGTCTAACTTTCTTATTAAATTCCTTGATCATCCGCTTTTGATACGTCTGACCATGACAAATAGCAGTGAGACTCTTTTCATCGATTAAGTTCAGCTGATCAAGCTGGGTCTGGATCCAGTCGTCTTCGCCCAAACCTGCATCCTTCATAATCCGAAGAGAGGGTATCTAAACTTCAATGGGTAAGACTGCTTCCATACCATACACCAAAGAGTAGGGTGTTGCCCCTATTGAAGTCCGCGCTGAGGTTCGGTACTCATGAAGAGCAAATGGTAACATCTCGTGCCAATATTTGTATGTCACCGTCATCTTCTGCACAATCTTCTTGATGTTCTTATTAGCCGCTTCAACAGCCCCATTCATCTTCGGCCGGTAGGGAGAAGAGTTGTGATGCTGTATCTTGAACTTCTTGCAGAGCTCAGTGATCATTGTATTGTTGAGATTTGTACCATTGTCCTTAATGATCCTCTCGAGTACACCATACCGACAAATCAAATTGTGTTGAATAAACCGCACCACGACATTCTTGGTCACTGTAGCAAAGAAAGTTGCCTCAACGCACTTCGTAAAGTAATCAATAGCTACCAAGATGAAACGATGCCCGTTGGACGCAGTAGGTCTGATCTCACCAATCATATCGATGCCCCACATTGCAAAAGGCCAAGGAGCCGTCAAGACATTCAGAGGAACTGGAGGTATATGCACCTTATCAGCATAGACTTGGCACTTATGACAGGTCCGAGAATGCTGATAACAGTCGGCTTCCATAGTAGACTAATAATATCCTGCTCGAAGGATTTTCTTTGCCATAGTATGTCCACTGGAATGAGTTCCGAAAGTACCTTCATGTAACTCTGCCATGATCTTTTCTGCCTCGTTCTTATCCACACATCGCAGTAAGGTTGAATCATGGTTACGCTTGTAAAGAATACCATTACTGATGAAGAACTTCACGGCGAACCTCCTCAAGAATTTCTTATCATTAACAGATGTACCCTCGGGGTATTCCTGAGCCTCAAGATACCTCTTTACCTCGTGAAACCAGGGTTTATCTGTTACCTCTTCAGTCTCAATGTCACAGCAATGTGCTGGTTCGTAAAACCTCTCAATGGTAATCTGGGGAGCCTCATTATCCCACCTGACCTTGAACATAGAAGACATGGTAGCTAGCGCGTCCGCCAGCTGATTCTCCTCTCTCGGGAAGTGTTCAAAGGTTATCTCCTCAAAGTGCGGGAGCAACGTCAATACATACTCTTTGTAAGGAATAAGATTTGGCTGCTTCGTATCCTACTCGCCTTTGATTTGATTGATCACTAGAGCGGAATCTCCGAACACACTCAAGAACTTAATCCTCAGGTCAATAGCTGCTCGAAGGCCCATGATGCGCGCTTCATATTCCACCTTGTTGTTGGTGCAGTTAAAACATAATTGGGCGGTGAATAGAGCATGACAGCCTTCAGAAGATATGATCACGGTGCCAATGCCATTACCCAAAGAGTTTGAAGCTCCGTTAAAATACATACACCATCGGGTTCCATCCTCAGGTCCTTCATCCGGTCCAGGTATTTCACAGTCAGTCACCAACATGATGCTCTCATCCGGAAACTCGAAATTCATAGACTGGTAATCATCCACGGCCTGATGTGCCACATGATCTGCCAACACACTCCCCTTGATTGCTTTTTGGGTTGTGTATTGGATGTCGTACTCAGTTAAGATCATCTTCCATCTTGCTATTCTTCAGGATAAGGCAGGCTTTTCGAAGATATACTTGATTGGGTCCATCTTTGATATCAATAGAGTAGTGTGAGTCAGCATATACTGTCTCAGCCGGCGAGCAGCCCATGCCAAAGTGCAGCAAGTTTTCTCAAGCAGCGAGTATCGGGTCTTACAGTCGGTAAACTTTTTGCTAAGGTAGTAAATAGCATGCTCTTTTCGGCCAGACTCATCATGCTGCCCCAGCACACACCCCATTGAGTTGTCGAGTACTGTCAAGTATAAGATTAAAGGTCTCCCTTCAACTGGAGGCATCAGAATAGGAGGTTCTTGGAGATATTCTTTAATCCTTTCGAAAGTGGCCTGACATTCATCATTCCATCTTACCACTTGATCTTTCTTCAGTAGTTTGGAGATTGGCTCACAAGTAGCAGTCAGGTGTGAGATGAATCGGGCAATATAGTTCAGACGTCCCAGAAAGCCTCTGACTTCTTTTTCTATTCGGGGAGCTGGCATTTCCTGTATAGCCTTTACCTTGGATGGATCCATCTGAATACCCTTATCACTTACGAAAAAACCCAGCAGCTTACCAGATCTCACCCCGAAGGTGCACTTGTTCGGATTTAACCTCAGCTGGTACAAATTCAATCTGTCAAATAGCTTTTGAAGATGTTCAAGGTGTTCCTCTTCAGTTTGGGATCTTGCAATCATGTTTTCAACGTATACCTCAATCTCATGGTGAATCATGTCGTGGAACAAAGCAATCATAACGTGCTGATACGTTGCCCCAGCATTCTTCAATCCGAACGGCATGACCTTGTAGCAAAAGTTACCCCACTGTGTAACGAACATTGTCTTCTCCATTTCCTTGGGGGCCATCTTAATCTGATTATAACCAGAAAAACCATCCATAAAGGAGAAGACCTTATGCTGCAAGGTGTTGTCGACCAGAACATCGATATGAGGGAGTGGGAAATCATCCTTGGGGCTTGCCCTATTCAGATCCCTATAGTCCACACACATCCAAACCTTACCATCTTTCTTCGGTACCGGAACCACGTTGGCAACCCACTGTGGGTAAGAAGTCACAGCTAGAAAACCGGCATCAAACTGTTTCATGACCTCAGCTTTGATTTTCTCAGACATTTCTGGGCGCATGCGGCGAACTTATTGTTTCACTGGAGGACAGTCTTCTTTAGTTGGCAAGCGATGAACCATAATATCAGTATCCAACCCAGGCACATCTTCATAAGACCAAGCGAAAGTCTCAACATAGTCGCGTAGCATCTGTATCAACCGTTGCTTGACACTAGACTCTAGATTTGCATCGATCTTAACCTCTCTCTTGTCTTCTTTTGTACCCAGATTCACTAATTCTACTGGCTCTTCATGGGGCTGTATGGCCCTCTCTTCCTGTAGTAACAGTCTAGCAAGTTCCCCGGGCACTTCGCAGTCATTTTCACCTCCGTCCTCGGCTTGGTTGATCGGACTTTCAAAGTCATAACTGGCAATAGCAGAGTCGTTATCAGTGGGATCCATAGTGGATGTGGATCTGCATTATGATATGTGAGTGTGTGTAAGACAAATAGCCGTTTTGATAAAGTGCAAGATAGAAAATAAAAACAAGGAGCGTAAAATTTGCAATGCAAGAAAACGTCCAATGCTTTATTGATGATGTATGGAAATGACAAATATTAAGCCCTCACAGACAAAGCCATGGTGTCTCGGGCAAGGCACCGGGCCGTAAAGTTTTAAATTGTCTGTTACAAATCTCAAAAACAGAAGTCTATTACTGTGTAATAAAAGAAATTGGCACGAAGTCCTTCGTCGTCCAATTGTTCAATCCACCGTTGGTAGTCGGGTAAATCCAGCTTTCGAACTCTGACTCTTCTTCATCATCTTCAATCACATTCACTTCCGGATTACTGATACGCAGGGGAGGTCTTCAAATCCACGCATGCCACATAGCCCTTTGAGCTTCTGCAGTAAAACCCAAACCAAACTTGTCAGTCTTGTGTGCAAAGTCAGGGAGTTTGCCCCAATTTGCACACCGACCTTTTTTTATCACAGCCTTGGCATCCTTTAGGGAATCCATCTTAATTGGAAGTTCTTCAACAGCAATTTCAGTCGATGCCAGAGTCTGGGGGACTTCTTCAAAGTTCTGGCACGGGGTCTCGATAAATTCTCCATCCATCTCCAGGTACCGAAAAGAGTTAAGATGGCTCCCCATATACTCCTTTTCTCCTTGTACTGTAACAATCTTCCCCTTCATTGGATATTTCAACATCTGGTGGAGCGTAGAAGTCACTGCCCCAGCCTTATGAATCCACGGGCGACCCAGCAAACAAGAATAAGATGGTAGGAATCCATCACATAGAATGTAGACGCGAAAGTCTGGGAACCAACTTTAATAGGGACCTCTAGCTCCCCGTGCACCGTTCTTTTGGACCCGTCAAAGGCCTTAATCACAATATTACTTGGCTTCAGAACCAACCCTTCACAGTCCAACTGGTCTAATGCTTTCTTGGGTAAAACATTCAATGAGGACCCAGTATCCACCAGCACGTGGGCCAAAGTAGTGCCCCTGCACTCGATTGAAACATGCAGAACGTCATTGTGATTCCTTCCTTTGGCAGTCAGATCTGTGTCGGAGAAACCTAACCCATTGTCAGCGGTCAAACTAGCCACACAGTCTTTGAATTGATCAGCAGATGTTTCCTGCGGCACATGCGCAGTTTTAAGGAAAGCAATTAAAGTCTTTGCAGGGGCTTCTGAGCACAGCAACAAGGATAGCATGGAGATCTTGGACGGAGTCTGCCCCAACTGTTCGACTATGTTGTAGTCGCTTTTCTTGATGATCTTTAGAATTTACTCTATCTCCTGTCTAGAGGTTTCTACCACAATCTTCTTAGGTGCCTCCATCCGGGCAGGCTCACCTGTGATCTCTTTTCCCCGAGCGTCAGATGACCCAGCGACAGGGGTGATAATTGGAATATGAACCGGGGTAGTAGCTGGTGTACTGGCAGATGGAATAGCAACAGGCTTTCGAATAGTCGGAGGGGAAATCTCAAGAGAGAAGAGTCTTCCGCTTCGGGTGACCTTGCTAGACCCGACAATATTGCTGTCATCAGTATCAGCCTCTTCAACCTTCAAGTCTTGTTTGATCCCATGATAATACACATCGGCCCCATAGTGCCACGGGACAGCCTTATCCGAGGTGTAAGGGATAGGACCAGGAATAGTAATGATTAATGGAGCAACTCTCGGAACAGATGTAATCCTAACAGGCTTTCTCGAAGAAGCCTTGGAAGGATTGGTGGAAATGGTAATGATTGAAACATCTTCAACAGTAATCAACAGAATCAATGTTTTTTCAAACAAGATTTCTTTGTTATCCATCAGGCGTTGAACACCTGATTTCAACAAATGGCAACCAGCAGGCAGGATTGATCATAGGTGGCAACCTTCGCCACAACCCAGAAATAAACCGGCCAATAATAGGTTCTTCTTTACTGTCATCAACGGGGTAGAAAAATGCTTCTACGGAGGTCACAAATGAATCATCGTCCACAACATTTACTCCATGCTTGGGCATAGGAGCAGTCATAACATTAGGCTTTTCCGGTGCGTCAAACTCAATTTCTTTAGCATCAATCAAATCTTGCATCTTATTCCTTAAGGCCCATCAGTTATTTGTATCATGCCCCGGGCTATCAGAGTGATAGGCACAGTGGGCGTTCGGATTATACAGCGGTGATGTAGTGCTGGGATTCTTCGGGGCTTTCCTCAGAGTGATCAGGTTGGTCTTCAACAATTGCGGTAAAATTTGAAACAGATTCATACTGAGCCGAGTATACTGTCTTTGCGGTCTCTCTACTCTTTGCTGATTGTTGCGTTGTGGGGCAACAGTGGGTTTTGATATTACTACCGCATTGATTGCTTGGCGGCGTTCAGGTCGGTTTTGGTTCCTCGAGCTGTAAACTGCACTAGCCTCCTTTCTGAAAGGCTTCTTCTCTGAACTTGATGAGGCACCTTTCTGTATCTTGCCACTCTTGATGCCAGCTTCTACCCTCTCCCCAATCAAAATCAATTCAGTAAACTCTGACGATGAACTGCCGATCAAATGATTAAAGAATGGACCAGACAAAGTCCCAAGAAACATATCCACCAACTCCCTATCAGACAGAGGGGGTTGAACTCTTCCAGCCAGATCTCTCCACTTCTGAGCATAGTCCTTAAAGCCTTCGCCTGTACCCATAGACATACCCTGAAGCTGAGTATATGTGGGAGCAAGGTCGGCATTATACTGGTATTGCTTGTAAAAAGCAGCAGCAAGGTCCTCCCAGTTGCGGACATTAGCTCATTCCAATTGATAGAACCATTCAAGTTGAGTCCTTGACAGGCTATCTTGAAAGAAATGAACCCACAGGTTTCTATCAGCAGTATAGGGTTGGATCTTTCTAACGTATGAGCGGAGGTGTAGCTTTGGATAAGATGCTCCATCGTACTTAGCAAAGACAGGAGCTTTAAATTTGTGAGGGATCACCACCCCAGATGCCAATCCCAGATCTCCGAAGTTCAAGCCAGGGATCTTCTAGATCTCCATCGCACTCAAACGATCTTTAAGTTGCTTATACCTGTCCTCAGCAGGAGGATACTATTCTTCATTAAAATCAGTGTCATTATCAGAAACCACAGGACTAGGACCTTTTCTTTCCTCTTGATTCTCTCCTCCTCTAGATGAATGAGACAGATCAGCTTCCTATCGCAACCTATTCCCAAATTTATGACCCATATTCAGCAGAACCACCTTCTTCTTCTCTTTCAAGATGAGAGTCTTTAAATCTTGTTGCCCTTTGGCTAAGTTCAGGAACATCTCCTGGAATTGAGCATTCTGTGCTTGAAGAGCCTTGATGGCTTAATCGGTAGGTGTTTCAGAAGACATTTTGTGCTGAAATAAACAGCGAAGAAGATAAGAAACCTGTAATGGTACCTGTGATGAGGTGCATGATAATGGAATGCGTATGAAATTATTTCAAAGACTTTGGGAGATTTAAATTTGTAAACCAATAAATAAACAAACTTTATTAGATTCAAACTTGTAAAATGTTTAACAATGCCTTTAAGGCGTTACAAAAGAAATAAATGAAAATAAATCTAAACTAGAAAAACAACAAAGAATCAGAAATCCCACGGTCGCCTTCCATTTGTGCTGACATAGTCATTGATCGTCCTTTTGTTCTAAAGCTTCCTTGTAAGCCTCAAGATCTTCCTCTCTTTCTCGTGATACTTCTCCCGATAGGTATCCCTTTCTTCCTTTAACTGGATCCAAGATCTCTTAAATTCCCCAAGATCAGTAGGAATATAGGGATGGAGGATCGTATAAGGAACACCTTCTTCGTTAGTATGCTCTATAATCACCGGCAAAACAGCTTCTTAAGGCATCCCCAGCTTTTGAGCACGGGCTCGAACCCACTGGAGATAAGGTTGGATAGGGAGAGAAGTCTTTAGTCCTAGCTCTTGAGGGTCAGACCTGTTCACCATGCCCCAAGCTCGTATAAACCTGCGGCGATGTTCTTTAACGTCCTCCTTATAGTCAAAGACAATGTCCGTAAGAAGCAATTCATGGGGACCGTCTCTCCGAGCGCGCCCAAACTGTCGTAAAGCCAAACAAGGACTGTAAGTTATACCTCCTCTAATTCCGAGCAACGGAACATTAGGGTATTCCCCACATCGATCAATGATAGCTATTCTTTTCATATCCTTAGAACTCCAAAGGATGTCCGTATGAGCAAGGGACATGATTCTGTAAGCCCATCCTACACCTTCCTTATTATTCAATACAGATTTGGGGAGGAGCAAAATAAACCACCTCGCTAACAGCGGCATACAACACATGAGGGTCCCTCTTTTACGCGCCGTACAGGTATAAATAGCATGCAGAATATCACCCAGGAGGGTAGGTACAGGATTGCGAGACAAGAAGATCTTCACCGCATTCACATCTATGAAGGAATCTGGATTCAGGAAAAGAACCAAGTCGTAGATGAGGAGAGCCAAGATGTCTTTGAAAGCTTGGAAATCCAAGTTATCCCAGAACTGATGAGCTTGATCGATCAGAAACTTGGCCAAGAAACCTTTAACCCCGCTCTGTGTCTCCCAATTAGACACTACATCAGCCTTCTTCAAGTGTAAAGCCAAGGCAATGTCCTCTGGTCTAGGAGCCTCTTCCAAACCTGTGAAGGGAATTTTCTCAAGGATGGATATACCTAATAAATCAGAAAACTCCTCCAAAGTGGGGACTAGCTGATAATCCGGGAAGGTAAAACAGTGATGCAACAGATTAAAGAACTGGAAAAGGACGCTCATCATCTGCTCATCCAACTTTGAAGTGACCAGGCTAAAGAGATGACCATGTCTTCTAACAAATGAAAAAGTATCAGGAACTTTTGAGACTAACTCTCTGAGCTGAGCAGGGATTTCCACGAAGTTAACTCGGATGGTATTTCTGTGTATGGAAGCCATGATCTGCAGAACAGAACAAAGATAAATCCCTTCGGTCTTTGAAATGGTTAGTCTAATGAAATATGCATGCTATGTCATGATGCATTATGTCATGATAAAACACACAACAGGTATAGCAGATAGCAGACATGGTAAAGGCAAACAAGTCACACAATAACCCTTAAGTTTCATACTTGCATGGAGTCTAAGTACTACCCTCTTGAAGTTCAGTTGGTCCAACATGTCCTAATAATAGTAACCGGGTTCTAGAGGTTCTCAATATTACTAACCGTCCTCCATTGGTCATAGTTTTGGTTCACACAATCTTTTCTTGCGGCCAGAACTATCTCGAGAGTATGGTCTCAATGAGTGTAGTATCGAGTATCAACCAGTTCCCAGCTCTATGCCGAGGCCGGCTATCTCACTACTTCCTATGGCCAAGTTGGTCAATTATAGGTTCTAAGGTCAGTTGATGCTTAACGACCCATATAGAAGCCCCATATTCTACTTGTTTCTCCATAAGGGATATCAGTACCAACTAATGTGCCAAATCAACGTAGCTACTACTTCAACCGTATCAGTCTACGCCGTACAGTTCCCTCACAGTTTATTGCTACTTACCTAAAAGGTGTCCCTCAGATCCGAGTTAGGATCTATAGTAACTCCAATACAAAGCCCACAAAGATAAAGCAATCAAATCAAACAATAGAAGCAATATGATAAACTAATCCTAAGGTATACCCCACTTATTAAGTCCCCAGCAGAGTCGTCAGTTCTATGATACGGTGGCCAGAGCCGGGACTATTTTAGGAAAATGCTGGTTTGCGTTTTGCGTTTGTGTTTGCAAAATGTCGCGGTAAGCAAGAGTCACCACCGACTTTTATTTTATCCAACAGGAAAGGAAAAAAAAGCACAGAAAAATTCCTTTTTTTTCGAGATTTTGAGTACGGGGGGGTAGATTATAGAAAGGGAAGGTATTATCACCCTTTCTATCCGTGGTTTTCCACGGGCTCTTAGGTACTTGTCATCATTTTCAAATTTGCTTCTGTGTTTGTGATTTGAAAAGTTTTTGTTTTACTTCGATTTAACCCTTGCTTCTGTCTTCAAGAGTGTTATGAAGTGTTTTTGAAAACTTTGTTTGAAAGGAGTGTATGTGTAGAAAAGTTTGTTTAGATTGAGCAAGTACTTAAGATTCTACCTACTCGAAAAAGAGAATTGTTCTATGTTTGTTTCCTCTAGACAACGCTATCCTACTATTAGTGAGTAGGTAGCACCATCGTTGGAGTTTTAAGGGTCAATTCGAAAGGGACGTACAGTCACTAAAGCAATGTTAGGACGTCTTAGTAATAACTCTAATGTCTTAGATCAATTATTCGAGGCAACAATTCTGAGGCAACCATTCCGAGGCAACTTTTCCGAACGGGACTTTGATCTTTGTTTTAGACAAGAGAGCGACCACTAAAATACCCTATACTTAATGACCGTTTACTGAAGGCAACCGAAGTGGGAGTGTACCCTAGGAGTGCGCATGTGCGAGTAATTCAATTTCAAATTATTATCTTTGCATATTTAGGGTTAGCTAACTATTTTAAAGTTAATCATACATTCTTGTCATGCATCCCTATTATTCATACATCTAATAGTTTAATATTTTACAGAATTTAAAGTGCAGAAAGTAAAACTAAGCTATTACAAGGCTTCGGGTATTTACATATCCAAAAAACAAACCCTTAAAAAAGCGATAAATGAAAGTAAAGGTCCTCATTAATCTATTACAACTTGTGAGCAATTACATTAATATGGTAAAAATAAACAATAAAGCACGCGCGAGGAAATTAAAAATGATAAGAAATTAGGGTTTTGACCCCTTCTAACCTAATTGGAAGAAAAAATTATTTTTGTTGTTTTTAATTGTTTTTAAGAAAAAGAATTAGGTTTTTTTGAAATTAAATATGAAATTAATTAGTTAATTAAATTAATTAAAGAAAATAATTAAATGGCCTATTTTTTGTATTTTTTTATTTTTTAAGACAAAAAGAAAATAGAATTAAATTAAAACCCTAATTGTTCTATTTAATTTTAATTATTTAGAAAATGATTTAAGTTACCCTAGAATTAAATAACCTAATTAAATTAATTATTTTTTGATAAAAATAAACCTAAATCTAATTGGGTGAAAAATATTTTTATGATGATTATTTGATGAAAAGAAACAATAATTTGTGTTAGTAAATATAAATAAATAAATTAATAAAGGAAAATATAAAAGAAAAAAGAAGAATGTGGCCTGAGAAGTCAGCAGAATGGGGGGTGTGAAAATTAGATTTCTGGGCCCAAAATGAATGATCCACGTTGACTTGCAAGATCTCATGCTTTGCTTTGACAAGGGTGTATCATGGACACCACATCATGGCCATCAGAACTAACCTCCTGGACACTTGGCAGATTGGATGATGAAGGACTATGGTGGTCTTTAGCCTTGTGTGCACACTGGATCACTGAAAGAAAAATAGTATGGAAGAATTGGGGGACCTAGGATTCGAACCCAGACCCAAAAGCATTTTTCAAACACTCCAATGCCAATTGCGCTGCAAGCTTTTGTTGTACATAAAATAATAATAATAGGTAATATACAATAATGGGAGTTAATGGAGAGAAAAAAAACAAAATTGCACCAGAATTCAAATGACCCAATTGAAGGGTGCCACGCAGGTCATCCCCAACCTTGCTCCATTGGTAAAAGTTGAAAACTTTTACCTACAGACATATGTCCGTCGCTACATCCCTGTAACTTCTCAAAATCAAGCACAAGCAAAATAAATAAAAACCAAGGCCATGGATAGATTCGTCTGGACCTGCTGGGCATGATGGTGCCCCTTTCATGGCCCAATTTCACCTGTACACAAAGATCCCAAATCGAGGCCACAAACTCTAACAATGGTGAAATCTCATACAGTCCATAAAAATGCAATTAAACGTTCCAGATAGCTTGCAAATGTGATGGTGAACAAGAATATACAATTATTTCATGCTATAGATGCCAAGATTATGAAATTCGAATTCAAGAAAGACCCAAGGTCGTGGCTGACTTACAGTGAGTTATAGGGCTGAAAACTCCTTGTTCTTGATTGGTTTCGCTTGCTTGTGATCCCAGTAAGCGATTGGAATGGTCAGGAAGCCCTGGAATAGCCTGGAACTATGAATTTGAATCACCACTTTTCTTTGTTTTTTGAAAGTTTGTTCTGACCTTGTGCGCCTCTCTCCAGCCTTGTTTTAGGTCTGCAAATGTTCAATATATATCAAGGATTGGATTAGGGTTCAAAACATGATCTCAATCTTCCTCCATTATTGATTTTGATCTTGATTTGATTCACTTAAAAACCCTTCCAAAAATAGGTCAAATTCAATCTTTTTATGCACTCAAAGGCCTTGCACGAATTCAATCAATTGCTAGCTGGATGTAGGACCTGAAACATGTACAAGATCTTTGGATTTCAATGTTTTGGATTTCTCCATGATTTGTTTTGATTAAAATTGATTTAATTCAAATAAAAATCAAAATAAATAATAAAAACAAGATAATGACAAGTGGCAAGGGCTAGGTCTCGTGGACCATGCCACCAACTCAAAACAAGTGCAAAAAGTTAGGCCCATTTAGCAAAAATTGCAATTTGAGGCATAATTGACTTTTGGCAATTTTGCAAAAAAGGTCAACTTCAACAATGCATAACTTCCTCAATTTTGACTCTTTTAATGTGTTATTTGACTTTTTAGAAAGCTTGAGATGTTCTATAAGCAACCCTTTTGGTCTCATCTCAATTTGGTATTCCATTTTCATGTATGAAGCTTTGAAATAAAAAGGTGTTTTTGTTGACTTTTCAAAGTGACCTATAATGTCCAAATTCATAACTTCTTGTGAGTGCATATTTTGAACTTGGGAGATGAATATGGATTGTAGAGAATTGCATCCTCTTCAAAATGAGCTTTTTATGGGTCATTTATCATAAAGTATGAGAAAGTTATGCTTGGTAAAAGTTGAGTTGACTTTTCCTACAAAACCCTAATTTAGCAACTTTTGGTTCTTGATGAATTATGAGCAATCTTTGATGAATCATGATCAACCCTTGATCAAATTATGAAATATACTTCAAAATGAGGATGTTGACCAAAAATCTTGAAGTTTGACTGTATGTGGGCCACAGTTGACTTTTGCCCTAGAATAGTCGATTTTCCGGCCTTTGAGCAATTGACTGAGCAAACTTTCTCTGTAGGGCTTGAAACTTGACATGGATGATCTTGAGAACATATTAGGACAATAGTGAGCATTTGGGATCCCTTGGACTCAAGTATCTTGATGCAACATGAAACATTAATTTGAGGTAGACTGCCTTAGGAGAGAGCTTGTCTGGTCAACCCTTGAACTTCCTTGAGCAACATGAGGATTTTTCTTGAAATGTTTTGAGAAATATGGGAGGGAAAATTTTGGGGTACAACACGCTTCAATCCCTAATTTTTCCCTGGACCTCCCTTTCAGGTTTTCGGCCCACCGGGATACCCTTTTTTGCCCAAGCTACCTTTTCAGGTTTTTCGACTTGTCGGGTGTACAGTTTTTTCATTTTCATCCCTTACTTTTGCCCGAACCCTTTTGGTTCGCCGGAAAGCCCTTATTTTTGCCTAGGCCAGTCGACCTAGCGGGTCTTTGATTATGCGTAGTATTTTTTCACTATGTCTGCATTGACGGGGTGAGGAAGGTCGTCACCATCCATGGTGGTTAGAATCATAGCTCCTCCCGAGAAAATGTTCTTAACCACAAATGGACCTTCGTATATGGGGGTCCATTTTCCCCTAGGATCACCTTGCGGTAGTATGATGCGTTTGATCACTAGATCCCCGACCTGATATTCTTGACGTCTGAATTTCTTGTTAAAAGCCTTGATCATTCGCTTTTGATACGTCTGACCATGACAAATAGCAGTAAGTCTCTTTTCATCAATTAGATTCAACTGGTTAAGTCAGGTCTAGATCCAGTCGTCTTCGCTCAAACCTGCATCCTTCATAATCCGGAGAGAGGGTATTTGGACTTCGATGGGTAGGACTGCTTCCATGCCATACACCAGAGAGTAGGGTGTTGCCCCTGTTGACGTCTGTGCTGAGGTGCGGTACCCTGAAGAGAGAATGGTAACATCTCATGCCAGTCTTTATATGTCACCGTCATCTTCTGCACAATCTTCTTGATGTTCTTGTTAGCTGCTTCAACAGCCCCATTCATCTTCCACCGATAGGGAGAAGAGTTGTGATGCTGTATTTTAAACTGTTTGTAGAGCTTGGTGATCATTGTGTTGTTGAGATTTGTACCATTATCAGTAATAATTCTCTCTGGTACATCATATCGACAGATCAAGTTGTGTCGGATAAACAGCGCCACGACGTTCTTGGTTACTGTAGCAAAGGAAGCTGCCTCGACCCACTTCCTGAAATAATCAATAGCTACCAGAATGAAATGATGCCCGTTGGACGCGGTAGGTCTGATCTCGTCGATCATGTCGATTCCCCACATTGCAAAAGGCCAAGGAGCCTTCAAAACATTCAGAGGAACTGGAGGTACATGCACCTTATCAGCATAGACTTCGCACTTATGACAGGTTCGAGAATGCTGATAACAATCGGCTTCCATAGTAGACCAGTAATATCATGGCCGTAGGATTTTATTCGCCATGGTATATCCACTGGAATGAGTTCTGAAGGTACCTTCATGTAGCTCTGCCATGATCCTTTCGGCCTTGCTCTTGTCCATACATCGCAGTAAGATTGAATCATGGTTACGTTTATAAAGGGTCTCATTGCTAATGAAGAACTTCGCAGCAAACCTTCTCAAGAACTTCTTATCATTAACAGATGCACCCTCGGGGTATTCTTGAGCCTCAAGATACCTCTTTACTTCGTGAAACCATGGTTTATCTGCTACCTCCTTGGTGTTGATCTCACAGCAATGTGCGGGTTCATCCAACCTCTCAATGGTAATCTGGGGAGCTTCATTGTCCCACCTGACTTTGAACATAGAAGACATGGTAGCTAGCGCGTCCGCTAACTGGTTCTCCTCTCTCGGGAAGTGTTCAAAGGTTATCTCCTCAAACTGTGGGAGCAAGGTCAATACATATTCTCTGTAAGGGACAAGATTTGGGTTCTTCGTATCCCACTCGCCTTTGATCTGACTGATCACCAGAGAGAAATCTCTGAATATACTCAAAAACTTAATCCTCAGGTCAATGGCAGCTCGAAGACCCAGGATACACGCTTCATACTCCGCCATATTGTTGGTGCAGTTGAAACATAATCGGGCGGTGAATGGAGTATGACAACCCTTAGGAGATATAATTATAGCGCCAATGCCATTACCTAACGCGTTTGAAGATCTTTCAAAATACATAGACCATCGGGATCCCTCCTCGGGTCCTTCATTCGGTCCAGGTTCTTCACAGTCGGTCACCAACATGATGTTCTCATCCAGGAACTCGAAATTCATGGATTGGTAGTCATTCACGGCCTGATGCGCCAAATGATCCACCAACACACTCCCCTTGATTGCTTTTTGGGTGGTGTATTGGATGTCATACTCGGTTAGGATCATCTGCCATCTTGCTATCCTTCCGGAGAGGGCGGGCTTCTCGAAAATATACTTGATTGGATCTATTTTTTATATCAACAAGGTAGTGTGAGTCATCATATACTGTCTCAGCCGGCGAGCAGCCCATGCCAAAGCGCATCAAGTTTTCTCGAGCAATGAGTATCGGGTCTCACAGTCGGTAAACATTTTGCTAAGGTAGTAAATAGCGTGCTCTTTTCGGCCAGACTCGTCATGCTGCCCCAGCAAACACCCCATTGAACTATCCAGTACTGTCAAGTATAAGATCAAAGGTCTTCCTTCAATTGTAGGTTTCATAATTGGTGGCTCTTGGAGGTATTCCTTGATTCTTTCGAAAGCGGTCTGACATTCATCATTCCATTTTACTACTTGATCTTTCTTCAGCAGCTTGAAGATTAACTCACAAGTAGCAGTCAGGTGTGAAATGAACCTGGCGATGTAATTTAGACGTCTCAAGAAGCCTCTAACTTCTTTCTTTGTGCGGGGAGCAGGCATCTCTTGTATGGCTTTTACCTTAGAAGGGTCCACCTGAATGCCCTTATCACTGACGACGAAACCCAGCAGCTTACCAGACCTTACCCTGAAGGTGCACTAGTTCGGGTTCAACCTC
This sequence comes from Vicia faba, assembly GCA_948472305.1. Taxonomy (NCBI): domain Eukaryota; kingdom Viridiplantae; phylum Streptophyta; class Magnoliopsida; order Fabales; family Fabaceae; genus Vicia; species Vicia faba. Next base: position 1,463,429,404 of record OX451741.1, read on the forward strand.
AGCTTGTACGTCTTCAACCTGTCGAACAGTTTCTGGTGATGGTCAAGGTGCTCTTCCTCAGTCTGGGACCTTTCTATCATGTCATAAACATAAACTTCGATCTCATGGTGAATCATGTCGTGGAACAAAGCGACCATGGCGCGCTGATGAGTTGCCCCAGCATTCTTCAACCCGAAAGGAATTACCTTGTAACAGAAGGTGCCCCACTATTTAACGAAGGTTGTCTTCTCCATGTCTTCAGGAGCCATCTTAATCTGGTTGTATCCAGAAAAACCATCCATGAAGGAGAAGATTTTATGCTGCACGGTGTTGTCGACCAGAACATCAATGTGAGGAAGTGGGAAGTCATCCTTGGGGCTTTCCCTAATCAGATCTCTATAGTCCACACACATCCGTACCTTACCATCCTTCTTAGGTACTGGAATAACGTTGGCAACCCACTGCAGATAAGAAGTGAAAGATAAAAATCCCGCGTCGAACTAATTCATGACCTCAGCTTTGATTTTCTCAGACATCTCAGGGCGCATACAGAGAACCTTCTTCTTTACCGGAGGACAATCTTCTTTTGTTGGCAGGCGGTGTACCACAATATCAGTGTCCAAACCAGGCATGTGTTCATAACACCAAGGGAAGATCTCAACATAGTCGCGTAGCATTTGTATCAACCGTTGCTTGACACTAGGCTCCAGATTTGCTCCTATCTTAACCTCTTTCCTGTCTTCCTCTGTACCCAAATTCACTAACTCCACTAGCTCTTCATGAGGCTGTATGGCCCTCTCTTCCTGTTGTAATAGTCTAGCAAGTTCCCCAGGCACCTCGCAATTATCCTTACCTTTGTCCTCAGCTTGGTTGATCGGATTTTCGAAGTCATAACTAGCAGTAGCAAAGTCGTTATCAATGGGATCCAAAATGGATATGGATCTGCATTATGATACGTGAGTGTGTGTAAGAGAATAGCTGTTTTTGATAAAGCGAGAGACAGAAAAAAGAAAAACAAGGAGCGCAAAATTTGTAATGCAAGAAAACGTCCAATGTCTTATTAATGATATATGAAAAATGACAAATAATAAGCCCTCACAAGCAAAGCCCAGGTGTCTCGGGCAAGACACCGGGCCGTAAAGTTTCAAACTATTTATTACAACTCTTAAAACAAAAGTCAATTATTGTGGAATAAAAGAAACAGGTATGAAGTCCTTCGACGTCCAGTTGTTCAATCCACCATTGGTTGTTGGGTAGATCCAGCCGTTGATGTCTGAATTTTCTTCACTATCCTCAATTGCATTAACTCCCTGATTGCTGATGTGCGGAGGAGGTCTTCCAATCCGCACGCGCCTAACAGCCCTTTGAGCCCCTGTAGGAAAGCCCAAACCAAATTTGTCAGTTTTGTGCGTGAAATTAGGGAGCTGACACCAATTTGTACACCCACCTTCTTCAATTACAGCCCTAGCATCCTTGAGAGAAGCCATCTTCATCGGAGGTTTGTCGGTAGTAACTTCAGTTTACGCCAAAGTTTGAGGGACCTCTTCAAAGTTCTGACAAGGGGTTTCGATGAATTCCCCGTCCATCTCCACGTAGCGGAAGGAGTTGAGATGACTCACCATATACTCCTCTTCACCCCGTACCGTGACAATCTTCCCTTTCACCGGATATTTCAACATTTGATGGAGCGTGGAAGTCACTGCCCCAGCCTTATGAATCCAAGGGCGACCCAGCAAGCAAGAATATGATGGTCTGATATCCATCACATAAAAGGTGGACGCAAAAGTCTGAGAGCCAACTTTAACAGGGATGTCCACCTCCCCGTGCACCATCCTTTTTGACCCATCCAAAGCCCTGGCCACAATATTGCTTGGCTTTAGAATCAAACCTTCACAGTCCATACGGTCTAATGCTTTCTTTGGCAGAACATTCAATGAGGATCCGGTATCCACCAGTACATGGGCCATAGTAGTGCCCCTACACTCGAACAAGACGTGTAGAGCGTCATTATGATTCCTTCCCTTAGAGGTCAGATCTGCATCTGAGAAACCCAGCCTATCGTCGGCAGTCAGGCTAGCTACGCAATCTTTGAATTGATCGGCTGAAGTTTCCTGCGGCACATGCGCAGTTTTGAGGAACTCAATTAAAGCCTTTGCATGGGCTTCAGAACATAATAATAAGGAAAACATGGAGATTTTTGATGGGGTTTGCCCCAGCTGCTCGACTATGTTGTAGTCGCTCTTCTTGATTATTTTCAAAATTTCCTCTATCTCTTATTTCGAGGTTTCTACAATGATCTTCTTAGGCGCCTCCGTCCGGGCAGGCTCACTTATGATTTCTTTTCCCCGAGTCCCAGATGGCTCAGCGACAGGGGTGATGACTGGAATAGGAACTGGGATAGTAGTTGGTGTACTAGCAGATGGAATGACAACAGGTTTGTGGACAGTCTGAGGGGAGATCTCGGGAGAAAAGAGTCTTCCACTTCTGGTGACCTTGCTTGTCCCAACAATATTACTGACATCAACATCAGCTTCCTCACTCTTTAAGTCTTGTTTAACTCCATGGTAATATACATCAGCACCATAGTGCCAAGGGACAGCCTTATCCGAAGTGTATGGGATAGGACTAGGGACAATAATTATTAACGGAGCAATTCTTGAGACAGGTGTAATCCTAACAGGTTTTCTCGAGGAAACCTTGGAAGGATTGGAAGAAATGGTTATGATGGCAACATCTTGAACTGGAACCAACAGAATCATAGTCTTTTCGAACATGATCTCTTTATTATCAATCAGGTGATGAACACCATATTTTAATAAGCGGCAACCAGCAGGTAGAATCTAGCACATGTGGCAACCTTCACCACAACCCGGAAATAAATTGGCCAATAGTAAAATCTTCTTTACTATCATAAAAGGAGTAAAAATTTCTTCTACAGAGGTCACAAATAAATCATCGTCTATAGCATTTACTCCATGACCATGTTTGGGCATGGGAGCAGTTATGACGTTGGGCTTCTCTGGAGCGTCAAACTCAATCTCTTTGGCTTCGATCAAGTCTTGCACCTTGTTTTTCAAGGCCCAACAGTTGTTTGTATCATGACCTGGACTTTCGGAGTGATAGGTGCAGCGGGCATTCGGGTTATAATGAGGAGAAGTGGTGTTGGGGTTCTTCAGGGCTTCCCTGAGGGTTACCAGATTGGTCTTCAATAATTATGGTAGAATTTGAGACAGGGTCATATTGAGCCGATTGAACTGCCACTGTGGTCTTTCCACCCTTTGTTGATTGTTGCGTTGTGGAGCAACTGTGGATCTTGATATCACTACCGCATTTACTGTTTGACGGTGTTCAGGTCTGCTTTGGCCCCTCGAGCCATAGACTGCACTAGCTTCCTTCTTACCGGTGAAAGGCTTCTTTACTGCACTTGATGAAGTATCCTTCTGTATTTTACCACTTCGAATACCATCTTCTACTCTCTCTTTAGTTAAAATCAACTCAATAAACCCAAATGACGCACTGCCGATCAAATGATTGAAAAATGGACCAGATAACATCCCTAGAAACATGTCAACCAACTCCCTATTAGACAAAGGGGGTAGGACTCTTCCAACCAAGTCTCTCCACTTTTGAGCATAGTATTTAAAACCTTCACTTGCACCCATAGACATATCCTGGAGCTGAATACGAGTGGGAGCAAGGTCGGCGTTATACTGATACTGCCTGTAAAAAGCAGCAACAAGGCCTTCCCAGTTTCGGAGATTGGCTCCTTCCAACTGATAAAACCATTCAAGTTGAGTCCCTGACAGACTATCTTGAAAGAAGTGTACCCACAAATTTCTATCAGCAGTGTGAGGTTGGATTTTTCTGACGTACGAGTGGAGATGGAGTTTTGGACAGGATACTCCATCGTACTTGTCAAAAATCGGAGCTTTGAACTTATGAGGGATCACCACTCCCGATACCAGTCCCAGCTCTCCGAAATCCAAACCAGGGATCTTTTGAATCTCCATAGCACTCAGATGGTCTTCTAGCTTCTTGTACCTATCCTCAGCAGGAGGATATTGCTCATCACCATAATCTGTATCATTATCAGAAACTGCTGGACTAGGGTCTTTTACCCTTTGTTGGTTCTCCACGTCCTTGGATGAGGAGGTCAGATCAGCTGATTGTCTTATCCTTTCTCCGAATCTTCTACCCATGTTCAGAATATCAACCTTCTTCTTATTATTATTCTCTTTCAGAATCAGAGTCTTCAAATCCTCTTTCCCTTTAGCTAAGCTTAAGAACATCTGTTGGAATTGGGCATTTTGTTCCTAAATATCTTTGATGGCTTGATCAGAAGACATTTCGGCTGAAATAAACAGCGAAGAAGATGAGAAACCTGTAATGGTACCTGTAATGGTGTGCATGATAACGGGATGCGTATGTAATGATTTGAAAGACTTTGGGAGATTTAAATTTGCAAACCAAAAATAAACAAACTTTATTAGATTAACTTGAAAAAGGTTCAACAATGCCTTTAAGGCGTTACAAATAAGTAAATGGAAAACAAATCTAAAACTAGAAAAGCAAAATCAAAAGTCCCATGGACGCTTCCTCTTTGTGCTGACGTGGTCATTAATTACACTTTCTTCCTCGAGCTGCCTGGTGAGCTTCAAAATCTTCCTTTCTTGCTCGTGGTACTTTTCCTGGTAAGTATCTCTTTCTTATTTCAGTTGAATCCAAGACCTCTGCAATGCCCCAGGATCAGTGGCCATGTAAGGATAAATAACTGTGTAAGGAATGCCTTCTTCATTAGTGGGTTCCATAATCACCGGCAATACGGCTTCATAAGGCATCCCAAGCTTCTGGGAACGAGCTCGGACCCATTGGAGGTAAGGCTGAATGGGAAGGGAAGTCCTTGGTCCTAGCTCTTGGTGGTCAGATCTGTTCACCATGCCCCAAGCTCGTATAAACCTCTGGTGATGCTCGTCAACATCTTCCTTGTAGTCAAATGCAATATTCTCAAGAAGTAGCTCGTGGGGACCATCTCTCCGAGCACGACCAAATTGTCGCAAAGCTAGACAAGGATTGTAGGTTATACCCCCTCTGATTCCAAGCAACGGGACATTAGGGTATCCCCCACAACGATCAATAACAGCAGTGTCTTCCATAGCCCGGGAGCTCCAAATAATATTTGTATGGGCAAGTGACATTATTCTGTAGGACCAACCCAAACCTTCTTCGTTCTTCAACACAGACGTAGGGAGGTGCAAAATAAACCACCTTGACAGCAACGAAATACAACACATAAGAGTCCCTCTTCTTCGCACGGTACGAGTATAGAGGGCATGCAAGATATCACCCAGCAAGGTAGGCACAGGATTGCGAGAAAGGAAAATCTTGACAGCATATACATCTACGGAGGAATCCGGATTTGGGAAGAGAACCAAACCATAGATAAGGAGAGCCAAGATATCTTCAAAAGCCTGAAAACCCAAATTATCCCAGAATAGCTGAGTCTGATCTATCAAAATTTTGGCTAGAAAACCTTCGACCCCGCTTCGTGTTTCCCAGTTGGATACTACATCAGCCCGTTTCAAATGCAAAGCTGAAGCATTGTCTTCTGGTCTATGAACTACTTCCATACCTGTGAAGGGTACCTGCTCAAGGATGGATATGGCCAATAAGTGAGAGAACTCTTCCAAAGTGGGAACCAGCTTGTAATCTGGAAAGGTGAAACAATGATGCACAGGATCGAAGAACTGGAAAAGTACACTCATCATCTACTCATCAAGCTTTGAGGTGACCGGGCTAAGAAGTTGACCATGTCTCTTAATGAACATAGAAGTCTCAGAAACTCTTGAGGCTAACTCTTTAAGTTGAGCAGGTATTTGCACAAAGTTAACTCGGATGGTATTTCTGCGCATGGAAGCCATAATCTGCAAAACAGAACAAAGGTAAATTCCCTTGGTCTTTGAAATGGTTAGTGTAATGAAATATGAATGCCATGTTATGATGCATAATGTCATGAAAAAAAAGCAATAGGTATAGCAGATAACAGACATGGCAAGACAAACAAGTCACACAAAGACCTTAAGTTTAAGGCTTGCATGGGGTCAAAGGTATTACCCTTTTGAAGTTCAGTTGGTTTCAACCTGTCATAGCAAAAGTAACTGGGTTCTAGAGGATCTCAATACCACTGACCATCCTCCATCAGTCATGGTTTCAGCTCACGCAATCTTTTCTTGCGGACGGAACTATCTCGAGAGTATGGTCTCAATGAGTTTAGCATCGAGTATCAACCAGTTCTCAGCTTTACACTGAGGCCGACTATCTCACTACTTTCTAATGGCCAAGTTGGTCGATTAAAGGTTCTAAGATCAGTTGATGATTAACGACACACGCAGCGGCCCCATATTCTCCTCATTTCTCCACAAGGGATACCGGTACCAACCAATGTGCCACATCAACATAGCCATTGCTTCAACCGTATCGGTCTACGCTGTACAATTCCCTCACAGTTTATTGCTACTTACCTAAAAGGTGTCCCCAGATCAGAGTTAGGATCTATAGTAACTCCCAAACAACCCTTAAAAGTAAAGCAACCAAAACAAACAAGAGAAGTAATTATGATGAACTAGATCCTAAGGTATACCCCACTACATTTCCCCAACAGAGTCGCCAGTTCTATGATACGGTGGCAGAACCGACTGTTTTGAAAATGTTGGTTTGCGTTTTGCATTTTTTATTTGCAAAATGTCGCCGTAAGCAAGAGTCGCCACCAACTTTTATTTCATCCAACCGGAAAGGAAAAAAGCACAGAAAAATCCTTTTTCGACATATTCTGAGTACGGGGGGTAAATTATAGAAAGAGAAGGTATTAGCACCCTTTCTATCCATGGTTTTCCATGGGCTCTTAGGTATTTGCTCATCTTTTAAAATTTCTTGTGTGTGCTTGTTTTGAAAAGTTTTGATTTACTTCGTTTTAACCCTTGTTTCCGTCATCAAGAGTGTTACGAAGTGTTTTGAAAACTTTAGTTTGAAAAGTTTGTTTGAAAGTGTATGGTGTAAAAGATTTGTTGTTTTTGAGCAAGTACCTAACAGTTATCTACCTACTCGAAAAAAGATCGTTTCTGTTTCAGTTTCCTTTAGATAGCGCTATCCTACTATTGAGAAATAGGTAGCACCGTCGTTGGAGTTGTAAGGGTCAATTCTAAAGGGACGTACGATCACTAAAGAAATATTAGGACGTCTTAGTAATAACCCTAGAGTCTTAAGATCATATTCGAGGCCACATTTTCGAGGCAACATTTTTAGGCGACGTTTTCGAATGGGACTTTGATCTTTGTTAGACAGGAGGGCAACCACTAAGACACCCTATACTTAATGACCGTTTATCGAATGAAACCGAATTTAGAGTATACCCTAGGAGTGCACTTGTGCGAGTGATTTGATTTCAGTTATTATCTTTGCACATTAGGGTTTTCTAGCCGTTTTAAATTATCATGCAACCTTGTCATACAATCCTATCAACATACATCTAAACAGTTAATATTTGCGAGAATTAAAATGCGAGGAAAATAAACCTACGCTATTACAAGGCTTCGGTGTAGGGATTAATTACATAGCCAAAAAAAACCCGTAAAAGGCGATAAATAAAAGAAAAGTCCTAGATTAAACTATTACATACCGTAGACAGTTACATCAATATTGCAAAAATAATAATAAGCGCGTGCGATGAATCAAATGCAAAATAATTAGGGTTTTGACCCCAACTAAGCCTAATTGTAATTTAAAAGGAAAATCATTTTTTTGTCATTTTTGTGTTATTTGAGAAAATAAAGCTCAATTGAATAATAATAACAAAACCTAATTACTAATTAATTTTAATTTAAGAAAAATAATTAAATTAACCTATTTTTGTATTTTTCATTTTTTGAGAAATAAAAATAAAAATTAAGTCACAAGTTTAACCCTAATTTTTTGCTAATTGGTTTTAATTAAAAAAAGTTAGAATTTCCCTAAATTAAATCAAACTAAATTATATTAAATTTGATTAAAAAAAACCTAACTCTAATTTTTGTAAACTCTTGATTTTATGATTTTTTTTGTGAAAAAAGAAATTAATTTTGTTAAAAATAATTAAGCTAATTAAACTAAATAAAAGAAATAAATTAGAGAAAAGAAAAAAAAATGGGCCTGGTAGCTTTTAGAAAAAGGGGGGGGGGGGGTGTTGTTTGCAAATCTAAGCCCAACAAGTCCAGGCCTTGTTGACTTTTCCCAATCCTATGTGCAAGCTTGACTCAGGCGCATGGTGGACCTTCAGGGAGAAAGCCTTGGATCTGAAGCCTTGGTGGATTGAATGATCAGATCTGGATGGTACATGATGGATCCCTTGCCATGTGATACACTAGATTTCCCTGAAAATGTTGAGAAAATAAAATGCACATGCCTGGGATCGAACCCAGGACGTGTCCATCAAAGGCCAGCAACCTCACCATCTACGCTAGCATGTTAGTTGTAATAATAATGAAACAAATAAAATATAATACAAATAACGTGCCACACCTCCCAAAACGCGTGTAAATTTAAACAAGCCACTCACACACTACCACGCCATTGTCTTCTTCGTTGCTTCTGTCGTTTTAGATAAAAGGCTTTTACCTACGGATATCAAGCGTAGGTATAGCCCCTGTGCATTTCCAAAATCTTATATACGCATGATAAATGAAAACCAATGGTACCAATCAACTCGTTTCAACCTTACGAGCATCATGGAACCATTATCACTGGCCAATTTTCCCTGTACAAGAAACCCCTAAAAACAAAGAAAGAGCCCTAGCCATGGCAGTTTCATGTTCAGTCAATAAAAATGCAATTAAATATAGTCATTAGCTTGCAAACATCTCAAGGATTATAAATATGCCAATCAATCATGTTTAATATGCCAGAATCAATGTATTCGAATTTAAAAAAAGAGAAAAACCGTGTGACTGCTATGATGCATTTCAGGGCGTGGGGAAGCTTGCTAATGATTGAAACATGATCCTGGGGTGTCCAGCAATTGATTGGTATGGTTAGAATGGCTTGATATGGCCTGAAACTTGGAAATTGGTTTGCACTTTTTTCTTGAGTTTTTGCAATTTGTTCTCTGCCTTTGCACGCCTCTAGCCTCTTCCTTTTGATCTGCTTTTGTTCCTTATGTATACAAGAATGTATTAGGGTTACAATTTGTATCAAATATTTTCCAATTATGAATATTGATCCATGATTAATCCTTGCACCAAATCTTTTCAAAACAAGAAAATTCAATCTTTTTTTTCCCATATGGAGCCTTGCATGATTTGATCTTGTCTCCAGCTGTATAATGGACCTAATCATGCACAAAATCTCAAGATTTAATTAGTTTTTGATATTTTCATTATTTTATATTGATTTTATTTGATTTAAATGAAATAAAATCAAAATAAATAACAAAAATAAAAGAATGACAAATGGAAGGGCTCATGGGTCATGGGTCACATTACAAACTCAGTGCAAGCATAAAAAGTTGGGCCCATTTAGCAAAAAATGCAATTTTGGACACATTTGACTTTTGGCAATTTTGTAAAAAGGGTCAACTTGGCCAATGCATAACTCTCTCAATTTTGACCCTAGAGATGTGTTCTTTGACTTTTTAGAAATCTTAGTATGTCCTCTAAGCAACCCTTTTGGTCTCATCTCAATTGAGTCTTCAATGTTCATTTATGAAGCTTTGACCCAAAAGGTGTTTTTGTTGACTTTTCAAAATGACCTATAATGTCCAAATTAATATCTTCTTGTGAGTGCATATTTTGAACTTTGGAGCTGAAGATGGATTGTAGGGAATTGTATCCTCTTCAAAATTAGCTTTGGATGGGTCATTTATGATAAAGTATGAGAAAGTTATGCTTGGTCAAAGTTGAGTTGACTTTTCCTACAAAACTCTAATTTAGCAACTTTTGGGTTTTGATGAATTATGGGAAATCCTTGATGAATCATGATCAACCCTTGATAAAATGATTAATGATACTTCAAAATGAGTATGTTGACCAAAAATCTTGAAGTTTGACTGTATGTGGGCCATAGTTGACTTTTGACCTAGCACAGTCGATTTCTTGGTATTTGACCAATTGACTGAGCAAACTTCCTCTGCAAGGCTTGAAACTTGACATGGATGATCTTGAGAACATATTAGGACAATGGTGAGAATTTGGGATCCTTTGGACTCAAGAATATTGATGCAAAATGAAACCCTAATTTGAGGTAGACTGCCTTAGGAGAGAGTTTGTCTGGTCAACTCTTGGACCTCCTTGAGCAATTTGAGGACCTCACTTGACATGTATTGAGAAACATGAGAGGGAAAATTTTGGGGTACAACAGCTACCCCTGTTCAATATTCTTAAACCTGAGGATGTAGATTGGCTTGTCTGCCTTTCATGATCTGAAGGTGGAAGATGATTGAACACTAGAGTGCCCAGAAATTTGCACTCGCATGAAGTGGTACTTATCTTGCGATATCGGGAATGGGCTTATAGATGCCATTTGGTAGTTGCTAGAGGATTTTTTGGATGTGGGCTTAAAGATGCCACCCGAAGAGATGTCGATCGCATAAGAGATTCCTTTACGAGAACCCGTATACCTGTTGTTGAGGAGGTCTCTGCTGGGGAATGTTGGTCTCTTGGGAAAATTAGAGTTTTAGGAGCTTCAGTTGTCCGTTACTCTACTGGGGAATAATTCTTGTTTGGGAAGCGAAAGTGATCTAGTGTTTGGTCGGGGTATATGTTGCACCGCGACTTACTGGGGAAATGTGAAATCAAATGTGTTTGGTCGGGTCCAGGTCTTACAGTGTTGTGGACTGCTGTCTGGAGATAAGAGAAAATAAACCCGGATGGTAAGGTTATGAGAAGGAACTTGGATAGTAGGGTAACTTCGATACGAAAGCCTGAATAGTAGGGCTGTGAGAAGGAACCTGAATATTGTGTATTATTATTATATGTACAACAGAAGCGCGTAGCTCAGATGGTAGCGTGGGGGTGGAAATATGCATAAGGACCTGGGTTCGATCCCCAGGTCCTAAACTTTGTTCATCCTATTTTGTTTCAGGAATTCAAGTGCGTTACAGCCTCCAGCGTCCACCGTGCACCATCAAGATCTGGCCCTCTAATCCATCAATGTCCCCAGATCAACATGCCACCTTGGAAGGACCACCATGCGCCTGAGTCAAGCATGTATACTGGATTAGGGCGAAGTCAAACAGGCCTTAGCCTTTTTGGGCCCAGAAATTTTGTTTTCACCCCCCAATTGCTAATCAGCATCAGGCCCATTACTAATCCTTTTTATATTTCTTTTCTTTATTTCTTTTTATTCTTTTAATTTTCTTTATTCATTTAATTTACAAACTAATTAATTTTTCACAAAAAATATAAAATCAATGATTCATCAAAAATTAGGATTAGTTTTTATTTTATCAAAATTAATATGATTTAGTTAAAATAGGAAAGTTATAATTTATTTTCATGAATAAAATCAAAATAGAAATTAGGTTAAACTTTTGATTAAATTAAATTTTGCTTTTTTTTCTTAAATAAAAATACAAAAAATAGGTTTTAGAATAAATTAATTTATTTTTCTTAATTTAAAATTAATTAGAATTAGAATTTTCTTTTTTAATTTAACAATTCCATTATTTTCTTAAAACATAACAAAAGCATTTTCTTAATTATTCGCAATTAGGTTTAGGCAAGGGTCAAAACCCTAATTATCTCGTATTCGATTCATCGCGCGCATAATATTTTATTTTGTCAATATTTTTGTAACTGTGCATGGTTTGTAATAGATTAATCTAGGGTTTTATTTATCTCTTTTTCCCGGGTTTTTGGCTATGTAATTAATCCCCCTCCCCGAAGCCTTGTACTAGCGTAGATTTACTTTCTCGCATTTTAATTCTCGCAAATATTTAACTGCCTAGATGTATGTTAATAGGATTGTATGGAAAGATTGCATGATAACTTAATACAGTTAGAAAACCCTAATGTGCAAAGACAAATAACTGAAACAAATCACTCGCACCTATCACTCTTAGGGTATACTCTCATTTCGTTTGCCTTCAGTAAACGATCATTAAGTATAGGTTGTCTTAGTGGTTACCCTTCTGTCTAAAAAAGATCAAATGTCCCGTTCGGATGTTGCCTCGAAATGTTGCCTCGAAATGTTGTCTCAAAAATGTTGCCTCAAATATGATCTTAAAACTCTAGGGTTATTACTAAGTCATCCTAACATTGCTTTAGTGATTGTACGTCCCTTTCAATTTGACCCTTACAACTCCAATGACGGTGCTACCTATTTCTCAATAGTAGGATAGCGCTGTCTAAAAGGAAACAAGAATAGAAACAATCTTTTTAGAGTAGGTAGATGCTAGTAAGTACTTGCTTAAATCGAAACCTTTCACATTTACACTTTTCAAACAAATTTTCAAAACAACTTCGTCACACCTTTGAGGACTGATACAAGGGTTATCACGAAGTCAAACTTTTCAAAAACAAAGCACATACACAAGAAATTTTTAAAAAGATGAGAAAGTACCTAAGAGCCCATGGAAAACCATGGATAGAGAGGGTGCTAACACCTTCCCTTTCTATAATCTACCCCCCGTACTCAGAATATCTCGAAAAAAGATTTTTTCTATGATTTTTTACTTTCCGGTTGGATGAAATAAAAGTTGGTGGCGACTCTTTATTACCGCGACATTTTTCAAACAAAAAACTTAAAACTCAAACCAGCATTTCAAAACAGTCGGTTCTGCCACCAAATCACAAAATTGGCGCCAACATTACAACTTTTGCGCCAGTTCTGTGATACGGTGGCAGAACCGACAATTTTGAAATGTTGGTTTGTGTTTTGCATTTTGTGTTCGCAAAATGTCGCGGTAAGCAAGAGTCGCCATCGACTTTTATTTCATCCAACTGGAAAGGAAAAAAGCACAGAAAAAATCATTTTTCGAGATATTCTGAGTACGGGGGGTAGATTATAGAAAGGGAAGCTGTTAGCACCCTCTCTATCCATGATTTTCCATGGGCTCTTAGGTACTTGCTCATCTTTTTAAAAATTGCTTGTGTATGTACTTTGTTTTTGAAAAGTTTTACTTCGTGATAACCCTTGTATCAGTCCTCAAAGGTGTGACGAAGTTATTTTGAAAATTTGTTTGAAAAGTGTAAGTGTGAAAGGTTTCGATTTGAGAAAGTACCTACTAGCATCTACCTACTCGAAAAAGACTGTTTATATTCTTGTTTCCTTTTAGACAGCACTATCCTACTATTGAGAAATAGGTAGCACCGTCGTTGGAGTTGTAAGGGTCAGTTCGAAAGGGACGTACAATCACTAAAGCAATGTTAGGATGACTTAGTAATAACCCTAGAGTCTTAATATCATATTCGAGGAAACATTTCTGAGGCAACATTCGAACGGGACATTTGATCTTTTTAGACAGAAGGGTAACCATTAAGACACCCTATACTTAATGATCGTTTACCGAAGGCAACCGAAGTGAGAGTATACCCTAAGAGTGATAGGTGCAAGTGATTTGTTTCAGTTATTTGTCTTTGCACATTAGGGTTTTCTAACTGTATTGAATTATCATGCAATCTTGCCATACAATCCTATTAACATACATCTAGACAGTTAAATATTTGTGAGAATTAAAATGCGAGAAAGTAAATCTACGATATTACAAGGCTTCGGGGAGGGGGATTAATTTCATAGCCAAAAACCCGGGAAAAAGCGATAAATAAAACCCTAGATTAAACTATTACAAACCATGCACAATTACAAAAATATTGGCAAAATAAAATATTATGCGCGCGATGAATCGAATACGAGATAATTAGGGTTTTGACCCTTGCCTAAACCTAATTGCGAATAATTAAGAAAATGCTTTTGTTATGTTTTAAGAAAAGCATGGAATTGTTAAATTAAAAAAGAAAATCCTAATTCTAATTAATTTTAAATTAAGAAAAATAAATTAATTTATTCTAAAACCTATTTTTTGTATTTTTATTTAAGAAAAAAAAGCAAAATTGAATTTAATCAAGAGTTTAACCTAATTTCTATTTTGATTTTATTCATGAAAATAAATTATAACTTTCCTATTTTAACTAAATCAAATTAATTTTGATAAAATAAAAACTAATCCTAATTTTTTATGAATCATTGATTTTATATTTTTTTGTGAAAAATTAATTAGTTTGTAAATTAAATGAATAAAGAAAATTAAAAGAATAAAAAGAAATAAAGAAAAGAAATATAAAAAGGATTAGTAATGGGCCTGATGCTGATTAGCAATTGGGGGGTGAAAACTGAATTTCTTGGCCCAAAAAGACTAAGGCCTGTTTGACTTCGCCCTAATCCAGTATGCATGCTTGACTCAGGCGCATGGTGGTCCTTCCAAGGTGGCATGTTGATCTGGAGACATTGATGGATCAGAGGGTCAGATCTTGATGGTGCACGGTGGATGCTGGAGGCTGTAATGCACTTGAATTCCTGAAACAAAATAGCATGAACAAAGTTTGGGACTTGGGGATCGAACCCAGGTCCTTATGCATATTTCCACCCCCACGCTACCATCTGAGCTACGCGCTTTTGTTGTACATATAATAATAATACACAATATATCAAACACTATGGTTAAGTAAGAAAACCGCGCGGAATTTCAAACTGCCCAACCAGGGGGTGCCACGCCTCCATCTTCTTCCTCCCAGCCGTCTCTTTAGGCTATACACTTATACCTACGGGCTTAGCACCATCTCTAAAGACCCGTAACCCACAACAATCAAGAAAACGCATGCTAGATAAATTCTAATCACATGGTTCTGTTTGTATTGAACCAACGAACACCATGGTATTACTTTCTTGGACCAATTTTACTGATACAGAGAAACTCCAAAACATAAGAGCAAACCCTAACAATGGCATTTCTTGATTCCTGTACTAAAAACATAATTAAACACCACCAAAAGCTTGAAAATTTAATGATAAACAAGGATATATACACAAAATATGCTAATTATGCGTGAATCAATGAAAACGAAATCGAAGTTTTGGGACAAAACTGCGACTTCTGTACCTATGATTTCAGGCGTGATAGAGCTTGCAATTGGTTGGGATATGTTCCTGGGATGTCCAGCAACCTATTGGCAATCTGAGAATGGTACGAATTGGCCTCTAATATAGAAATTGGATCACCACTTTTCTTGCAATTTTTTTGAATTTTATTTCACCTCTGCACGGCTGCTTAACCCCCATGCTTGCTTTGGAAATGTTCCATATATATTAGAGAATGCATTAGGGTTGTAAAACCGATTACATCTTTGGAAGTTTTTCAAGATTTGATTTTGTTTTCATGGCATATGTAAACCTTCCAAATTTTGCCTAATCATGCTCTTTTTGTCCCAATTATCATTGATTTGATTTGATCTTGCAAGCTCATCAAATCTTGGTTACTAACCTGTCACAAAAACCAATCAAATCCAATATTTGATAATTTTCATCATTTATTTGATTTAATTCAATTTTTAATTAATGAAAAATCAAAATAAATTGAAAAATGAAGCAAACAAATGATGGGTCAGCATATGATTCGTGACCACATTATAATTGAGGTGCAAGCATAAAAAGTTGGGCCCATTTAGCAAAAGATGCAAATTTGAGCATGTTTGACTTTTGGCAATTATGCAAAAAAGGTCAACTTGGCCAATGCATAACTCTCTCAATTTTGACCCTAGAGAGCTGTTTTTGGACTTTATAGAAAGCTTAGGATGTCCTATAAGCAACCCTTTTTGTCTCATCTCAATTGAGTCTTCCATGTTCATGTATGAAGCTTTGACCCAAAAGGTGTTTTTGTTGACTTTTCAAAATTACCTATAATGTCAAAATTCATATCTTTTTGTGAGTGCATATTTTGAACTTGGGAGCTGAAGATGAATTGTATGGAATTTCCTTCTCTTCAAAATGAGCTTTGGATGGGTCATTTATGATAATGTATGAGAAAGTTATACTTGGTCAAAGTTGAGTTGACTTTTCCTACAAAACCCTAATTTAGCAACTTTTGGGTTTTGATGAATTGTGGGCAATCCTTGATGAATCATGATAAACCCTTGATCAAATGATGAATTATACTTCAAAATGAGGATGTTGACAAAAAATCTTTAAGTTTGACTGTATGTGGGCCATAGTTGACTTTTGACCTAACACAGTCGATTTCTAGGTATTTGAGCAATTGATTGAGCAAACTTCCTCTGCAGGGCTTGAAACTTGACATGGATGATCTTGAGAACATATTAGGACAATGCTGAGAATTTGGGATCCTTTGGAATCAAGCATATTGATGCAAAATGAAACCCTAATTTAAAGTAGACTGCCTTATGAGAGAGTTTGTCTGGTCAACTCTTGGACCTCCTTGAGCAATTTGAGGAACTCACTTGACATGTATTGAGAAACATGAGAGGACAAATTTTGGGGTACAACAACGCGAACTTATCCCAAAGTACCCTTACCCAGGTTCCTTCTCGGTTTAGATGCAGTTTTACCCAAACTCCTCACAAAGCAACCTTTCCCAGGTTCCTTCTCACAGCCCTACTGTGATACAGTGGGAGAACTGACTTGAGGTTTTTTGTTTGTGTTTGCAAATGTTGCGGTTTAGCAAGAGTCGCCACCAAATTTTATTTTATCCAAAAGGAAAGGTAAAAAAGCACAAGAAAGACCTTTGAGATTGTTTTTGGGTTCGGGGGGTAGATTATGAAAAGGGAAGGTGCTAGCACCCTTTTCATCCATGGTTTTCCATGGGATCTTAGTTACTTGTTTTAGATCACTTGCTTTTGCTTTTCAATTGTTTGAAATGGTGCTTTTGTGTGTGGTTTTGAAAGTATTTTGAAAAGAGGCCTTTGTTTAGGCAACCTTTGTAATGATTCTTGTTTGAATGTATACAAAGGTGTTTGTCTTTTGAAAAATGTTTCAATGTTTGAAAGTTTGTTGGGAAATGTTTTGAAATTATGTTGTGTGTTTTTGAAATTAGCAAGGATGGTTTGCAAGTTTGATCAAGTAACTAGGAGTTGTCTACCCTACTCAAAGATCTTTCCTACATATTTTTATTCCTTGGACATTGTTGTTTTACCATTGCATTTGGTAAACAACCCTATCTTTGGATGTTAAATGGGACGGGCGTGGGTCATCATATGACCATGATAGCAATGGTGCTAAGTATCTTAGCAAGTTTTTGAGGGTCTAGATCATTTTTGTAGGAAACCAAGATAGCGTCATCGAGGGACTATGATCTTTTGTTTTGATTTTGTTTTGTTTTGCCAAGATACCTAGCATGCATACCATGGCCATTTTTAAGGCAACAAGTGGATGAAACCCTAGGGGTGCTTGTGTGCATTATGTTGTCATTTTTCATGCATTTTTGTCTTGTGTTTAGTCATGCTATTTGTTTGATTTTTGTTCTTTGCATACAAACCCTAATTTACTATCATGGCATTTGAAAGCGATAAAATGCGTAAAAGTAAATCTAAGACTATTACAACATGATTATGGGGAGGGGGTACAAGTTTGAATAGGGGTATTTGCTCAAAATAAAACCCTAAAACTATTATTACAACCAAATTGAAGTATTGCACAAATAAATAAATAGACAATATTTAAATATGGAATAAATATAAATATGCAAAATGTTTTTTTTTGTAATTATTTCATGTATGTAAAAATGAATTTATTTAATGTATTTAAAAAAAATGAAAATGATTATTTTTGGAAAGGGTGAAAACCCTAATTTTTGTTTTAATAAAATATATTCTATATTATTTATTTATGTACAAGAAAATAAATAAAAATATATACAAAAGTGTTAAAAAATTAAAATGTGTGAGAAAATATTATTTAAGTGTATAAATAATAAAATAAAAAATATATATAATAGTTTTGTATTATTCACAAATTTTATTTAAGAAAATAAGTTATATTATTATTAATAAACTATTCCCATGTCCAAAAGATAATAAAATAAAATGTGAAAAATTAAGAGAATATTTTTGGTGATTTTTAATATTTATAAAAAATAAATAAAGTCATAAAATGTAAAAGAAATGAAAAATATACAAAAATAAAACAAATGGGCCAAGGGGGTGCAGAAAGCAAGCATGGGGGTGTCAAAAGCATAACAAAGCCAGGCCCAGCCCAAGTCACGCTTCATCCCTGTCCTTTTGCCAAAACGCGTGCTTCTGCAACTTCAAATCTGTTCTCTCTATTCTTTGCATGAAATCAAAAACTCACAACATGAAACTTATAGAGCTTTAATCCACGATTATAACCATATAAAAAACTTGATCTAACTCTAAGAAACCAGGGAGAATTTCATTGGCCCTAATTTCTGACCTAAAAATCTCAGCATGTTCATCATCTAAATTCTCCTAGCTCAGTTAATATAAATACAATCTATGCATATGTACAGTTCAAGGACATTAAGGGCTACATTTTTGCTTCACAAACCTAAGCCTAATGATTCCTAAATAAGGAGATAGAAGTTTGAAAATTACTTGTTTCAGTCAAGTTCGAATATGGCAATGTAGGAGTTTTGGATTAGGCCTGAAGGTCGTGTTAGCTTGCCTGAAGTTCACTCAACCTTTCCCAATGCTTGGCTTTCTTTGAAATGGCCTGAATGTCCTTATAGAACTCAACCTGCAAACTCAGAAATTAAAAATGGTGAATCTTGAAAATGAAGTTACAGTTGCTTGAGAAAGGTTTGGATAGTTCAGATGGGATGTATGGAATGTGTCTGAAGTGATTCCAAGCAAAACGCACGAGTGGATTTGGATTTGGCCAAGGTTCTGCAGGTATGGCCCTGTTTTGACAAGAACTTGGTGTTTTTGTGTTTAAGGGTGTTTGAGAGGCTTGGCAATCGTGCTTTTGGCTTGGTGTGATATGCTGAAGTTGTTTGAAATGTGCACAAGACTTGGTTTTTAACAGATACAAGAGATGTGTGGACTTTTGCAAGTTACTTGGTTTTGAAGCAAAAGTTGAAGTTGACAATGCCAAGGCCTGTACAGGCTTGTATTCTAGCTGCACATAGTTGGTGAACTTTGCCTGATATTAGTGAACTTTGTTTGCAGCAAAAGGCTTGGTCCATGGCTCAAGATAAACAATTTGACATAAAGCATGCTTTATCAAACTGGCAATGTTACCTTTATGCCATTTTTGGATTAAACCTTTGTACAAAGCTTCCAAGACAAAAACAAAGCCATTAACCATTGTATTTGCATTCAATTTTTGAGTGTAGAAGAGATTAGAAACTTTAAACCAAGTACAAGCATGCTTAGGACAGGTTTGCAAGTTGTAACATGGTGCAAAATGCCTTGGACAAAAGTGATGATTTTCCATTTTCAATCCTTTGATTCTCCCTAACCACAAATGATCTTGGAGAGTTCTTGGACATTTTGGAAATCTTATAACATGCTCTACAATCCATCTTTGAAATGAATTTTTAGATTCCAATTGGAACTAGGTGAAAAGTTTCCATGAAGATAGGTCAAAATCCTGCCTAAATTAGGGCAAAGTTTCACTAAGTTAAAAGTTTCATGGACCCTTGTTCACAAAATCATAACTTGAGATACAAGCATATTTTGGGAAAATTTTGTGAATCAAAGTTGTAGATTTTGTGAAGGAATACAACTTTCATGTTGGAAGTTTTGCTTGAATCCAATTTCATCATGGTGAAAAAGTTGGGAAAAGTTGGGAAAAAATAAGAAATTTTCATAACTTAAGAAAATTTCTAAGTTATGAAAATTTTCCATTTTAAACCCTAATTTTCAAAATTAGGTTTCTTGATGAACAAGTTTCATGTTTTGACACATCTTGATGAAAAATGACCCTTGGCACTTGATTTTAACCAAAAAGTCAAAGTTTGATTTTTCAGTGTATAGTTGATTTTTTATCAGTTGACTAGAAAATTCATCTGTCAATCTAATGCATTTGAGATCTTTTAAACCTTGTGATTAGGTCAAGATGATGCAATTGAGTCCTTGAATCCATGAATGAACCCAATTTGCCATTGGCTAGGTGAAAAATTAGAAATTGCCCTTCTACAGTCAAAACCCTAAAAATGACCATTTTGCCCTTTTGAGGATCTGATCAAATTTCTTGAGGAGTTATGGTCCAAACTTGATCAAATGGTTCATATGAGTCTATAATGTTTATGTGGATAAAAAATTATGAGGTTTGACTGTAAATTAGCCACATTTGACTTTTTCCCCAATACAGCTGATTTTTAGGTCAACTGTCCAATTGACTGGGCAAAAATTTGATTCAAGGCTTGAAACTTGGTATTGGAAATATTATAGGTCCAACATGAAGTATGAAAGTCACATTAGGCATTGAAAGTCCAAAAATCCATGTGCAAACTCAAACCCTAATTTCAGGTCATTAGTGCAAGGAGAGGTCTTGAGCTGAGCAAACCATAATCCTATCTGGAGTCCAAAGAGTCTTGTGAGGAGAAATCTTGATAAAATGAGAGGTAAAATTTTGGGGTACAACAGCTGCCCCTGTTCAATCTTCTTGAACCTGAAGAGTTAGATTGGCGAGTTTGTCGTTCGTGACTCGAAGGTAAAAGATGATTGGACACTAGAGTGCCCGTAAATTTGCACTCGTCAAAATGTGGTTGAGGGAATGGGCTTAAAGATGCCATTTGGGGAGATGACAGAATCTTGTCAGAGATGGGCTTAAAGATGACATCCAAGAATGTTTGTTTAACTGCAAGTTGTAAGTCGAAAGAATGAGTATCAGAATGGTATCTGTGTCTGGAACGTATATGAACTGTATCTGGGGACTGAGTTTGTATGAGAAATGGAATGGCGTCCGTGTCTGGAGAGTATCCGAGTCGTAACTGTATTTGATCCTAAATGGATAGTAGAATGACTTCCGTGTCTGGAGTATATCTGTATTGTATCTGAATAAGCGACAGAATGACATCTGTGTATGGACATTTCTGGGCTGGGGAAGAAGTCAGAATAAGTGACAGAATGGCTTCCGTGTCTGGAGCGTATCTGGACTGTATTTGTAGTTGAGATCTATATGAGTAGCAGAATGACTTCCGTGTCTGGAGTGTATCTGAACTGTAACTGGGATCTGAATAAGTGACAGAATGACTTCCGCGTCTGGAGTGTATCTGAACTTGAAATTGATAGTTGAATCTGAATGAGAAATAGAATGGCTTCCGTATCTGGAGCGTATCTAATCTGTATCTGATTGTTGAAGTCTGAATGAGTAATAGAATGGGCGTCCGTGTCTGGAGCGTATCCGTACAGTATCTTGACTTGAAATTTTGAATGAGTAATAGAATGACATTCATGTCTGGGGTGTATCCATACTGTATCTGAATAAGAGATCTTAATGAGTAACAGAATGACTTCCATGTCTGGAGTGTATCCGTACTGTATCTGAAATCTTTGAATATTTGTTAAAGATAGCTGTTAATCTTATTCTGAAAAGGGTAAAATGTTAGCTGAAACACAAAGTTATGTTGCATGAAATGTATGATGCAATAAAATGTGTTTTATCAATGTTTATGATATATGAATGTAATGTATGCGCATGTAAGCTGATTAGCTGTCTTGCTGAGGAAGATAAATCCTTGATAGCTGGAGATAATAAAATCCTTGACTGCTGCCGGGGAAAATAAATCCTTAACCACTATTGGAGATTCAAAATCTTTGATTGCAGAGGATGAGAAATCCTTGCTGACTACTGTTGGCGATAGAAAATCCTTGGCAACCCGCGGGGATTATCAAAACTTTGACAACTTCTGTGGGGATGTGAGAATCCTTCACGACTTTCCTTGGGATATAGGGATCCTTCAAGTCTTTGGAGTTGGAGGATGATAAATATTCTGTTGTGAGAATGATGCCAAGTGTTGCTTGAGAAACCTGCTTGGGGAATCCTGAGAACTTTGATGACTATGGCTGGGGATTACACCATGGGAATCCTTACTCGGCTGGGGAATAAGGAAACTCTGATGATTTCTACCGGGGATCAAACAAAGGAAAACCTAGATCTGATGGAGAATAAGGAAGACTCTGATGGCTTCTGCAGGGAATTGAGAATGAGAATCTTCAATCTGTTGAGGAGTGGTGAATGAGAATCTTCGATCTGCAGGGGATTAAAAATTCTGACAAATTCAAGCTGGGAGTAATGAAAACTCTGGCAACTTCACTGGGGAATCAGGAATGAGAATCTTCAATCTGCTAGGGGAATTTTAATCCTTGCGGACTTCAAGCCGGGGATTTAAGAATGAGAATCTTCAATCCGTTGAGGAGTAAAAACTCTGTGGGGAATAGCTATACTTCTGGGGAGTAGCTATCCTTCTGGGGAGATCAAGAGCTTGGGCTGTATGCCAATCTACTGGGGAATTATCCGGAGGCTGGGGATAAGACAAAAGTTAACTGTTATCTAGTTGATTCTCAGACTTTAAGACAACTTGCTGGGAAATCTGGGGAAAATTGAATGGTTTCCGCTGTGGATTGGTAGTTGGAAATTTGACTTGACGGGGGAAGAAGGTTTCAACTCCACTGAGGGTCTATAGTTCAAAGTTTTGCTCCGCTGAGGACTGGGAGTTTAGAGGTTTAACTCTGACGATGGATTAAAGGTTTGAAATATAACTCCGCCGGGGATTGGGAGTTTGAAGTTTGGACTCTGGCGGGGATTTTGAAATTTAATTCCACTGGGGATATGTATTTCAATGGTTTTAGCTCCGCGGGGGATCTGGACGATGTATTGCAGGGGAAATCTCTTGGAATAGCCTGAAGATGTTTTCCTATACTTTCAACCTGTCAGTAATTATTCTTTCACATTTCGTTTATTTGTAAACAGTGATTATATTCAAATGCATATGCCCATTTAATAAACCATTGGACATTTTCAAATAAAACACAAGTGTAAAAAGGAAAAAGGTAAATAGTTTTCTGCACTTTGAAGTATCTTTGTATTAACTTTGTGTAAGTATTTTGTACAAAGGAGACAGACATCCTAGTAAAAGAATGTTGTCGTAAAAATGAGAAAAATTTATACAAAGAAAGATGGCTATGTGTAAAAATTCCATGGGGTTCCCATTCTGTTATAGCATTCGTAACTCTGGATATCTTGTCCATTCGTTGCTTTGTCCGAAGATGATTGAATTGATCAGCAGCCCGGAGCTTGTTTGTGAAAAGATTGTCCTTAAATTGATCCGACGAGACATAGTCATACGCTTTAATTCCCTAACTTTTGCCTGGACCGTCCTTTCGGGTTTTCAGTCCAACGGGAAACCCTTTTTTGCCCAAGTCGCCCTTTCGGGTTTTCAACTTGCCGGGTGTACAGATTTTTTTTATTTATCCCTAATTTTTGCATGAACCGCCCTTTCAGGTTTTCGATTCACCGGGATGCCCATTTTTGCCCAAGTCGCTCTTTCGGGTTTTTAACTTGTCGGGTCGTTTATGCGTAGTATCTTTTGACTATGTCTGCGTTCGCAGGGTGCGACAGGTCATCGCCGTCTATGGTGGTTAATATCATTCCCCCACCGGAAAAGATGTTTTTGATCACAAATGGTCCTTCGTAAGTAGGAGTCCATTTGCCCTTGGGATCACTTTGCGGCAAGATGATCTGTTTGATTACAAGATCCCCGACTTGATATATCTGGCGCCTGACTTTCTTGTTGAAAGCTTTGATCATTCGTTTCTGATACATCTGACCATGGTAAACAGCAGTAAGTCACTTCTCATCAATCAAGTTTAGTTGATCAAGCCGGGTCTGAATCCAATCGTCTTCACTCAAACCAGCATCCTTCGTGATTCTCAAGGAGGGAATCTGAACCTCGATAGGTAAAACAACTTCCATGTCGTATACCAAGGAATAGGGTGTTGCCCCAGTTGATGTGCGTGCCGTGGTACGGTACCCGTGCAGAGCAAACGGTAACATCTCATGCCAGTCCTTGTAGGTGATTTCCATCTTTTGTATGATCTTCTTGATATTTTGGTTCACAGCTTCGACAACTCCGTTCATCTTTGGCCGATAGGGAGATGAATTGTGATGTTGAATCTGGAACTTCTCGCACAAGGCGGTGATCATAGTGTTGTTCAGGTTTGTACCATTGTCAGTGATAATCCTTTCGGGGATGCCGTACCGACAAATGAGGTTATGCTTGATGAAGCAGGCAACAACATTCTTTGTGACAGATGCGAAGGAAGCTGCTTCGACCCACTTGGTGAAGTAGTCAATGGCCACCAGAATAAAGAGGTGTCCATTGGATGATGTAGGCTTGATCTCTCCAATCATGTCGATTCCCCACATAGAGAATGGCCAAGGAGCTGTTAAGACATTGAGAGGAACTGGAGGTATATGTACCTTGTCTGCATAGATTTGATATTTGTGACAAGTCCTGGAATGTTGATGGCAGTCAGCTTCCATGGTAGACCAGTAATAGCCTGCCTGCAGAATCTTCTTAGTCATCGTATGTCCGCTAGAGTGAGTGCCAAAGGTACCATTGTACAGTTCAACCATGATCTGCTCATCTTCAACCTTGTCCATACAACAGAGCAGAATGCAATCATGATTGCGCTTGTATAGGATACCATTGCTCGGGAAGAACTTGGCAGAGAATCTCCTTAAGAATTTTTTGTCGTTGAGTGAAGCTCCTTCAGGATATTCTTGAGCCTCGAGATACCTTTTGAATTCATGAAACCAAGGTCAGTCCACTACTTCTTCGGTATTAATCTCGTGACAATGTGCAGGTTCGTCCATCCACTCAATGGTGATTTGGGGAGCCTCATTATCCCAGTTAAGTTTAAACATGGATGACATTGTAGCTAGCGCATCTGCTAGCTGATTTTCTTCTCGCGGGAAGTGCTTGAAGGTAATCTGCTCGAAATGTGGTAACAATGTCAAGACATGTTCTTTGTAAGGGATGAGGTTTGGATGTTTAGCATTTCACTCTCCTTTGATCTAACTGATGACCAAAGCTGAGTCCCCAAACACAATCAAGGATTTGATTCCCAAGTCAATAGTGAAGAAGTGAAAAACACAAGAAGGGGGGTTGAATTGTAAAACTTGAAATCAAATGCAGACAACACGTTATTTTTATCCTAGTTCGTTTGATCTCAAACTACTCCAGTCCACCCGTCAAGGTGATTTCGCCTCTCTCCAACGAGGTCTTAATCCACTATATTCAACTGAATAAAACAACTGCTTTAACAACTGTCAAAGCCTTCTTGAGTCTAACCACAAACCAGTTTATCTCAAGGTAATTCTCTTACAGATAAATGAACAAATGTGTTTGATGTTTTCTAGGAAAAACTATATATCACAACTGTGATAATACACAATATTAAGCTTGGATAATACTAGATTGCTAGAGCTATAGAGTAAGCGCTTGAGAACTTTAGCAAACTGGATGAGTGAGAACGTGAAGATGATTGGCTTATGCGTATGTGCGTATTAGAGAATTAGCCATTTCTTTTCTCACAGATTTGTTTATATAGCCTTGGAATAGATACGTTGTTGTCCATAATTCCATTTCAATGCTCATAATGTTCTTTCCTTTTTTAGAAGATCTTTGTCTTGGAATAAAGTCGTTGGCAATTAATCTGCCTTGAATGCAGTAACATTGACACTTCAGAATGTTCTGCTTAAGGAAAATCAGAGTGTTCTTGGCTTTAGCTTATTCTGGCGCTTCGGAGTGCTGATGACATGGTTAGGATCTTGATCAGAGTCAGAGTATTTTGAGCGCGGATTCTGTTCATCAGGCTTCAGCGTAGCACATGTATTGATCTTCTGATGCTGACATATCTTTTGATGTTGATGTTGATACTGATATTCTGATGCTGATTCCATCAGAGTTTCTGTAAATACACAACATAAATTTAAGTAGCATATGTGTCTTATATAAATCTCATAATTCATTTAATCTTGTATTTTGTTATCATCAAAACTCTAACTGAGGGTTGTAGAATCAAACTATGTTCTAACAATCTCCCCCTTTTTGATGATGACAAAAACCAGATTTTTTTCAATTGAAATAAAGGAATAAAAGGTATCAGAGATTAAGGATAGAGAGAAAACGGTATCAGAGATAATCAAATAACGAATAAAAGGTATCAGAGTTTAGAAGATAAGGAATAAAAAGTATCAGAGTAATGAAGAGAAAAACTCCCCATGAGTTGATTACTTCCCTTTGATTCCTAGAGACCTTGAGCATCAGAACTTTATTGAAATTTCTTTGAGCATTAGAGTTTTACTTTATCAAAGTTCATCAGATTCTTGTACCTGTATGCTTTTCAGAACAAAGAAATTCAAATATATAAGAATGTTAGAATGTTTGAGACTTTTGTCTCAGTAATCCGTTATTGAAAAATATCATTCTTTCTCCCCCTTTTTGTCAGTTATCAAAAAGCACAAATAATCAGAGTTAAAATGATTAGAGCAAAAAACGATTATATTGAAACAGAAGCAATGATAGTTTAGAACAAGTAAAAATATTACAGACAAACATGTAAAGAAAATAAGGAAAACACAAGAAAATTTCTAAGAAGAAGGAGGAAGTCGTATGAACAGAGCTTCCAACATGCTCTTGATTTGATTGCTGGTTTCTTGTTTCTTAGATACCATGTTTGCTATAGAATCAATCTTGATATCCTGCTTGTCCATCCTTTCATTCATCAGCATATCAGATCTCTTCAAATCCTCCAGAGCCTTCCTGTCAAGAGATGAAGTTTGAGGATCTTCAGATACAGGCTGCTTCTCAGAGCTTTTTGTAGTTTCTTCTGCTTGACCCAAGTCTTCAGCTTGAATTATTTGTTCTTCTGTAGGTTGAACTTTAGATGCTGGACGCTTTTCAGACCAAGGCACAATGTCCAGATGGAGAACTTCTTCCTTCAGCAGCTTGCTCAAAACTGGACCTTCCATTTCCTTCAGCAGATTGCTGAAGTTCTGTTGAGCCTGTCCATAGCTGTGGTCTTGCAACTTAAAGGTTTCAGCGCATACCCATCTTTTGATTTGTGTCCAGAGGAGGTCTGATACAGCAGGATCAACCAGTTCCAGACTTGCTTGTTTCAAAGAAGTGATCCACTTCTGCATATCTGTTTCAAAGTTCAATATGCTGGAACCAACATCTGGTTGTTTAGGTTTAGGGATAGCAGTTTTGTGGTTTATTGCAGCAAGGCGTTCAAAGACTGTTAGATCAATGACAGTCTTGTTGTGGTCATCTGAATTTTTCTTAGGTGAGGGAGTGGGAGAGTCAGAAATTACGATTGGACTAGGTGGGGTATTTGGTGGAGTTATTTCTGGTGAAGAGGGGAGTTGAGGAATATTGACAGTGGTACCACAGGGAAATTGAATGGCCAAAGGTTGTGGTTCAGGAGATTCAGAGGTTTGAGCCTCAGAGGTTTGAGTCTCAGGTTGTGGAGTTTGTTCATGTTGAGGAGAGGGCGGATTAATATCTGGTTGAGGAGATGAAGGTTGTGGGATTTCTGGTTCTGGAGTGAGTGGAGTTTCTGGTATTGGTGAGAGTGGAATGTCAGGTTGTAGTGAGATGGGAATTTCTGTGTTTGGATTTGGATTTTCTGGTTCGGGAACGGAAGTGTGTTGGTCAATATCAGAGAGAACTTGTGCAAGTTCTGGTTCTGGTATGGTTGCAGTATTTGAATTTTGTGGTTTGGAGCGGGATCTTCTGAGGGTTAATGACTCAGAAGGGTTAAAGTCAACGTCAAAATCATCAAAGGTTTGAGGTGTT
Organism: Vicia faba; assembly: GCA_948472305.1. NCBI lineage: Eukaryota > Viridiplantae > Streptophyta > Magnoliopsida > Fabales > Fabaceae > Vicia > Vicia faba. The sequence goes on from OX451741.1 coordinate 1,463,457,182, forward strand.
GGGATTTCAGATGGAGTTGGAATTGGAGTTGGAATAGGGATAGATGAGGAAACAACAGTTGAATCTAAAACAGTTACAGAAACAGGATTACCTCTTTTCTTTGGAGTCTGTTGAGATGATCCTTCTCCAGCAGCTTTTCTTTTCTTCGACTTCTTCAGAACAACCTCTGGTGCCTTCTGCTAAAGATCTTGAATATTCAGATTTGGTGTTGTACCATCAGCTTTACAAGCATCCAAATATCTCAGAATGATTTGAGGCTTAGAGTCAATTTCTAAGAACATAGGGAAGTCATCCAGAGGGACTCTTCTGCTGGAGATTTCAGCAAAAGGAGTGACGCTGGGCTCCTTCTTAATGTTCTCTATCAGCTTCATTTTCTTCAGATTTTTGGCATTCAGCTGCTTGCCAACAGAAGGTTCCAGGGTGTTGATTTCTTGTGCCTCTATCAAATGTTCAATCCGCCTATTCTTAGTCAGATTATCTGATATCAGTCTTCCCAAGGGTATCCAATCCCTTTTTGTACGTTCCTCTTCCCTTGTTTCCTTGACACTTATTCTGAGATGGTTGAACAGAAGATGAGCTAGATTAATCTTGACCTTCTGAGAGATAAAATAGATCAGAAACTACTGATCTATGTTTATGTAATTAGGAGAGCTTGTAGGCTTCCTGTGGTTGAAACAGCCCAGAATGATCTTTGCCCAAATTATGTGCTTGTCCTTTAAATCCCTTATCTTGCTAGAGGGAAGCCCCAGTGTGAAAATTTCCCTTGCAATTAGGGAAACATCTTGACACCTTTCTGCCATATCAATACAGCGAATACCACCACCATTGTACCCTATCAGTCTTGCAATCAAGTCTTCAGTAATCACAATCTTCTTCCCCATGATGTAAGAAGTGACCTGATGGTTTGAGGAAGAAGCGTGAATCCAAAATTCCTTTACCAGAATAGGAAATGTTGGACCCACCAGCCTGTCAAAGTACTTTTCCCATCCTTGAGCTTTAATCTCTTCTGATAAATCAAAACCATTCTCCTTGAGACTGTTGAAATCCACTATTATTTCAGACAGAACTTCAAGGTTCTTGATAGGAGTGAGAAGCATTCTGAGAGGAACTTTATATTTCTTAGATGATGCATCTTTCTGGGAACCTGAAGAAGGATTGCTGGAAGAAGCCATGTTCACACGAGGTTTTTTTTTGAAAGGTTTTCTTGAGTAAATAAGAACACGGAAAACAGAAATATTGAGAGAAAACGAAAGTAAGGGTAAAAGGTGTGAATGGTATGAAGTGTTTAAATAGATTTCTAAAAATTTTTTTTTGAAAATATAAACGTTTAAGAGAGAGAAATAAATCATGATTAATAGCATTTAATGATAGCTGATTTTAGGGGATTCAGAAAGATACTTAAACGGTTACCCATGACATGTGTCACAATGCATCCAATCAGCGCTTTGCCTTTTCAGAAGCGTGAACGCGTGTTCAGCCTCAGGAAACAGCTGATGACTGGATGACACTTGTTTGCTTGAGTGAACAACACACCTATCCTTAAACTGAAGCGCTCAGATCTTCATGGATAGATTCTGATATAATCTGCATTTCTAAAATTCTGAAAGAGGATTGATCAGAAGTTCACAGTGAAATAAACACAATTCTGAAGGTTAATATATAAAATTAAAACAGTTTTATTCTGGACAGAGCTTCATGCTGAGATGTTTCAGAATGAAGTTGAACCTATCTTCAGAAAGTGGTTTTGTGAAAATATCAGCCCATTGATGGTCTGTGTTAATAAATTTTAAGTTTAAAATCTCTTTCTGAATATAGTCCCTAATAAAATGATGTTTTATTTCTATATGCTTAGCCCTAGAATGCAAAATTGGATTTTTACTTAAGAAAATGGAAGAAGTGTTGTCACAGAGGATAGGAATGTTACTCTCAAAAATCTGGAAGTCCTCAAGTTGACTTTTCATCCAGAGCATTTATGTGCTGCATCCAGCTGCTGCTATGTATTCAGCTTCTGCTGTTGATAGAGCAATTATGGATTGTCTTTTGCTGGACCATGAGATCAAATCTTCTCCCAGAAACTGGCAACTTCAAGAAGTGATTTTACATTCTACTCTGTCTCCAGCTAAGTCAGCATCACAATATCCTACTAAGCTGTAATCACTAGATTTTCTATAAAACAGACCCAGATTAGTAGTACCTTTCAGATAGTTGAAAATTCGCTTAACAGCTGTTAAGTGAGATTCTCTAGGATCTGATTGGAATCTTGTACAAATGCATACACTGAATAAAATATCAGGCCTTGAAGCTGTCAGATAAAGAAGAGAACCAATCATACCTCTGTAGACCTTCTGTTCTACCTTTTTGCTTACCTCTTCTCTTTCCAGAATGCACGTGGGATGCATTGGAATCTTTGATGGCTTACATTCTGAGAGATCAAATTTCTTCAAAAGTTCTCTGACATATTTGCTCTGATGAATGTAAGTTCCTTTTGGGGTTTGATTGATCTGAATGCCCAGAAAGAATTTTAGTTCCCCCATTAGGCTCATCTCAAATTCTGCCTGCATACACTTAGCAAACTTTCTTCCCAGAGAAGGTTTAGTAGATCCAAAAATGATATCATCAACATAAATCTGACATACCAAGATGTCATTCTTAACTGTCTTACAGAATAAGGTTGTGTCCACTTTCCCTCTAGTGAATTCCTTTTCCAACAGGAAGTTACTTAGTCTTTCATACCAAGCTCTGGGAGCTTATTTCAGACCATACAGTGACTTATTTAGTTTGAAAACATATTCTGGATTTTTTGAACTTTCAAAACCAGGGGGTTGGTGCACATATACCTCTTCTTCTATATAGCCATTTAAGAATGCACTCTTAACATCCATCTGATATAGAGTGATGCCTTTATTAACAGCAAATGAAATTAAAAGTCTGATAGATTCTAACCTGGCGACTGGAGCAAAGGTTTCTGTATAGTCTATCCCTTCTTGCTGACTATAACCTTGTGCTACCAATCGTGCCTTGTTTCTGATGACTTCACCCTATTCATTCAGTTTGTTTCTGAGCACCCATTTTGTTCTGATGACGTTGAATCCTTTTGGTTTAGGAACTAGATCCCATACGTCATTTCTTGTGAATTGATTCAGCTCCTCTTGCATTGCTAGAATCCAGTCATTGTCCAGAAGTGCTTCATCAACTGAAGATGGTTCAATCAGAGAGACAAGTCCCATGAGGGATTCTTCAGAGTTTCTGAAGCTGGCTCTTGTTTTGATTGGATCTTCCTTTCTTCCTAAGATTGTTTCTTCAGGGTGATCCATGTTGCTTCTGGATGGTCTTTTCTGAAGTTGATCAACAGAAGATGCTGGATTGCTTACAGTGCCTCTTTCTGATGTTGAGGGAGTGTCTTTGTTGAGAGCTTCTGATGACTTGTCTTCAGTACCTGTGAATTCAACTTCCATACCTGCAAGTAATTCATTCTGCTTTGACTTTGGAGAGTTAAGCTTATCATCAAAACCAACACTGATTGATTCTTCCACAATCTGTGTTTCTGTATTGTATACTTTGTACCCTCTTGAGCGTTCAGAGTATCCTAACATAATACACTTCTATGCTTTTGAGTCAAACTTGTTCAAATAATTTTTAGTATTCAAAATAAAACAAGTACATCCAAATGGATGAAAATAAGAAATGTTGGGCTTTCTGTTCTTCCACAATTCATATGGAGTCTTTTCCAGAATAGGTCTTATAGAGATTCTATTCTGAATGTAGCACGCTGTGTTTATTGCCTCTGCCCAGAAGATCTTAGCAACATTAGTCTCGTTTATCATGGTTCTGGCCATTTCTTGCAATGTTCTGTTCTTTCGTTCTACAACTCCATTTTGCTGGGGAGTTCTAGGACAAGAGAAATCATGCAGAATGCCTTTGTCATTAAAAAATGATTCAAAATCTTTGTTTTCAAATTCTCCACCATGATCACTTCTGACTTTGACGATTCTAAGATCCTTTTCATTCTGAACTTGGTTACAAAAGGTGACAAAAACAGAGTGTGACTCGTCCTTGTGTCTTAATAACTTTACCCATGTCCATCTGCTATAGTCATCTACGATTACTAACTCGTACTTCTTGCCACTGACTGAAGCAGTTTTAACTGGTCCAAATAAGTCAATGTGCAGAAGTTCTAATGGCTTAGAGGTGGAAACAACGTTTTTAGATTTGAAAGATGGTTTTGCAAACTTACCTTTCTGACATGCTTCACACAGAGCATCTGAATTGAACTTCAAGTTAGGAAGTCCTCTGACCAGATTGAGTTTGTTAATCTGAGATATTCTTCTCATACTAACATGCCCCAATCTTCTGTGCCAGATCCATTGTGCGTTGTTAACAGACAGAAGACACTTTACATTGTGACTTTTCAGTTCAGAAAGTTTTATTTTATAAATGTTGTTTCTCCTCTTTCCATTAAATAGGATAGTCCCATCTTTCTGACTAACAGCTTTGCATGAATTTTGATTAAAGATTATATCATAACCGTTATCACTTAATTGACTTATGGATAACAGGTTATGCATTAATCCATCTACTAATAGAACATTACTTATAGAGGGAAGATTTCCATTACCTATTGTTCTAGAGCCAATGATCTTTCCCCTCTGATTTCCTCCAAAGCCTACGTGGCATCCAGGCTTTGGAACATATGCCTTCTTCCCATCATGTGTCGTGAGCAGCCAGAGTCCAGGTACCATGACTGGTGTTTCTGCTTTGCTGCTAAAGATATCTGCAACATGTATTATTTTATCCTTAGGTACCCATATTTTCTTGGGTCCTGATTTGTTAGTTTTACCAAAACTCTGGTTGAATTTTGGTTTGACAGAATAATTACTACTAGTATATTTGATGGCGTGTGTCTGCCCATATACAAAGTGAGAATCAAGTGAAGTGCGTTTTATCACTAAATCCATGGCATTCTTTGGTGTAGGTACCTTACCTTGGTATCCTATTCCTTTTCTGCCATTTCTGCTAACTCCATAGATCATTGAAGCCATTTTGCTTCTATCTATGCTTTTAGCTAGAAACTTCTGAAAGTTGTGATCATACTCCTTGATGATCTCATCAGCACTACTGGGAGTTTCAAGAATTGTTTCCTTCTGAGAGTTTTGTAATAGATTTTCTAATTTTGAAATTTTATTTTTCAACTCAGAATTCTCCAATTTGAGACTCTCAGTTTTATCAGAGTCAGAAGCAAGATTCCTTTTCAGGTTTCTGAATTTGACTCTGATCTGCTGATATCTTTCCAGAATTTCATTAAGGATTTCATCTAGTTCAGCCTTAGTAAAGTTAATAGCAAAGTCAGGAAATACCTCTTCTGTGTCTGATTCAGAGTCTGATTCAGAAGCTTCATTGTCTTCTGTTATGTTTGCCATGAGAGCTATGTTTGCTCTCTCATCATCTGATTCTGAGTCAGCTTCAGATGTGTCAGAGTCATCCCATGTAGCCATGAGACTTTTCTTCTTTTCCTTGCCAAACTTCTATTTGGGCTTTTCCCTCTGAAGCTTTGGGCAATCACTCTTGTAGTGTCCTTGATCGTTACATTCACAGTAGATGATGTCTTTATTGTTTGTCTTTCTGCTTCCTGAAGAGCCTTCAGATCTTCTGTATCCAGAGGATGGTTCTGACCTTTTGTATCTGGAGGAGGATTCATTATGATTCTCTGATCTTCTTGGATTCCTGAACTTTCTTTGCCTCTGCTTCCACAGTTGGTTCACCCTTCTGGAGAGGAGAGACAATTCATCTTCTTCTGATGAGGACCCATCAGAGGTTTCTTCTACAGCCTGTAAAACTTTGGAGTCAGATTTTTTGTTAGATTTTAAAGCTAATAGCTTACCTTTCTTTTGAGGTTCATCAACTTCTAGCTCTATCTCGTGACTTCTGAGGGAGCTGACAAGTTCCTCCAGAGAGATTTTGTTGAGATCCTTAGCTAGTTTCAGCGCTGTGACCATTGGCCTCCACTGTTTTGGCAAGCTTCTGATGATCTTCTTAACATGATCAGCAGTAGAATACCCTTTGTCTAGAACTTTGAGACCAGCAACCAGAATTTGAAATCTTGAGAACATCGTTTCAATTGATTCACTTTCTTCCATCTTGAATGCCTCATACTTCTGAATGAGCGCAAGAGCTTTAGTTTCTTTAACTTGAATGTTGCCTTCATGCGTCATTCTCAGAGAGTCAAACATATTCTTTGTAGTGTCTCTGTTTGATATCTTTTCATATTCAGAGTAAGATATGGCACTAAGAAGAATTGTTCTTGCTTTGTGATGATTTTTCAAATCACGCTTTTGTTGATCAGACAATGCTTTCCTGTCAATCTTCTGACCACTTGCATTCACTGGGTGCATGTATCCATCAGTCACCATATCCCACAGATCAGCATCGTGGGCCAGAAAGAAGCTTTCAATTATGTCTTTCCAGTAATCAAAGTTCTCTCCATCAAAGACTGGAGGTTTGCCACTGAATCTGTCTCTTTCTTAATTGTTGTCATTGCTGATGTTTTGATGTGTTCCTGCCATAGTGTTTTTCAATGCTGGATCTTGTACTGACACGGTTAAGTGTTATAAGCTCAGAACCAGGCGCTCTGATGCCAATTAAAGAAGTGAAAAACACAAGAAGGGGGGTTGAATTGTAAAACTTGAAATCAAATGCAGACAACACGTTATTTTTATCCTGGTTCGTTTGATCTCAAACTACTCCAGTCCACCCGTCAAGGTGATTTCGCCTCTCTCCAATGAGGTCTTAATCCACTATATTCAACTGAATACAACAACTGCTTTAACAACTGTCAAAGCCTTCTTGAGTCTAACCACAGACCGTTTTATCTCAAGGTAATTCTCTTACAGATAAATGAACAAATGTGTTTGATGTTTTCTAGGAAAAACTATATATCACAACTGTGATAATACACAATATTAAGCTTGGATAATACTAGATTGCTAGAGCTATATAGTAAGCGCTTGAGAACTTTAGGAAACTGGATGAGTGAGAACGTGAAGATGATTGGCTTATGCGTATGTGCGTATTAGAGAATTAGCCATTTCTTTTCTCACAGATTTGTTTATATAGCCTTGGAATAGATACGTTGTTGTCCATAATTCCATTTCAATGCTCATAACGTTCTTTCCTTTTTGAGAAGATCTTTGTCTTGGAATAAATTCGTTGGCAATTAATCTGCCTTGAATGCAGTAACATTGACACTTCAGAATGTTCTGCTTAAGGAAAATCAGAGTGTTCTTGGCTTTAGCTTATTCTGGCGCTTCTGAGTGCTGATGACATGGTTAGGATCTTGATCAGAGTCAGAGTATGTTGAGCGCAGATTCTGTTCATCAGGCTTCAGCGTAGCACATGTATTGATCTTCTGATGCTGACATATCTTCTGATGATGATGTTGATACTGATATTCTGATGCTGATTCCATCAGAGTTTCTGTAAATACACAACATAAATTTAAGTAGCATATGTGTCTTATATAAATCTCATATTTCATTTAATCTTGTATTTTGTTATCATCAAAACTCTAACTGAGGGTTGTAGAATCAAACTATGTTCTAACAAATAGCGGTCTTGAGACCAAAGATACAAGCTTCATACTCGGCCATGTTGTTGGCGCAACTGAAGCAGAGTCTGGCAGTGAAAGGTGTATGGCAACCTTCTGGAGAGATGAGTATTGCGTCGATACCGTTGCCAAGTGCATTAGAGGCACCATCAAAGTACAGGATCCATCGGGATCCTTGTTCAGGTCCGTCATATGGTCTGAAATCTTCAATGCTATCCAATGTCATGATATCCTCATGGGCCAGATGAACGAGTAGTACACTCCCCTTTACAGCTTTTTGGGTCGTGTACTGTATGTCGTATTCCGTCAGGATCATCTGCCATCTAGCGATTCTTCCAGATAAAGCAGACTTCTCAAAGATGTACTTGATCAGATCCATCTTAGAGATCAGCAAAGTGGTATGAGTCAACATATACTGCCTTAGCCGGCGAGTAGCCCATACCAAAGCGCAGTAAGTTTTCTCGAGCAGTGAGTATCGGGTCTCACAGTCGGTAAACTTTTTGCTAAGGTAATAAATGGCATGCTCTTTTCGGCCAGACTCGTCATGTTGGCCCAGTATGCACCCCATTGAATTCTCCAAGACAATCAGATACATGATTAGCGGTCTTCCTTCGACGGGTGGCATCAAGATAGGAGGTTCTAGCAAATACTCCTTGATTTTATCGAAAGCAACTTGACAGTCATCATTCCATTTAACTACCTGATCTTTCTTCAACATCTTGAAGATTGGATCACAGGTTGATGTAGTTTAGGCGTCCCAAGAAACCTCTGACCTCCTTCTTAGTGCGAGGGGCATACATTTCTTGTATAGATTTGATTTTGGCAGGATCAACCTCGATGCATTGTTGCTGACAATGAAACCCAAGAGTTTACCGAACCTGACTCTGAAAGTGCACTTGTTAGGGTTCAGTCTGAGCTTGTACTCCTTCAACCTGACAAACAGCTTTTTCAGATGGTCGAGGTGTTCTTCTTCTATTTGTGAACGGGCTATCATGTCGTCTACGTAGACCTCTATCTCATGATGTATCATATCATGAAACAAAGCTACCATGGTGTGTTGATAGGTTGCCCTAGCATTCTTCAGTCCGAATGGCATCACTTTGTAGCAGAACGTACCCCACTGTGTAACAAAAGTAGTTTTCTCCATGTCTTCGGGTGCCATTTTGATCTGGTTGTAACCCGAAAATCCGTCCATGAAAGAAAATACCTTATGCTGAGCTGTATAATCAACCAAGATGTCAATGTGCGGTAGTGGAAAGTCATCTTTAAGGCTGGCCCTGTTTAAGTCTCTGTAATCCATGCACATTCTCACTTTGTCGTCCTTCTTAGGCACGGGCACAATGTTAGCAACCCATTATGGATAGGAAGTAACAGCAAGAAAACCAGCATTGAACTGCTTCATAACTTCAGCTTTGATCTTTTCAGACATGTCGGACCTCATGCGGCGAACTTTCTGTTTAACTGGTGGACAGTCTTCTCTTGTGGGGAGACGGTGAACCACAATATCTGTATCGAGTCCCGGCATGTCTTCGTAAGACCAGGCGAAGATCTCAACATATTCATTCAACAGCTGAACTAAGCGCTCCTTGACACTTGGCTCTAGGTTGGCACCCACTCTAACTTCTTTTTTGTCTTCCTCTGTTCCCAAGTTGATTGTCTCTAACAACTCCTCGTGAGGTAGAATAGCCCTTTCTTCCTGTTGTTGCAGTCTAGCCAATTCTCCCGGCACTTCACAGTCTTCCTCACCTTCGTATTCGGCATGGTAGACCAGATCTTCAGAGTCACTGAAGGTCATAGCAGAATTGTTACCCATGGAATCCGGGATGGAAGGGTACATTCATTTGTGAGTGTGGGTGTGTGTAAGGGATAGCCACCTTTAAACAAATGAAATGTAAAAAGAAAGACAATGAACACAAAAGTTTATATGTGAAAACGTCCATGATTCATTAAAATGGCATATGAAGATGAAAAATCAAACCCTTACAAATGGACCTATGTACCTCGGGTAAGGAACAAGGTTAAAAGTGTACGAATTATTTAAGAATTATTACAAACCAACAGAAATGTTTGAAAGATAAATTATTGATTTATGAAAGTAATGGGAATAAAGTCCTTTGCCTCCCAATTGCATAGTCCTCCGTCCACATTAGGGAAAATCCAGTTTTCCAAATTGCTCTCCTCTTCACTATCCTCTAAAGCATTGATTCCATGATGGGTGATCTTTACTGGTGGCCCTCTATCCCGGGAGCGGCGTACAGCCTTTTGAGCAGAAGCAGTGAAACCCAAGCCGAATTTATCAGATTTAAAGGGAAAGTCTAGAAGTTGCCCCCAGATTGTGCTTCCTACTTCTTCAATCACAGCCTTTACATCTTTGAGGGACGACATCAGAGGCGGAAGTCTGGTAATCATGGGTACAGAAGACAATGTCTTGGTTGCCGCAATCTCCTGAGCTACCTCTTCAAAATGTTGAAAGGGGGTTTCGATGAATTCACCATCCAATTCCACATAGCGGAAAGAATTTAGATGGCTTATCATGTATTCCTCTTCGCCGTGGACAGTTACAATTTTCCCCTGGACAGGGTACTTGAGCTTTTGATGCAGAGTAGAAGTGACGGCTCCAGCATGATGAATCCAGGGTCTTCCCAACAAGCAAGAATATGAAGGACGGATGTCCATGACATAGAATGTGGAGTTGAAGGTTTCAGTTCCCACTTTAATCGGGATGTCCACCTCCCTGTGGACCATCCTTTTAGAACCATCAAAGGCTCTGACAATGATGTTGCTGGGCTTCAAAGTTAGACCTTCACAATCCAACCTATCCAATGCCTTCTTCGGTAAGACATTCAGCGAAGAACCAGTGTCTACCAGAATGTGTGCCAGGGTAGTCCCTCTGCATTCTACCGAGACATGCAAAGCGTCATTATGTTTCCTCCCTTTGATTGTTAGATCAGCATCGGAGAATCCTAGACCATTGTCTGCTGTTAGGCTAGCTACACATTCCTGGAACTGATCCGTGGAGGTTTCCTGTGGCACATGGGCCGTCTTCAAGAATATGATCAAAGCTTTGGCATGAGCTTCTAAGCAAAGCAGCAGGGCCAACATAGAGATTTTTGAGGGGGTTTTCCCCAGTTGCTCCACAACATTATAATCGCTTTTCTTGATTATTTTCAAAATCTCTTCCATTTCTTTTTGAGAGGTTTCAGGGATGATCAAAGGTTGAGCCCTCGTCCTGACGGGCTCTTCTTGGATCCCTTTCCCTCTATCATCAGTAGCAGCAGAGGGGACAACCACAGGAGTCACAACTTCTTCAATAATCGAAGTTCTTGCAGATATGTTGACCGGTACAGGGGTAACCTTAGGAGTGGCTGAGGGTCCGAAGATTGCCTTTGGAGGGGCAATCTCCGGAGAGAAAATTCTTCCACTGCGGGTGATTTTACTCGTTCTGGAAATGTTTCCAATGTCAGAAGTCTCTTCATCAGAACTCTCTTCAGTTGATTCAATTTTTTTAATACTGTGGTAGAAAATCTCTCCCCCATAGTTTCACGGTATTTATTTGTTGGACTTGTACGGGACAGGCCCCAGCATGGTTATCTTCAAAGGTGCAATCTTCGGATCAGATGTAATCTTAACAGGTCTTTTGGAGACCTTGGAAAGATTGGCGGATATGGTAATTATCGAAATATCATTGACAGGAGTCGGTGTAACAGGAGTCTTTTCAAAAAGGATTTCTTTGTTATTCATTAGGCGTTGGATGCCTAACTTCAACAATGGACAGTCGGTTGGTAAGGATGAAAAAAGGCAGCAATCTTCTTCACATCCTGGGAAAATCCCATCCTTCAGCAGATTCAACTTGATTATCGGTAGCGGAGTCATCAAATCATCAACAGTAGCAACAAAAAGATCCTCTTGAACAGCATGGACATTGTGACCATGTTTTGGCATTGGAGCAGAGATCACATTTGGCTTTTCAGGGGCGTCGAATTCAACTTCTTTAGCATCTATCAAGTCCTGAATCTTATTCTTGAGGGCCCAACAATTGTTTGTGTCGTGCCCCAGGCTATCTGAATGATAAGCACACTTGGCATTTGAATGGTATTAAGGAGAAGATGTATTCGGATTCTTCGGGGCCTCTTTCAAACTTGCAAGGTTTAACTTCAAGAGATGAGGGAGAACCTTAGCAGGAGTCATATTGATCCGGGTGAATTGCCATGCAGGCCTTTCCACCCTTGCTTGGTTGGTTCTGGGTTGATTATTTCTAGGCTGATCAGCTGCAGACTTCTGAATCATTACAGCCCCCACCGCTGGCCGGATCTCAACTCTTCCTTGGCCTCTTTGGGAGTAGACAGCTGAGACTTCCTTCTTTGCTGGAAAAGTCTTTTTGATGGCAGGGGAAGCAGATACATCCTTTTGAATTTTCCCGCTCTTTATGCCGGCTTCAACTCTCTCACCAGTTAGAATCAACTCGGTGAACCCCGCAGACGAACTTCCAATCAGGTGATTGAAAAAGGGGCCCGACAGTGTACCCAAGAACATATCAACTAGATCCCTCTCAGATAGAGGTGGGTGTACTCGTCCCGCCAAGTCTCTCCATTTATGGGCATACTCTTTGAAACCTTCATTTGAAACCATGCCCATACTCTGTAATTGAGTACGGGTTGGTGCTAAGTCCGCATTATATTGATACTGTCTATAGAAGGCGGCCGCCAAATCCTCCCAATTGTGCACATCAGACCTCTCTAGCAGGTAGAACTAATCTAACTGCGTCCCTGAAAGACTATCTTGGAAGAAATGAACCCAAAGATCCTTATCAGAAGAATGAGGTTGAATTTTTCTAACGTAAGATTGCAGGTGCATCTTGGGACAAGACAACCTGTTGTATTTAGCAAAAAGAGGCACCTTAAACTTAGGGGGAATCACAATCCCAGCAACCAGCCCTAACTCTTCAAAGTCCATCCCAAGCACTCTTTGTATCTCCATGGCAGCTAGACGCTCTTCCAGATTCTTGTATTTGTCATCTGCAGGAGGGCACTGCTGTTCAGAATAGTCTTCATCCTCCTCCTCTTCTTCTTCCTCTGAATCAGATGGCACGGCAGTCTCTTTACCCTTTCTCACCCCTTCATCAGATGTTGAGGAGAAATCCATGACCTTTCTAGCTTGACCTTTAAATCTTCTACCCATGGTAGCCACACCAACCCTCTTCTTTTTCTTTTTCTCCTTTTCCTTTTCCAGCAAGGTTTTGAGCTCCTCCTGACCCTTAGCCAAGGTCATGAGTAGCTGTTGGAACTGTGAATTCTGCGCTTGTAAGTCTTTGATCATCTTCTCTATATCCATCTTGCCAAAATAAACAGTAGAGAGATAAGGAAACCTGGTGTGAAGACCTGTTTATGCATATGATGAATGATATGTATTCATGTAATGCATTCAAGGATACAGAAATTCAAATTTGTTTTAAACAAAAAGGAACACACGTCATATTAATAAGATAGAATTTGTTAGTACATCAATGCCCCATGGGCAAAATAATACAAAATTCTAATGTAAAAAGACGTTGCGCATCCTCTTCGGTGCAATGTAGGTGTTGAGAGTCTGCTCTTCATGAAGTTTGCAAGTAAGTTCCAAAACCTTTTTCTCACTTGCGTAGAATTGGGCTTCAAAAGTATCGTGTTCTCCCTTGAGCTGTATCCAACTCCTTTGCAAATCTTCTAGTGATGTTGGCATGTCCGGATGTAGGAGGGTGTATGGAACCTCTCCTTCCATAACAGGATCTTTGATCGCAGGTAGAATGTAGGGGTAAGGCATCATAAGACTTTGGGCGCAGGTTCGTACCCACTTGAGGTAAGGCTCAAGGGGGGTGGAATTCTTGTGTTCCAAGGTCTTACTGTCAACCTTGTTGGGCATCCTCCAAGCTCGGATGAACCTTTGTCGAAGTCCTTGATGTCGAAGTCAAAAACCAAGTCTGGAATCAGCATGTCATGTGGGCCATCCCTTCGGGCATACCCAAACTGTCTCAGAGCCAAGCAGGGGTTATAGGTAATGCCTCCCCTAATGCCTAATAGAGGGACATTAGGAAATTCCCCACAGCGGTCAATGATGATGACATTTTCTCTGGATCGAGAATACCAATGAACATCTGAATGTGTAAGAGTCATCAATCGTTATGACCACCTCAAGCCTTGCTCATTATTCAAGACTGATTGGGGAAGATGAGAAATAAACCATCTTGCCAGTAGAGGAGTACAGCACATGAGAACACCTCTTTTCCTCATTGTTCGAGTATGAAAAGAATGGAAGATATCCCCAAGCAATGTAGGCACCGGGTTGCGAGCCATGAAAATTTTGGCAGCGTTCACATCTATAAGTTGGTCAGGGTTTGGGAACAAGACCAATATATAGATGAGAAGAGCTACAATCTCCTCAAAAGCTTGTAAGTCCAATGAATTCCAGCAGCTTTGGGCCTTCTCAAACAAGAACTTTGACAAGAAACCCTTGACACCACTTCTAGTTTCCCAATGGCCTATGATATCAGATGGTTGCAAGTGTAGGGCTTGAGCAACATCTTTAGGCTTTGGATCTATTTCCATATCGTTGTAGGGTAGTTGATGGAGAATAGGAATCCTCAGGAGTTGAGAAAATTCCTCCAAAGTAGGCACAAGCTGGAAGTCAGGAAATGTGAAGCAATGATGTAGGGGGTCAAAGAACTGGAAGAGAACTTTCACCATATCTTCCTCAGTGTTGGTATTGACTAAGTTAAGAAGACGACCATGCCTCTCGGTGAATGGAGAATTCTCAGGAATCCTTGAAGCTAGCTCCTTGAATACGATATCCAGGTTCCTTCTCACAGCCATACTATCCAGGCTTTCATTTCGAAGCAACCCTATTATCCAGGTTCCTTCTCATAACCTTACTATCCAGGTTCCTTCTCTCTTAACTCCAGACGGCAGTCCACAACACTTTAAGACCTGGACCTAATCAAATACGATTGGTTTCGCATTTCCCCAGAAAGTCATGGTGTAGCTTGTACCCTGACCAGATATGCAGTTCACTTTCGCTTCCTCAAGCAGAAGTTATTTCCCCAGTAGAGTAACGGACAACTAAAGCTCCTAAAATTATATTTCTCCCAAGACAGATATTAACTTTCCTCAGCAGATTCCTCCTCAACAACAGCAATAGGGACTCTCGTCAAAGGAATATCTCAGGAAATCCACATTCTCTAGATGGCATCTGTTGTACCCCAAAATTTGCCCTCTCATATTTCTCCAAACATTGCAAGAAAAATCTCCAAGTTGCTCAAGTTTGCTCAAGAGTTGGACAGTAAAGCTATCTCCTAAGGCAGTCAACCCCAAATTAGGGTTTTGTGTTGCATCAAGATCCTTGAGTCCAAATGACCTCAAGTGCTCCCCAATGTCCTAATATGTTCTCAAGGTCATCCATGTCAAATTTCAAGCCTTGCAGAGGAAATTTACTTAGTCAATTGCTCAAAGGGTCCCAAAATCGACTGTGCTATGGCAAAAGTCAGCTGCGACCTATAAACAGTCAAACTTCAAGATTTTTTGTCCACATTCTCATTTTGAATGATATTTCATCATTTGATCAAGGGTTGATCATGATTCATTAAGGATTGCTCAAAATTCATCAAGACTCAAAAGTTGCTAAATTAGGGTTTTGCAGGAAAACTCAACTCAACTTTGACCAAGCATATCTTTCTCATACTTTATGCGAAATGACCCATCCAAAGCGCATTTTGAATAGGATACAATTTCCTACAATCCATCTTCATACCCCAAGATCAGAAAATTCACACACATGAAGTTATAAATTTGGACATTATAGGTCATTTTTGAAAGTCAACAAAAACACCTTTTTTTCCAAAGCTTATAACTAGAGCATGGAATATAAAAATGATATGAGAACAAAAGAGTTGGTTATAGGACATCTCAAGCTTTCTAAAAAGTCCAAGAACACCTCCAAAAGTTCAAAATTGAAGAAGTTATGCATTGTTGAAGTTGGACATTTTTGCAAAATTGCCAAAAGTCAACTATCCCCAAAACATCAAATTTTGTCAAATGGGCCCATTATTTTACACTTGATTTGGGCTTGCATCATTTCCCACGTGTCCTAGATTCAGCCATGAGCCCATATCTTATTTTTATCATTTAATTTGATTTTTAATTGAATTTATTCACTTTAAATCAAATAAAATCATATAAAATCAAAAGTATTTATAACTCATGATTTTTTGGTTGATTTAGGCTTTGAATACAGCTATTATGTGATTCAAATTCGCATCAAGTGCATTGTTTACAAGAAGATATGATTTAGGCCAAATTTGGAAGGTTGTAATGGTGGAATCAAATCCAATTCATGAGCATTGATATGGAGAGATTTGTACCAAGTTTCTTACCCTAATGCAATATACATTACATAAGGAAGGCAAAGGCACGAAAATAATGGTTAGAGGCTGCAAGAAGAGGCAGAACAAAAGTTTGAAAAAGTGGTAAAAAGCTTGAATACGAGATCATAACAAGAGGCGTTTTCAGAAGCCAAAAGTTATCCCAATCGCTTCCTGGGTGTTCACTCAACCTTCCTGGATCAAGAGCAAGCGTTCTCACCTACCACAAGGCACTGTAAGTATCACGAAAATCACCTTGGTTCTTGAATTTGTGATTCATTATTCTTGTATCATTTGAACAAATTGCTTGCATATTCATAACCCTCATGACATTTGTAAACTTTTTGCATTATTCAACTTGGTTTATAGGCGTTGTAACCCCAAAACACCATAGCTAGGGTTGCGTGTTTGTTTTTAGGGATTTCTTTTTCAAGAAAAATCAGGACTCAAGAAGGACATAATGTTAATCAGGAAGCCAAGACGAACTCAACCATGTTTTTGGAATTGATTTATGTGGCCTAGGGAATATTTTAGAGCAAGCTTGCGTATTTAGCTGCAGATCCAAATTTGCAGGTAATATTTGCAGGATTTGGAGGTAGAAGACGATGAGCTGTCGTTCTCCCATTGGCCAATTCAAATTAATTTTCGCGCATTTTTATTTTCTGGCATATAATTTGTTTTGTTTATATTATAATTTCTTTGTATTTTACTAACAATAGAATCAAAGCAGTGCAGTGGCAAGCGTGCAAGCATATCACTTTCAGGACTTGGGTTCGAATCCCAGGTCCCTCACTTTCTTTGTTATCTTCCTTCTTCAGGTAATCACATGTACGTCCAAGCATGCAGCGCACCATACGCCTTCACACATCCAACAGCCAGGTGGCCAAAGGCCAGATCTGGTGATCTAGGCTGAGAGTCCACCATGGAGTCAAGTCTAAGTGCGCACACGGAATCCTAAAAGTCAAACCAGGCCAGCGCTTAATGGGCCTCAGCATTGCTATATGCACCACAAAATTCAGGCCCAAACCTCTCTCTCTCTCTTTATTTTATTTATTTTGTTTATTAATTGTTTTTATTATTTTTGTTTTTAATTCTAACCAATCATTAAAATTCTTTTTCTTTAAAATAAAATCACACCAAAATATTTTTATTTAATCAAATTCTAACTTTTATTTTTATTAATAAACATTAATTAAATTAATTTAGGTTTTAATGTTAGAATAATTTTAACCCTTTTTGCAAATAATTAAAATTAACTAGACTTAATTAGGTTTTACTAATTCAATTAATTTTTATTTTCTTTCTTTAAATAACCAAAAATCCAAAAATAACTTTTTTTCATTTAATTAATTAATTTAATTTAATGTAGTGATTAATTTAGATTTATTTCTTTCTTAAAATATAAAAAAACCACAAAACATTTTCTTTATCAAATTAAATTCTAACTTTTATTTTTGTTAATAAACATTAATTAATTGATTTAGAATTTTAATTAGAATAACTTTCACATTTTTGTAAATAATTAAAATTCAATTAGATTTAATTAGGTTTTTTACTAACATTAATTAATTTTTATTTCTTTCCTAAAATACAAAAAAATACAAAAATATTTATTTTTATTAATTTATTTATTTATTTAATTTAGTAATTAATTTAGATTTATTTCTTTCTTAAAATATAAAAAAACAACAAAAAAATATACTTTCTCTCAAAAAAGGGTAAAAACCCTATTTACGCTCGATTTAATTTCCCGCACGCGATTTATCTTCTTTTATTCAAATAATGTACTTTCCCCCGGTTTGTAATAGTTAAATAGGACCTTTATTATTTTTTATCGCTTTATTTATTTTTAAAGGGTTTGTCTTTGGCGATGTAAATACCCGACGCCTTGTAATTTAAATTCCGCATTTTATTTCCGCAAATATAAACTGTTAGATGTTTGATAATAGGGATGCATGACAAGACTGAATGTTTTAACCTAAAATCAACATAGATCACCATTAACATGTACAAAGATAAAAATTAACTGAAAATGACACACTCGCACATGCGCACTCTTAGGGTACACCCCACTTGGTTGCCTTCGTACGCGGTCATTGAGTATAGGTCACTTTAGAGGTTGTCCTCTTGTTTAAAGATCATAGTCGCCTCGAAACGGTTTCCTCGGATATAATTGCCTCAAAACAAATGATCTAAGACATTAGGGTTACCGCTAAGGCATCCTAACATTGCTTTGGTGACCGTAAGTCCCGCATTCGAATTGACCCTTAAACTCCAATGACAGTGCTACCTACTCATCAATAGTGGGATAGCATTGTCTAAAGAAAAATTGCATAGAACGATTCCTTTTTCGAGTAGGTAGATGGTTCTTAGATACTTGCTCTTTTAAAAAAACAAAAACTCTTCACACTTACACTTTTCGAATAAAGTTTTCAAAAACACTTCATACACTCTTGAGGAGAGAAGCAAGAATTAAATCGAAGTTTCAAAAAAAAAACTTCTTTCAAACCCACAAGCACAAAGAAAGCAATTTTGAAAACAATATGAGCAAGTACCTAAGAGCCCGTGGATAACCATGGATAGAAAGGGTGATAACACCTTCTCTTTCTATAATCTACCCCCCGAACCCGAGAAATATCTCGAAAAAGGAATTTTTCTATGCTTTTTTCCTTTCCTTGTTGGATAAAATAAAATATGGTGGCGACTCTTACTTACCGCGACATTTTGCAAAAACAAACGCAAAACGCAAACCAGCATTCCGAAAAACAGTCAGTTCTTCCCACCGTATCACAGAACTGGCGACTCTGTTGGGGAGTAAATTATATGCGGGGTGTACCTTAGGATTAGATCTTTATGTTTTCAATTGTTTTTTGTATGCTTTATATTTGTGGGCTTGAATCGGAGTTACTATAGATCCTAACTCGGATCTGGGGATACCCTTTAGGTAAGTAGCAATAAACTATGAGGGAACTGTACGGCGTAGACCGATACGGTTGAAGCAGTAGCTACATTGGTGTGGCACTTTAGTATGTACTGATATCCCTTGTGGCGCAACGAGGAGAATATGGGTCTGCTAAGGGGTCATTAAGCACCAACTGGCCTTAGAACCTTTAAATTGACCAACTTGGCCATAGAACAGTAGCAGTATGCTACACTCATTGAGACTAAACTCTCACGATGATTCCGGCTGCAAGAAAAGGTTGCTAAACTAGAATTATGACCGATCGAGGGTAGTCAGTGATATTGAAATCCTCTAGAACCCGATTACTATTTTTAGGGTAGTTTTAAACCAACTGAACTGAAAGAGGGTAGTACCTAAGCTCCTTGCCAGCCTGAAATCTAAGGGCTCTTTGTGTGACTTGTGTGCCTTTACCATGTTTGCTATTTGTGGATACTTGTGGTGTGCTTTCTATCATGACATCATGACATCATAACATTGCATACATCTTGCATTGGACTAACCTATTTCAAAGACAGGAGGGATTCATCTTTGTTCTATTTTTGTAGGTCATGGCACCTATGTGTAGGAATACCATCCGGATCAACTTTGTCCAGGTTCCCACTTTGCTCAAAGAATCGGTTGCAAAGATGTCTGATACTGCCTCCTTTATCAGAAGACATGGGCATCTTCTTGGTTTGGTCACCTACAAATTGGATGAGCAGATGATGAGTGTCCTAGTCCAGTTCTTTGATCCACTGTACCATTGCTTTACTTTTCAGGACTACCAGTTGGTCCCTACCCTGGAAGAGTTCTTTGATCTGCTCGGTATCTCTATTCTGGAGCAGACCCCGTTTACAGGTTGGGAGAAGATCCTTAGGCCGGAAGAGATTGCTTCATCCCTTCATCTGACAAAAGCTGAGGTAATGGCTAATTGGGAAACTCGTAGTGGAGCAAAGGGATTTTTACTAAGTTCTTGGCTGGTAAGGCTAATCATTTCTGGGATAGTCTAGACTTCCAGGCATTCGAAGATATTCTAGCCCTTCTGATATATGGCTTGGTATTGTTTCCTAATTCTGACTCCTTTGTTGATGTGAATGCGGTAAAAATCTTAATCTCTGGTAATCCTGTACCCACTCTCTTGGGTGACATTTTGCATCATCTTTATGCCTGTACTGCTCGGAAGCGGGGAACCTTGATGTGCTGTGCTCCGTTATTGGTGAGGTGGTTTATTTCTCACCTCCCCAAATCAGTTTTAAAGAACAAGGAAGGCATGGGATGGGCTTATAGGGTTATGCCTCTCTCTCACAATGACATCATTTGGACTATCAATGGTATGGACGAGGTGGCCATTATTGATCGTTGTGGGGAATACCCCAATGTTCCACTGATAGGAACCAATGGAGGAATTACTTACAATCCATGCTTGGCCTTACGTCAGTTTGGGCGAGCCAGAAGGGAAGGACCTCATGAGCTGCTAATGCCTAGTATAATCTTTGATTTCCAAGGGGATAGTGACGAGCAACGCCACAGATTCATAAGGGCTTGGGATAGAGTACACATATCTGATCCACACGAGCTGGGTGTGAAGACTTCTCTACCAATGGAACCATATCTCCGATGGGTTCGCATACATGCCCAAAAGCTGGGGATGCCCTATGAAGTCGTCTTGCCTATTATTGTTGAAGTTGCTGATGAGGAATGGGTTCCTCCTACTATCTTACACCCTTACATGCCTATCGACATTGGGGCATTGAAGAGGTCCTGGATGCAGCTGAGAGAAGAACGGGATACTTACCGAGAAAAGTATCACGAGCAAGAATAGAAGATCCATAAGTTGACTAGGCAGCTGGAGAAGGAGCAGATCATCAACGATTATGTCAGCACTAAAGGCAAACGACCATGGGAGCACTGATGTCCTTTGATTATTTCCTGTTTTATTTACTTTTCAGTATTTCCTTTCTTGTAACTCCTTAAGGGCAATTTGTGGAACAATCGAATTTCAAGTTTATCTAATAAAAGTATGTTTCATGTTTGGTTTACGAATTTGAATCTCTCAATGTCTTTGAAATCATATCATACGCACTTCATTCCATGCACCTCATAACAGGTACATGTTGTACCCTAATTTTTGCCCCTAAGATTCCTCTATCATATCATATCAACTCGATCATAACAAGATCACATTAGGGTTGGTTCTTCCTCTTTTTTCCTATCTTTAAGTTTTCTCTTGAGGAATCTCCAAGCACCTTGGTTGTGTATTTTGTATATGTGTTGTTGACTAACTTCTAATCAAAATACAAAAAAATCTTTGTCTTTGTCTTTGTATATTTTTGTATTGTAGGTACCAAGTCGAAGCATCTGACAAATAAGGATTTCTGGTATTATTTTCCTAAAATCTCTATTTTGCAAAGAAAAAGAATTAAAAATTTTCATTTTTTTTCATCGATGCAATCGATTGCTCTTAAAGTGCAATCGATTGCACATAGTGTATTTTGCGCCATTTTTGAAAAAAAATACAATGTGCAACCGATTTGCACTATAGTGCAATTGATTGAACATAGTGTATTTTGCGCCATTTTTGAAAAAAATACACTGTGCAATCGATTTTCACTGTAGTGCAATCGATTGCACAGCGTGAAAATTATAAAAAAAAATCAGCATTTTAAACTTGTCAAATTTTGGCTCCAATTTTCCTTCACTTTTGAAAGATGTATCATTAATTCAAATTTTAGTGCCAATCTTTCATTTTTAAAAAGAATTATCATTAATTCAAATTTTGGCTCTAATATTTGAAAGAATTATCATTAATTCAAATTTTGACTCTAATCTTTGAAAGAGTTATCATTAATTCAAATTTTGGCTCCAAGAATCAATTACCAAATTACCACTAATCCCAATCCTAAAACTCTATAAATAGAACTCTCATTTCATTCAAATTTCAAGCTTTTGATATCCAAATCCACCTTGCTAAAAAATCTCTCAATTCTCTCCATCTACCAAAATCACTCAAAGCTCCATTTTCAAAAAGTTAGTAAGCTTTGCATTGAAGCTTACTAATCTTTGAGCTAAACTTTCATCCAAACACTTTTTCTCCATCAATTCTCTACATCCAATCTTGGTCAATTGATTCTTGTGGTTGAATTGAAGCAAATTCTTGAAGTTGTTTTGATAATTCTCTAGATCTACCTTTGGTAAGTTGGATAATTCATCTTTCACAATGTGATCTCTTGTTGATCTTTGGGATTGATTCTTTGAGCATTATTTTGTGATTTCAATGGTGTTATTTTCTCATAATTTGATGGAATTTTCGTGCTCAAGTGGATCCATGATCATAAGGTGTTTGATGGAAAGTTTGAACAAGAAATTGGCCTTTAAAAATGTTGTTTTTGCTACTGTAACAGTGTGCAATCGATTGCAGTAACTGTGCAATCGATTGCACAGAAGCAATTTTGCATAATTTTTAGAAAACTGTACTGTGTAAATCGATTTACACAATAGTGCAATCGATTTACACAGGGACAGAATGCACTTTTTTGCCTTGTTTTGGGGCAGCTTTGATCCAAAATGCTTTTTCTACTCACTCCTTTTGATTGTTGGTTTGGATTGCAATTTTAAATGTCCAATTTGTCTTTAAACTCAATGGACTTTGTGATGTAGATGAAGTTGGATAAATTTTCATCAATTCAAATCTACCTAAGAGTGAATTATTTAATTCATTTTTGGTGCTTTGGATTAATGATATGTTTAGTGCTCTAATCTATCTAGAGGAGTGGTTGAATTTAAAGATGAAAGAATTTTGAAATGGTGATCCAAATTAGCTTATCATTTCCCTCCCTCTTCATCTTATCCCTTTCTTTTTTAATTGTGCTACATGTTAAGGGATGGTGATCTCTATATCATTGTTGGCTCCTAAATTCGACACCTTTGTTTTGATTGATGGCAGCCATTAAAAGCTGAAAGATGCTTTCGACTGGCTAAGCCTGTCGAAGTGCCCGTCGAAAGATGGCAAAATACTTAGAAGATTTCTTCCAAGGAAGAAGGCTGATTGCCTTCGACGTCGAAGGCGTTTTCGTCGAAGACGTTTCTTGATGAAAGTGTTCGATGGTCCAGAGTGGAGCAGTTTGAAATTCAAAGCTTTGGAGGGAAAACGGTTTCCTGCAGTTACTACGTGCAAACGTGCAAGGATCTGGAGCGTCGAGCATGGAGAACGTGCCAAGTGGCTTAATCTCGAAGCAGTGTAACTGCCCGACGGTTACTTGGAATGTTTTAGTATAAATAGGAGTAGACATGTAGTTTCTCGAGTGTGTTCACAAATAGATACATAGTCACTCATTTAGATTCAAGTACCCAGTGTGAGCGAAAGAATTGTTGAGAAATGTATGTGTGAAACACCAATTTTATCAATTAAAGTCATTTACTTTTCCAGTATTTTACATGCTTTTCCCCTTTAAATTCCTGTCGAACCTTTACTTTAAAGCCTTGTTTATTTTACCAAGCCTTTCCTTGCAATTTACTTGAAACATTTTACTTAAAGCCTTATCCACTTTAATCAAACTTCAAAATCAACCTATGTCCATAGGATCAATCTGATCGATCCTGCGAGTAACCAAATAAGTAACCATTTGGAGGATCAGCGGTTGTTTACCAAAACCCAAGGTAAACAAATTGGCACACCCGGTGGGACTGTGTGTTGATTGTTGAAAAATAATCTCATCTTTCGAGTTGTATGTTATTGAGGAGTGGTAGAATATACACCAACGATAACAATACTGCCAGAGGAAGGGAAGAGATGGCGAATCCGCCAAACAATAATGAAATCCCACAAACGAGTGTGGGAGCAACGGTTAATATGACCGTAAGTGAAGCGACGAATGTTGGTTCGACACCAGCAGTGTCAGTCACAACCACGGGGCCAATAACTTCGCTTACAGGCCCCAGAATACCTTTGGGAACTCCCCCTCCAAGGGGAAATATAGGCACAAGGCCTGTGGTTCCCCCAGGATTTATTCCATTCTATGGTATGCCAACTTCTGAAGTGGCAAGCCTGACGAATGCTGCGTCCACTTATTCAGACCCTTTCGTGAGTGCCTCTTCGCCACTCCAAGGCTCTGGAGTAGGCATGGCGAATAGAAATAGGACCCAACTCTTAGGAGGAACGTCCCAAGTAGCCCATGGCCTTACAAATGCCTCGACAGCAGTCTTGAGGCAACAGATGGACGAAAGCAACCATGATATGGTGCAAATGTTGGCACAAACTTTGAGTACAGTGCTAAATCCTCTAATACAAAATACTACTCAATCGAATCAGCAAGTTACAGCGCAAATGACACGTTTGGCTGACTTCTTTGGAGTACCCCCACCTATTCGACAGCCCCAAAGGGCCCAGATAAGAGGAAATCAGGGGATATTTGTAGAGGAAGAAACCACCATTAATCAGGCTCAACAGCCTGTAGAACAACCTGTCGAAGAACCTAGGGTAATAGCCCCAGAGGTAAGGTTAGTTAACAGAAACCAAAATGCTGACGAAGTGGTTCAGCATATCCAACACCAAAACATGGGTTTAGAAAATAATCTGGCAACCATGATCGAAAGGATCATGAATCAGAATGGAATGAACATGGGCTTTCGAAGGCCCAACTTTACCTCTCCATTGTCAGAATATGTATTACAAACGGATTTACCTCCTAGAAGCAAAGTCCCCAAATTTACTAAGTCCTCTGGGGACACGACAGAATCTACTGTCGAACATGTGGCGAGGTATTTGATCGAAGCAGGAGACATTTCAAATAATGAAAACCTAAGGATCAAATACTTCCCAAGTTCCTTAACCAAGAACGCTTTTACTTGGTTCACAACTCTACCCCCCAATTCGATCCACCATTGGACCCAGTTGGAAAGATTGTTCCATGAACAATTCTATATGGGGCAAACCAAGATAAGCCTGAAAGAACTGGCGAGTGTGAAGAGACGTTTCACTGAACCTATAGACGAATATCTGAATAGGTTTAGGTTGCTTAAGGCGAGATGTTTTACACAAGTGCCAGAACATGAGCTGGTCGAAATGGCCGCAGGAGGTTTAGATTATTCCATTAGGAAGAAGCTAGATACCCAGTACCTAAGAGACATGGCCCAACTGGCCGATAGAGTTCGACAAGTCGAACGCCTCAAAGCTGAAAAAGCTAAGGCAACGAAAACTCACAAGAGAGAGAGAATAGCTTACGTTGAGATGGATGACGAAGATCTAGAATCCTTCGACGATACTTTAGCTGTCGAAGAAGGAGAAGTCGATTTAGCAGAACTAAAACAAGGGCCACCATACTCTTGTAAACAGTTAGTCCCCTCAAATGGGAAAAATCCCATTGGTCCAGACAGGACCAACGAGAGGTTCCCAAAAAAGACTTATAGTTTTGACATCACAAAATGTGATGAAATATTCGACTTGCTAGTTAAAGATGGCCAAATGATAGTACCCCCTGGGGTAAAAGTGCCTCCTCTTGATCAAAGAAAGAAGAGAGGTTTTTGCAAATATCATAATTTTCTGGGCCATAAAACTTCTCAATGTTTTCTTTTCAGGAATCTTGTGCAAGACGCTATTGAGGAAGGGAGATTAAAGTTTGCTGACAAATCCCCCATGGCTGTTGACTCCAATCCACTGAAGGCTGAAGCCCACTATGCAGAACCCTCTGAGGTGAACATGATAGAGGCAACCAGGATCCAGTCGAAGAAGCCAGGCATTACCATGGTCGAAGTCTCAAAGGACCACATCAACATGCCAATCTTTGGCAGTTTTTCTGGAAATTTATCCAGGAAGACAATTGAGGCTGTCCAGAAAGCGGTCGAAGACCCAAAGTCGAAGACTACTGAAGCACAAAAAGCTGGACCAAAGCCCAGTTCCCACTTGGCCACTGTACAAGGCCAGACGGAGAATCTGGAGACACAAATGAAGCAACTAACTCTTGCTAATAAGGATACAATGAATATCAACATGGTTGAACTTTCTGACCCTAAAGCTTCAGAAGAAGCCATAAGGCAAGAGCAGGCAAATAAAACGGCTTTCCCTAGGGAAAACGAAAACTTGGCAGATTTTTTACAAAGATGCCAGAATAAAAAATCAGAGGTGATGCTGTGTCCAAGATGCAGTTCTATCTTTGATAAAAAAGCTGCTGAGCACATACAAGGCGTGAGAGCAGCGAACAAGAGAAGGGAGAATGCTGACCTTCGACATGATCCCAGAAGGGGTTCTAATCAAGACAAGAGGCCATTGACTTTTAGGCCTCCAACAAATGTACCAGTAGACACTTGGTACAAAACATCTGGCCGGAAAAGGCCAAGCGAAGAGAAATGGCATTCTTTCGAAGTGCCAAGAGGTTCCTCTTTAATTCAGAAGAAAGAGCCTCAAGTTGCTGCACCCAAGGTTGCTCAAGTGTCCAGCAACTACAAGGGAAAAAATCCTATGTCGAGATCTCAATGGAGGAGATATCAAAGAAGGCGAAAAGCTGAAAGGGAGGCTGCCAACGAACCTAAGGCAGAAACTAGTTCGAATGTGCCTCAAAGGAAACAAAGAAAGCCTCTTGAGAGAGGACCAGTTACCAACAGGCTAGTTTGGCCTAACCAGAGTGAAGTCGAAGACGAAGATGATGCGGAGTCCGACGATACTCTGGATATAATGGTGAACATTGTTTCAGTACTGCCCAGGGAATTCAATCGACAAGTAGAAGTCGAAGCCAGTGACTGGGAGGTGGAACAAGAAATGGCCAAACACAGGCCAGTGTGCTATTTTGTCATGGACAATGGCACTACAGAGGAACAAAATGGCTTCTTCGAGCCACCTACAGAGGCGATGAAGAATCACCTCAAACCTCTGTTCATAAGGGCTAAGCTCGAAGAGACCACTGTGAACAAAATATTGGTCGACTGTGGGGCTACTATCAATATTATCCCTCATTCTATGCTAAGGAAGATTGGCAAAAGGGATGAAGAAATCAAACCTCACAATATGGTTCTGTCCAACTATGAGGGAGGCATTGGGACCACCATGGGAGTGATCCAGCTAGACATAAAAGTTGGGTCGATCCTTCGACCAACAATGTTCATGGTCATATCGGCCAAACCTAACTACAACCTTTTGTTAGGCCGTGAGTGGATTCATGGTGTAGGTGCTGTGCCTTCATCGATGCATCAAAGGCTGCTTCTATGGCGTCCAGATGGGATGGTCGAAAACATAGAGGCAGATCAGAGTTACTACCTTGGCGAAGTGAATCACTTGGGTGTAACAGATTTCGACAAAAACTTGGCTCACATAGGGCCATGTCCAACTCCTGACTTCGACATGGCGCCAGCGCCAAACACCTTTTGTTCCCTATACCTGCATCCTGAGCATGGTTTCCAATGGGACAGAGAAGACTTGTCCCACATAGACTTCAGTGGGCTAACTGATATCCAACCAACTGGTTGGGGAAGTGAATTCAGTGATAATGACTGAGTCACAATCTCTGAAGCGAATTTCGGCTTATGTGGCCGAAACCAAGATGATAACGGCTCTCGAAGCCGAAGTAAAGTACATGGCCACTCAGGCCAATGATCAACAATTATCTGCTGTTGGCCCAGGAAAGGATTTCGATCCAAAACCTCCTGATATCATGCCAGATGAAATGCAGGAACAGAGGCTCGACGCCATCTATGACGATGAGCCTTTGGGCTTCGAAAAGGATCCCTTGGCGAACAACATTAAGATGTTAGCACAAGACCCTTTAGAAGAAATCAACTTAGGCGAAGGATCAGAGAATAGGCCAACTTACATCAGCGCCAAAATTGATCCAGAACTTAGGTTGGAAGTAATCCAATTGCTGAAAGAGTTTAAAGACTGTTTTGCATGGGATTATGACGAAATGCCCGGTCTCGACAGAGGATTGGTAGAACTTCAGTTGCCAATCAAACCTGGAAAGAAGCCAATCAAGCAAAATCCAAGACGCTTCGCTCCAGAAATATTGTCGAAGATCAAAACGGAGGTCGAAAGACTTCTGAAATGCAAATTCATCCGTGTTACAAGGTATGTCGAATGGATTGCAAATATTGTGCCAGTAATCAAGAAAAATGGCACATTAAGGGTGTGCATAGATTTCAGAGATTTGAATGCTGCCACCCCCAAAGATGAATATCCTATGCCTGTGGCGGAAATGCTAGTCGATTCTGCCGCTGGCTACGAATACCTGAGTATGCTCGATGGTTATTCAGGATATAATCAAATATTCATTGCTGAAGAGGATGTTTCGAAAACAGCCTTTCGATGCCCTGGGGCCTTAGGCACTTACGAATGGGTAGTGATGCCTTTTGGCCTAAAGAACGCTGGGGCAACGTACCAGCGAGCAATGAATACTATCTTCCATGATTTTATTAACACTTTTATGCAAGTTTATATTGATGATATTGTTATAAAATCTGTTTCCAGGAAGAGTCACATTGACCACCTTCGACAATCATTCGAAAGAATGAGAGAACATGGTCTGAAGATGAACCCTTTGAAGTGTGCGTTCTGTGTAAAAGCTGGAGATTTCTTGGGTTTCGTTGTCCACAAGAAAGGAATCGAAATAAATCAGAACAAGACGAAGGCAATTTTGGAAGCGAAAGCGCCATCGAATAAGAAGGAATTGCAATCTCTCTTAGGCAAGATAAATTTCTTGAGAAGGTTTATATCTAACCTAAGTGGGAAAGCTCAGGCCTTTTCACCCTTACTTCGACTGAATAAGGAGGGGTTCGAATGGGGGAAAGAGCAGCAAGAAGCCTTCGACAAAATCAAAGGGTACCTCACTAAGCCACCTATTTTGGTGCCTCCTTGTAGCAATAGGAGTATGAGATTGTACATAGCTGCATCTGACAAAACTCTGGGAAGTATGTTAGCCCAAGAGGATGAGAATGGAGTCGAAAGACCCATTTATTATCTCAGTCGAGTTTTGAATGATGCAGAAACTAGATATAGCGAAGTTGAAAAATTGTGTCTATGTCTGTATTTCTCTTGTACAAAACTCAAGCAATATATAAAACCAGTTGATGTTTATGTTTCGTCTCATTTTGATGTTTTCAAATATATGTTGTCGAAACCTATCTTGCATAGTCGAATTGGCAAGTGGGCATTAGCATTGACTGAATACTCCTTGACCTTTATGCCTCTTAAGGCAGTAAAAGGACAAGTGGTTGCAGACTTTATAGTCGACCACTCAATTCAAGTCGAGGATATTAATTATGTGGAGATAGAACCTTGGAAATTCTACTTCGATGGTTCCAGCCATAAAAATGGAACAGGAGTAGGAGTCTTGATTATTTCTCCAGATAAAATTCCAACAACGTTCAAGTACCAAATCGAAGGTTCTTGTTCGAACAACGAGGCTGAGTATGAAGCTCTAATTACTGGCCTTGAAATATTGTTGGAATTGGGGGCAACTCGAGTCGAAATAATGGGAGACTCAGAGTTAGTCATCAGGCAAGTCACAAAAGAGTATAAATGCATAAGAGAGAATCTCATTATGTACTTTGTGATAGCAAATCGTTTATTGAAACAATTTGAAAGTGTCAATATTCGACACATACCCAGAGTCGAAAATCAAATAGCCAATGACTTGGCACAAATTGCATCAGGGTATAAGATTTCAAAAACGAGATTACAAAGAGCAATCGAAGTTCGAGAAAAGATAAAGGCAACTTGTCTATCACCATCAGACTTGGAATCGACGAGGCTAGGTTATGCTGATCACTCAAACTTCGAGATTTCGTTCATTGATAATTTGTCAGAGCAAGATTGGAGGAAACCCATTGTGGACTATCTTCAAAATCCAGGAGCTCCGACAGAACGAAAAACAAAATACAGGGCGTTGAGTTTTGTACTCATGGGTAATGAGTTATTCAAGAAGACGCCTGAAGGGGTGTTGCTGAAATGTTTAAGTGAAACTGAAGCATACATAGCCCTTTCGACTACACATGTTGGGGCATGTGGGGCTCACCAAGCAGGCCATAAGATGAAATGGTTGTTGTTTCGACAAGGACTATATTGGCCCACTATGCTGAAAGATTGTGTCGAGTTTGCCAAAGGTTGCCAAGAGTGTCAAGTTCATACAGGCATCCAGCATGTACCAGCAAGCGAACTTCACTCGATAGTGAAGCCTTGGCCCTTTCGAGGATGGGCGTTGGATCTTATTGGAGAGATTCGACCAGCATCATCAAAGAGTCAGAAATACATATTGGTAGGCATTGATTATTTTACTAAGTGGATCGAAGCTGTCCCTTTAGTCAATGTAGACCAAGAAAATGTCATTGAATTCATTCAAAAGAACATTATATTTAGGTATGGAATCCCTGAGACAATAACAACTGATCAAGGTTCAGTTTTCACTGGTCGAAAGATGCAGGAATTTGCTCAGGAAACAGGTTTCAAACTCCTAACATCCACGCCTTACTATGCACAGGCGAATGGTCAAGTCGAAGCAGCTAACAAAGTGGTGATTGGCTTGATAAAGAAACATGTTGGGAAGAAACCAAAGAATTGGCATAAGACGTTAGACCAGATTTTATGGGCTTGTCGAACGTCCCCAAAAGAAGCCACTGGTACAACACCATATAGGCTAACTTTTGGCCATGATGCAGTATTGCCAGCAGAAATTTGTCTTCAATCTGCAAGAGTTCAGAGGCATTATGATATTCCTTCTGAGGTTTATTGGAATATGATGTTAGATGAATTGGTGGATTTAGACGAAGAGAGATTACACGCTCTCGACTTACTCAGGCTTCAAAAGAAAAGAGTAGAAGACTCTTATAATAGAAAGGTAAAACCTAAGGTATTTTTGCCTGAAGATTTAGTTTGGAAGGTAATTCTTCCCATGGATCGACGGGATCGAAGCATGGGGAAATGGTCACCCAAATGGGAAGGACCCTTCAGAGTTATCCAAACTTTTTCTGGTGGAGCCTATGAAGTCGAAGAGATAAGTGGTGATAAAAGGCTCTTGAGAGTAAATGGTAAATATTTGAAAAAATAT
Organism: Vicia faba; assembly: GCA_948472305.1. Classification (NCBI taxonomy): domain Eukaryota; kingdom Viridiplantae; phylum Streptophyta; class Magnoliopsida; order Fabales; family Fabaceae; genus Vicia; species Vicia faba. The sequence continues at coordinate 1,463,488,135 of OX451741.1, forward strand.
AAGCCTATACTTCAAGAGATAAAAATAAAATAATAAAAGAACAAGCTAAATTAACCATAAAAATGCCAAAATGGAAATTTTTATTAATTTTAGCCAAAATGGCAATTGTTGTCGAAAGCGATTACAGAAGATGGTTACAAAAGAGAATCAATCAAAAGGAAAGAGAATTCTTGAGTCGAAGATACTTGGCATACTGCAGCTCCAACCTCTTTTTGCACCAAGATTTTTCTTGCACCAGTTTGGCAATTTGGGCGTCGAGGCTTTGAGCCCTCTCAGCGAATTCCAGGCCTTGCTTGATCTCAGTCTGGCTCTCAGCGTCTGGGATGGTCGAAAGAATTTCCTCCTGGAGTACAGTGTTGGCGTTTATCTTCGCCTCTATCTCTGCAATTTGTGCTCGGAAGGAGACATTCTCTCGCTCAATAGCATCGACCCTTTCCTGTGCAGACGCTTTCTGTTTCGACAACTCGGCAATTCGAGAAGTCGAATCTGAGACAGCAGTTCACGCAGATGAGCTTTTGCCATGCAGCACTTCGAGCTGACTGTTAAAAGTTCGTTGGCGCCTGTAATCCGCTGAGACTTGATCAATCATAGAATGTAATTCCATGATTAAGTCTGAGATTTCTGGGGCTACAGCTTCGAAGTCAACAGCATTCAAAACCTCTTTTAAGCATGATGGAGCAGTGGGGTCCCCCTCTAAAGCCTTCATTAAATCTCTCTTGAAGAACTGGGCCTTAACCTTCGCCAACGCATCATCAAGAGGAGAAGTTTCAGTAGATTTCCCCGACAGGGTAGGAATTTCCTGACTAGTGTCAGAAGAACTCTTACTCTCGATGATTGCATTGAGGTAGCTGACAGGGTCAGTTTGTTTCAAGATTTCCAAGTCCTCTTTTGACCTGTGCTTTGAGGAGGTGACCCTTGCCACAGTATTATCTTGGGCTTGAAGCTGTTGAATGCTGAGTGCCTCGTTTGGTTGCTTTTCGACTTGGACTGAGGCGGTACTAGCGTCGACTTGTGGTTCTTTGTTAACATCACCTTGGGGTCCTTCGCCAGCGTCATTTTGTGGCTCTTCGCTAGCGTCACCCTGGTGTTCTTCGCCAGTACCACCTTGGTGCTCTTCGTCAATAGCATCTTGATTCTCTTCGCCATTGCCTTGGTCTCTTCCTTCAGGATTCTCTTCTGATGACAAGACCACCACAGGAACCGTTTCTGGCTGTGTTTCCTCCACCATAGGTTCTTCTGTTGTCTTCTCCACTGTTTCAGCATTGGCCTCATTCTCAGTATGGGCTTCGTCATTGCCCAAATCTTTTTCCCGAGGCCTGCTAAGGTCAGCAGATTCTAGAGTTTCTGAAGTCCTTGGTGGGGAACTTTCAGTAGTGTCCTGAAAAAGAGAAAGAAGACAAATCTTCAGATGTCGAAAGAGATACAATCGAATACTGGCATCTATGCCTAAGTTATGAGAAGGGTCCAATAGATTACCTGTGGATTAGCTTCAGCCCCAGGGCTGGAATTGTCACTTTCGACAGGCTTGGTAACAAGGGCGTTCAGTTCCTCCTCAGTTGGTTCCTCGATGACCACTGCAGGTGGCCTAGGCTTTCTCACAGCGACCTTTATTCTGACGGTTCGACCTTCAGGAGCAGGAGTAGGAATAGAAGCGTCCTTCGTTAACTTTCGCCTCTTTAAGGGAGAAGGAGGGGAATCACTTTCGTCATCACTCCCCGATTCGACCACCAATGCTGCCCTTTTCTTGGGCGAAGGAGCCTAGAAAACCAATAGGAATTCGATTGAATAATTACGTCGAAAATAAAAAATCGAAAGCCAGAAGAAAAATGAAGAGAATCTGGTTACCGATGCAGGAGGCCTCCTCGAAGAGCCTTCCCCCTGTTGGTTGCCCGTTGTCTTCGTCGGCGCTATAGTCTTCGCCGGCGGTGGAGGTTTTGTCGAAAGGACTCTTCCTTGTGGGCCTTCTGTAGCTTTCTTGGCTAGGGGTTTTCGAACAACTGAAAGCGAAAAGGAAAGTTAACAGGCTAACAGTCGAAGAGAAAGATAAAAAGTAAATGTGAGAGCATGAACTTACATTTCTTTACTTTGTCCAACACAAGGACAAAAGACTTCTGCAACTCTGCTATGAAGTCCTTCTCGTCGAAGAAGTACTCAGCATAATAGCTTCTCCACCACTCTTCAAAAGATGGTGAGCAAAGGAAGTTAAGCTGGTAGTTAAACAGCGAGAGGATTGTTCGACCAGCATATCTTCCGATATGCTTGGTGGCAGCTTCTTCTGTATAATCGTTGCAGAAGTACAACATTGACTTCTCTCTTTGAAAAATGGGAGAAGGCAGGGTTTGGATGATACCAAACTGGCGAGATACCAGATTTGGTTGATAGGCAAGCAGACTCAGATGAGTCTTAGAACTCTTAAATCGAAGAGGCATGATCCTGGGTGTCAGGAACGCCTCCCAAAGTACAGTGTGCTCATCGACGTTGGGACCACTCGACTCCTTTGGGTGTGGCCTTGTGAACCATGCTGGCCCCACCTTCCGTTGAGCAAATGGAGCCATAGTTGAAACAAATTCCTTCCTTCGAGCGAACATCAGAACGAAGTTAGTGAAGGTTTGTTGGAACTCCAGCCCATCTTCCACAGGTGTCAGTAGAGCCAGCCTAATTCCTTCGATACGTCTATTAGCTATCGCTGGGGCTTTTTCATTTATCTGAATCTTCTTGGGTAAGAAAGATTCGAAAGTGGCGTTGAGCCACAGTTGAAGTAGCCAGAAAGGCCCAGCGAGTAGCAAACTGTTCCTATCTTCGACATGTTTCAAGAGAGTAACCCCATTGCTGATTGAGTCATAAAGACTGGCCAGAATTAGTTCTGCCAAACAGATGTTTTGGCGGTGATGCAGTTGGGTGGCAAGAGTGACCATCTTTTTGGTCACTTGTAGAGATTTCGAGCAAAACACAAAGCGAGTTAGCCATAAGGCTAGAAACGCTATGTGTTCGACATCCGACACTGTATCCGTCGACCTGTCGTGATAATGGTTGATAAAGGTGGTATATGTTGGCTTGGTCTCAGAAAAGCCAATTTGGTCCTCCGACATCTCCTCCGGGTCGAAGTAATCTCCGGTTGGTCGAAGGCCAGTAATGGCCGCTACGTCGAAGAGTGTGGGGGTTAACATCCCACATGGAAGGTGAAAGGTGAAGTGAGAGTAATCCCAAAACAACAGCGAAGCTATAAGCATCTCTGGGGAGTAGTTTAAGCCTGTCTTCGACAGCATTACTAGGTCAAAGATTCCCATTTCCTTCCAGACTGGAGTTTGATGTTTCTCCAACTTTGTTAGCCAAGCAACATAGTCAGAGGTCAGATTAGGGCAGGACCTGAAGACCCTCACACTTCTGTTGAAGAAACGGAGGTCGATTTTCTCGCGTGTAGGGTCTTCGTTGTCTTCTGCGTCCTTCTTGGCGCATGCTACTGGCTTGAGTTTCTCGACGATGGGGAAATAGCTCTTGATCTTCAGAGCTTCAGAGATGCTTGGGTTCATGGGTCCAGACATTGCGAAGATCTGGTTGGAGTACCCAACCGGGATCATCAAGTGACGCGAGTAAGCATCGCGAACGGAGATGTCAGAAGGTTCAGGGACCCTTCGTTTCCCTGTAGAGTTCACTACCGGAGCCGTAACAAAGACCTTGGGTTTAACAAGTTGTTCAGTTGGTGCGTTAGTCTTGGGGGCAGTAGAAGCAGAGGCCATTGTTGAGGATGAAGATGAAGTGAAAAAGGAAGAATTTTTCTGCAAAGAGAGCAAGTTTGTATGAAAGCAAGGGAGTTTGAGGGCTAGTTTGCGTAAAAAGTCCTATAATGGGATATTCACTACTATTTATAGTAGTGGGAGAAATTCCCAATAACGAGGACATTAAATGTCATTTAATGCTGCAGGAATTAGTGGGACGCGTGGCAGCATCCTGTTGTTTTGGCCGTTTCTGCAGAAACAGAGAGACGCAGCGTGCGTCCTCGTTTTTGGGATTTGTCATAATGACAAATTCTGAAGTGATGTTTGGTACTGCACGCCGTACTGAAGGTGACGTCCTAGGATCAAATCAATGATGGTTTCTTGGGATTGCCAATAGTTGGTAAAAAGCAACAAAAAGTGCACAAGTTAACTTGTGACTAAGCGTGGAAAAAACAGGTGTCGAATGGCGTTTTCAAAGAATGCCTTTTTCTTTCAGAGTCGAAATAAGGCATTCTTGGGGGGCAATTTGTTGGCTCCTAAATTCGACACCTTTGTTTTGATTGATGGCAGCCATTAAAAGCTGAAAGATGCTTTCGACTGGCTAAGCCTGTCGAAGTGCCCGTCGAAAGATGGCAAAATACTTAGAAGATTTCTTCCAAGGAAGAAGGCTGATTGCCTTCGACGTCGAAGGCGTTTTCGTCGAAGACGTTTCTTGATGAAAGTGTTCGATGGTCCAGAGTGGAGCAGTTTGAAATTCAAAGCTTTGGAGGGAAAACGGTTTCCTGCAGTTACTACGTGCAAACGTGCAAGGATCTGGAGCGTCGAGCATGGATGATATACTTGACAAAAAGCAAATTCAACTTTTTGTGTGCAGGCTTTGGTTCTACCAATCCCCTAATGAGTTCCAAATGCAAGTTTCAATATGGTCATCCAACTAACCACTAATTACTAACAATTAACTATACTTTACGCTTTTATTTTCATGCTTTATGTACCATTTACTTTTAGCATTTTACATTTCATGCTATTTTCATCTTTGCTCACTTGAGCATTTACTTTTATGTCATTTTTATTTTGCTCACTTGAGCTATTCTTTCTTTTTAAAGACACCTAATAATCAACATGAACCATAAAAATCATTAATGATACTTGGACTACATGGTTACTATCCTTTGCATTATGGAGTGATGGACTTCTTGGACTTAGGATTAGAGACCTTGGCCTATCTTGGAGACTTTGTGACTTTATTTGATATTTTGTCTGGAGTTCTTGAGGTTTACCTCAATACATTGGGTTGTTTGTTTGTTTTGTGTGCAGGTTATTGAGATTACGATCTTTGTTTGTAATCTGGAATTTACCCGTATACAGCCGTTACTCTGCCTAATTTTTTGCGAAGACTTAAAACACTTGAAGTTTGGTTCTCTCAAGAGGTTTAGTATCTTTGCTTTCTTGGTTTCAATCCGAAGAATGGGAATTCTATATTGACTCATAATGTCAAGTATTGGCTTCTTGTTGGTTAGATGGTTCTTATTCCTAGCTTTTACCTTATGCTTTAGGATAGCCTCTTCTTCTCCTCCCATCTTCTTTAATTTCAAAAATCTCCTCCCTCCTTTAAAAAAAGCTCTTCTTGTTTTGAAACTTTGAACATTTTCATAATAAATTTGGACTTAGGTCCATGCATCTTCGAAACATTTTCATAAATAAATTTCAATCAATTTAATAATACCTTGACCTTTTTTTGTGAGAAGACTAAAAGTCAATCAATCTCATTTCAAACCATTTTTCCACTTTGGCTTTTATCTTTAAACTTTTCTCAAAAGATTAGACTCTTGTCAATCCTTGTAGTGATGCAAACAACTATACTTCTACAATATGTAGTGAAGTGAGATATTTTCCACTTGGGTGTTGAGTGAGGCATTGTTGATTTTAAAATCCAAGCCATATCCTCCACTTTGAGATGATGCAAATTCTCCTTTCTCATGATTGTGGGTAGTAAGTATGTTTTTCACACAGACAATTGCGATGATGTCTTATCTCATAAAATCAACCAACACACTTGTGTTTCAAATTTTTTAAAGAGGAACTACGTGTACCCTGATCCCCTATTGCACGAAATGTGGTACGTAGGCACTAAAGGTTTGCAACCGCGGCGGGTGCAAAAATCATAAAAATATTTCTTTTCTCACTTCCACCATCCATTTTATATACAACACATTTTTATAGCCAAAATATATAGATTTTTCAAAGAGGTTCCTGCGGAGTACCGTAGATGTTTAGGGTGCTAATACCTTCCCTTTGCATAACCAACCGCCTTACCTTGAATCTTCCCCCTCTTTTTTCGGTTATTCTCTCTTTTCCCATTCCTTTGGAAATAATAAAGTGCGGTGGCGATTTTTATTTTGATTTGTATAAAGTCTAGTCAATCCAATGGCTTAGTCTTGCACATTTTTACCGCCACAGAAAAATGGCGACTTCACTGGGGAGAGATTGACCTCTTGCTGGTCCATCCCTAAGTGGGTTAAACCTATCTTTGTTTATATCTGTATATGTGCTATTGTTGTTTATGTGTTATATTTTGTATATATGTTTGTCTGGATTTTCCTGGTTTACAGGGTGCTTGGTGATTACTCATAAGTCCTATACCCGGACTTGGGAAAACTTTAAGATAGGACGGGCGGTATAGTCATGTTAACTTTGAGGGAGTAATCCCAAAAAAGGAGGCATGAGATCCCCCACTCAGTGGAGGCCCCTTTGAATGTAGTGTCATTTACCGAGTAATCGGGAAGACGTACTGCTTTCGACCTGGGAGCCTGCCGAAGCTGAGGACCGTAAATTACCTAACCCCTCTTTGCCTTTTAGGTGTAGTGCGGAAGCTATAAAGGAGTAATCCGGAAGTAGTTGTCACGCAATACTACGCTCTGACGAGTCTTTCTTGAGAATATTACTAATTACCGAGTTAATCGGGAAGTTGGTAATATCCGAAGGAAGGATGTAGACTCTGAGAACCTCTAGAACCTTGTTCGGCAGGTGGTAACTTTTTAGACCAATACCTTATGGGTAGTACCTTCGACCTCATGCTCGTGACGTTGAACCTATGAACCCTATATGTGTGATCTTGTGTGTGATTGTTGCATCATGCATCCATGCACTCATAAGAATCTTTTGAAAAAACAATATTTCAAGGGATTTAAAGGTTGACTATTTGTGAATATCTCAGGTACTTTTAAACCATGGATTCTGGAAAGAGAAAGACCAAGAAATACAGTTTCATGGATCCTAAGATAGATGAGTTGATCAGTCTAATTCCTGAGATCGAGTATTCTGCAGACTTTCGGAAGAAGTATGGATCCATTATTCCTCTCATGAAGCTGAAGATGAAGGAGGGTTTTCTCTCAACTTTGGTCCAGTTTTATGATCCAGTGTATCACTGCTTTACTTTTCCCGATTATCAGTTGATGCCAACACTGGAAGAGTATTCCTATCTATTGGATTTACCTATTACCGATCGCGTTCCTTTTACTGGTTTGGAGGGTGAGACAAAACCACATGGGATTGCTGCTTTGATTCATCTGGGGAAGTCTGAGGTTGAAGCTCATGTGACTACCAAAGGAGGGATTAGAGGATTACCAGCTTAGTTCTTATTGGAGAAAGCTCGTTACTTTGCCCTGATGAAGAGTACGGTTGCTTTTGAGGCCATCTTTGCTTTACTCGCCTGTGGATTATTCTTATTTCCTAATGTGGACAAGTTTGTCGACATTAACGCTATCAAGATTTTCATGATTGGAAACCTGGTTCATACACTGTTGGGTGATGCTTATTACTCTGCTCATCTTCGGAATTCTTATCATGGGGGAATGATTATATGTTGCACGCCTTTGTTGTATCAGTGGTTTACCTCTCATATGCCTCAGTTTGACGCTTTTTGGGATGTCAAGAAGGAACCCCGTTGGGCTCCTAAGATCATGGCACTTACTCACTCGGATATTGATTGGTATCATCGAGCTTACCAGGATGCGGAGATTATTGACAGTTGTTGTAGTTTCCCCAATGTGACTCTTCTTGGTACAAAGGGAGGAATTAACTATAACCCTGTTCTTGCACGGTGACAGCTTGGTTATCCGATGAGGGATAAACCGAACAATATTCATCTGAGTAGTTTCTTTCTGAAGGAAGGAGAAGACCACAGGGAAGCTAGGGAGCAGATTGCGAAGGCCTGGTGTCACATTCATAAGAAGAGTAGGAAGGATTTGGGACCTAGGGGTGTTGTTTCTTTGGAGCCATATCTTCAGTGGGTCCGATCGAGAGCCATTCAGTTGAAGATGTCGTATACTCGGGAGACACCCATGCTTGATTTGTTTGTGAAGACCACTCCTCCCTTATTAGATGATCTAGAAGAGCTGCAGCTTGCTTTGGTTAGGATGCAACAGGAAAGGGATGCTTGGAAGAACAAGTTCCAGACTTTAGAGAGTTCCTACAGAGCAGACCTGAAGGAGAGAGATGATTTGATCGAGACCCTTGAGAGTCGAGCAGTAGAGTCTATTGAGAGGCAAGGAGACTTATTTTCTCCTAAGCCTCAAACAGGTGTTGTTTGTTCACTTCCTAATTCAGCTGATTGGAAGGAGGTTGCCATCAGACATGTGGAAGAAAACCAGAGGTTGAGAGATCAGATTGCCAGGCTCACAGGGAAGCGCATTCGTACAGATTGATCTCTATCAGTTCCTTTTCTCAGGATTTTAGATTATATTTTCATCTTGTACTTGGGATCGTTGAAACTTGTAACCCATTTCGAAGTTATTATAATAAAAGTTTTCAGTATTTCAAATGCGTTGTTATTTTGATGTTTGCAATATGTTTGTAAATCTTAAATCCCTTGAAATATTAAATGATAAAATAATAATAATCATATGCATTGCATATCATGCATCATATTGCACATGTTTTTGAATTTGTTATGCATATCCAGGTGCCTTACCCAGCTTCTTTACTTCATTCAGCAAGCTGATTCATCACTACAACACTCGGGCTAATTTCAAAAAGAAGATGGACAACTTAGAACAGGAGAATCGCGAGCTGCGCGAAGAAGTTTCTGCTTTGAAGGCTGGCTTGGCCAACTTGACTACTCTGATGGAAGCTCTGGTGGTTTCTCAGAATCAGCCACCGAGTGTTCAACCTCAACCAACAAGGGCAAGTACTGAAGTTCTGACTGTTCCTGTATCCGCTACTTCGGCTGTTGTTCAAAACCGTATGCCTCAGGGTTATCCGTGGGGAATGCCAGAGAATTTTTCACCTGATGGTTTCAATCTGGGTCCTCAAGATGCTCCAGTGGTTCCAAATGTTGTTACTCCTGCACCTCCTGTGGAGCATATTGTTCCTGCTGCACCTCCTTCGGTGAATTTGGTTCCGTTTGTTAATGAAGATGTGTGTCGTCTTTTCCCTCCGCCGAGTGAAGACTTGGGTCTTTATGACAGAATGGATGATTTCCAAGAGCAGTTTGATAGAATGCAAAGTGAGATGAAGGCTCTTAGGGGAAAAGAGTTGTTCGGGCAGAATGTGAATGAGCTGTGTTTGGTCCCGAATGTTAAAGTGCCTGCTAAGTTCAAGGTCCCGGAATTTGAGAAGTACAAGGGCAACACTTGCCCTCGTGCTCATTTGGTGATGTATGTGAGAAGGATGTCCACCCATACTGATGATCAGCGTCTGCTGATTCATTTTTTCCAGGATAGTCTGACCGGTGCTGCATTGAAATGGTACATGAGTTTAGACATCGTCAACATCCATACTTTTAATGATTTGGGAGAAGCATTCATTAAACAATACAAGTACAATGTGGACATGGCGCCTGACCGTGACCAGCTTAGGGCCATGGTTCAGAAAGACAGAGAATCATTCAAAGAGTATGCGCAGAGATTGCGCGAAGTGGCTGCACAAGTGATTCCGCCCATGGAAGAGAAAGAAATGACCAAGATTTTTCTAAATACGCTAGGAGCTTTCTACTACGAAAGAATGGTAGCAAGTGCCCTAAGTGATTTTACAGAGATGGTAGGAATGGGTGTCAGCCTAGAAGAGGCAGTAAGAGAAGGTCGTTTGACAAAGGGTGAAGGATCTGGAGGTGTGAAGAAGCCATCTTACGGGTTTACAAAGAAGAAAGAGGGGGATACAAATGTTGTTATGCAAGAGAGAAAGGTAAACGCTCCTAGAAGGAATTATCAGCGTCATCAGCAAATCGCCTCAGTTACTCCTGTTATGAATGCCGCTCCAACTACCGTTGCTTATCAGAGACCATCCCAGCAGGGGAATCAAGGGTATAATCAGAGAAAGGAGAACTATGATCATATTCCCATGAGTTATGCAGAGCTATTACCAGCATTGGTTCAGAAGAAGTTGGTCCAGACACGACCACCTCCCACTGTACCATTACCATTGCCGTGGTATTACAAAGCAGACCAGACGTGTGCCTTTCATCAGGGAGCACCAGGGCATAGTGTTGAGAATTATTATCCTTTGAGGACTGAAGTGCAAAGGTTGTTGAAGTACGGAATTTTATCTTTCAAAGACGTGGGACCTAATATGAAAGACAATCCTCTACCCAAGCACGGGGGAGTGAATGCTATGAATATGGTGGCCGGTTGTCCAGGCGACTTTCGAATTTTTTACATTAATCTGGTTAGAGGGGATTTGGTGAAGATGCACACAAATCTCTGTAAATTCAGTTATTATACGCATGACCATACCGGTTGTGCTATTTGCAGAACAGATATACAGGGTTGCGAGAAGATAAATGTTGATTTGCAGGAGATGATGGATGAAGGTTTAATCTATATAATCAGGCCTAGGGTGGAATATGAAGAGGAAGTGAATATGGTTTCTGGATGTCCGGGTGAATTCAGAATTTTTGATGTGGATCATTTGAATGAGTATCTAGTGCAATTACATGCTACCTTCTGCCATACTGCTGGTCAGGTGGAACACCAATATGGATCTTGCATAATTTGTTGTCGAAATCCCCGAGGATGTTCTGTTGTGAGGGAAGGTGTTCAGTTGCTGTTGTACAATGGAACCATCAAGATCACAGGTCAGAGAGATGATTATCATGAGATTGATATGGTTGAAGTCTGTTTGATGGAAGAGTCGGAGGAAGAGTATGCCTCCACAGATGAGTATTTCTCTTCAGACGAAGATTTGTTTGCCGGAAATGAATTTTTGATGGCTGATTGTGTTGAGGAAGGGGTGAATGTCATTGTACCTTGTTTTGGTGCACCCACTCATCTTGAGATGGAGTACCATAGCAAACCAGTTGTTGCCCCATTGGAAATTAGTCTGCCAGGTCCTGTTCCCTATGAATCAGATAAGGTTGTGCCTTACAAATACAACGCTATGATCTTAGAAGATAGGGTGGAGATTCCCATCCAGTCGATGCCACATGTTGGAAATATAGCTGATAATAGCAGAGTGACCCGTAGTGGTCGTGTATTTGTGTCGGTCATTCGAAGAGATGTTGTTGCTGGAAAGAAGATTGCTGAGAATGATGAGCCTAAGAAGTCTGCAGGAGGGACTAGTGGAGCTACATTAGAGAAAGAAGTGGATGATGTCTTGAAGATAATTAAGATGAGCGATTACAAAATTGTAGATCAGCTATTGCAGACTCCTTCAAAGATATCTATTCTAGCCTTATTGATGAATTCCTATGCTCATAGAGAATCGTTGATGAGAGTACTAGACCAAGCTTTTGTAGAGAATGACATGCCATTAGATCAATTCAGCAGCGTAATTGGAAACATTACGTCATGTAACAATTTGAGCTTATGTGATGATGAGTTACCAGATGAAGGGAGGAATCACAACCTGGCCCTCCACATATCCATGAACTGTAAGAATGATTCGCTGTCCAATGTGCTAATTGATAACGGATCTGCGCTGAATGTCATACCGAGAAGTACCCTCTTGAAGTTAAAGTATCAAGGAACATCTATACGCCCAGTGGCATCATTGTGAAGGATTTTGATGGGTCGAGGAAATCTGTCATCGGTGAAGTGGACCTGCCCATCCATATAGGACCACATTTGTTCTTGATAACCTTCCAGGTTATGGATATTATTCTCGCATATAGTTATTTGCTTGGACGACCATGGATACACGAAGCAGGGGCTGTCACTTCAACTCTGCATCAGAAGCTAAAATTTGTGCGTGAAGGGAAGGTAGTGATCATAAATGGGGAGCAGGCGTTGTTGATATCCCATCTATCCTCTTTCAGTATTGTAGAAGCGGATGAGGCTTCTATTGGTACCCAGTTCCAAGCCCTATCCATTCACAACATAAGGAGGAATGAGAATTCTGTAGTTTCCCTGAAGGACGCGCAGTAGGTTGTGCGCAATGGTCATAATGCAGTTTGGGGATGACTGGTGGATCCACCCGTGAACAAGAACAGAACTGGTTTGGGTTTTTCTTTGAAGAATGGCAAACGCGAAAGTTTGAAGTCAAAGTCTCCTGTGAACAGTTATCATGATGTTTTCCGCAGCGGAGGCTACCTCCATCCAATTGGTTCTGGAATCAATGTTGTTGAAGAAGATGAAGCAGAGCAGGAAGTACCGAATTTTGTGACGCATGGAGTCCGAGTTCAGAACTGGGTCACCATTGATGTTCCTTCTTGCATACATATTTCAAATTAATTTGTTTTGTTAATCTGTTTATTTCTTTGAAAAGCTTTCACTCTGCCCAAGGTGAAAGTATTGTATGGGCTTATCTGTTTGCTTTGACTGTTAAGATCATTAATAAAAGTTGTCTTTGCTTCCAAAAATATGTCTTTATTTTCTGCTTTTTCTTGGGAAATGGTAATCAGAAAAAACCCTTTCAAAATAAATAATAATTGAAAATTAATATGCATGATCACTTGTTATATGTGTCAGTTTCTAAAAGCAATCATAAATCATATGTGCAGATTAATTAAAAAACCCGTTGAATACAATGACCCTGCACCCTCTCCCAACTTTGAATGTCCTGTGTTTGGGGCTGAAGAAGAAGATTATGATGAGATTCCAGAAGAGGTCTCACGGTTGCTTGAGCACGAGGATAATACCATTCAGCCATATAAGGAGCCTTTGGAAGTGATTAATTTGGGTTCAGAAGAAAATCCGAAAGAGATTAAAGTTGGAGCATCGTTGCATCTTGATGTGAAGAGCGGGTTGATTGAGCTGTTGAAAGAGTATGTGGATATTTTTGCTTGGTCTTATCAAGACATGCCTGGTCTAGATACAGACATTGTTGAGCATCATTTGCCATTGAAGCCAGAGTGTCTGCCAGTTAAACAAAAGTTGAGAAGAACCCACCCAGATATGGCAGTAAAGATCAAAGAGGAGGTCCTAAAGTAGATTAATGCTGGTTTTCTTGTGACGATAGTGTATCCTCAATGGATTGCGAATATTGTCCCAGTACCGAAAAAAGACGGAAAAGTCCGCATGTGCGTAGATTACAGAGATCTAAATAAAGCTAGTCCAAAAGATGATTTTCCATTGCCTCACATTGATATGTTAGTGGATAGCACAGCAAAATTCAAAGTATTCTCGTTAATGGATGGATTTTCCGGGTATAATCAAATAAGAATGGCTCCGGAGGACATGGAAAAAATAACGTTTATCACACCCTGGGGAACATTTTGTTACAGAGTGATGCCCTTCGGGTTGAAGAACGCTGGTGCAACGTACCAGAGGGCTATGACAACCATATTCCATGATCTGATGCACAAGGAAATTGAAGTATATGTTGATGATATGATTGCCAAATCCCAAACTGAAGAAGGGCATATAAAAGATTTGTTGAAGTTGTTTCAGCGTTTGAGGAAGTTTCGTCTCCGCTTGAATCCAAATAAATGCACCTTCGGAGTTAGATCGGGGAAATTGTTGGGTTTTATTATTAGCCAGAAAGGAATTGAATTTGATCCTGATAAAGTCAGAGCAATTCAAGAAATTCCAGCACCAAGAACTGAAAAGCAAGTCAGGGGTTTCCTCGGGCGTTTGAATTATATTTCCAGATTCATTTCCCACATGACTGCAAAGTGTGAACCGATCTTTAAGTTGTTAAAGAAAGATCAAGGTTGTGTGTAGACGGATGACTGCCAAAGGGCATTTGAGAGTATTAAAGAGTATCTGCATGAACCTCCTATCTTTCTCCCTCCCGTAGAAGGAAGACCGCTGATTATGTATCTAACGGTGTTAGATAAATCCATGGGTTGTATTCTGGGACAACAGGATGAAACGGGAAAGAAAGAGTTCGCCATTTATTATCTCAGCAAAAAGTTCACTGATTGTGAGTTGCGGTATTCCACGCTAGAAAAGACATGTTGTGCTTTGGCCTGGGTGGCAAAGCGTTTGCGGCAGTATATGTTGAATCATACCACTTGGTTGATCTCCAAAATGGATCCAATCAATTATATTTTTGAGAAGCCTGCTCTTACGGGGAGAATTTCCTGCTGGCAGATGTTGTTCTATGAATATGATATTGAGTACCGCACTCAAAAAACTATTAAAAGTAGTGTGTTGGCAGATTACCTTGCTCACCAACCGGTGGAAGATCATCAGTCTGCAGAATTTGAATTCCCTGATGAGGATGTGATGTTCTTGAAAGTGAAAGATTGTGATGAACCATTGCCTGAGGAAGGCCCTGACCCTGAATCTCATTGGAGTATGATTTTTGATGGAGCGGTTGTAGCGATAAAAAATGTAGCGGGGTAAATCGGAGATCGAATTATTGATTAATTCGTCTCGTAAAAGCAAGAGTCGCCACCGCGCTTTATTGTTTCCAAGGGAAAAGGGGAAAGAGCAAAATAAAACCCTAAATATGCAATGTAAATAATACTTTTTAAAAGTAATAAAAATACAAGGCGTTTTTGAAAAAAAGATCTATGGTTCGGAGGTTGGTTATACAATGGGAAGGTATTAGCACCCAATGTATCTATAGTACTCTATAGGAACCTTTTGAAATATCTGTTTATTAAAATTGTTCGTTTGATTGAAAAAAATGAATCGTTTTGGCCGAAAAGGGGTACGGACGGGTTTTTGAAGATGCGACGACCTAATGTCGAAGTTTTTGCTTAAAAGGTATGAGTTTTGAAAAGATCGGATATTTGAGGAAAAAATTGTCTTAAGTTTTAATGAAATGCAAATGTTCGCGTGATTGGACTTGAGGACATGAAGTCGACCAGTTTAATCATTTTTCCCTTGGATTTAGATGTAAACGGAATAATCAAGTAAACAGGAAATTATGATAGATAAATGATATACAACAATTTAAATAAAAGACTAAATGGTGTAAATATGTATTTTTTAGATTTGTTTAATATTAATAAAAACAAGAGAATTAATTAAAGAAAAATAAAGTGCTTTAATTCTTAAATTCTATTTTTTTTTTTTTTTTTTATATTTGTATTAACTAAAGCGAGGGAAATAATTAAAGGGGATAAAATATTTTTAAGTTTAAATCATTTTTATTTTTTTATATGTTTTTTAATATTAATATAAAGCATTATTTTAAGAATTATTAAATATTTTAAACTAAATTAAAACTTTTAAAAGCTATTAACTTAAATCTAAATAAATAAATAAAGGAATACTAAAAATTACTAAGTTAAAACCTAAAGCTAAACTTAATAAAAGATCCAATTATTTAAAATGTTTTAATTAAATACTCTTATTTGATTAATCTACTAATTAACTAAACTAATAATACTCTAAAAACTAATAGAAAGTAAAATGGAAGAAGGGTGTATTAGAAATAAAAAGGGTGGATAGGCAAATAGCATGGGCCAAAGGTTTTGAGAGGGCCCAAACACCTGATTAAAAGAGAGAAAAAAACAGAAACAAAAGGTGGTAAGGAGTCGTTGGGCTTTAGGCAGGGGCATGGGTTAAGTCCATCATTATAATTGGTTACGCAGCGCCGCTTGCTTGTCTTCTTCGTTCGCGTTCTTCTTCGTCTTTCATGTCCTCGCCTTCTTCTTCAATGGCCGCCTCCGACCTGCCTTCGCCCGAGCCACCAATGCTTCTTCCTCCCCCCTAGCGTTGCTCAGCGATACAGTGAAGGTGATGCTCTCGCTCTTCTCAGTTATTAGGTTTTTATGATTTTGTTTGCATGTTATAATTTTTGTTCATTTTCGATTCTGATTTCGTGTTCTTACATGATTATTGTTGAGATATTGGAAAGGAAGAAGAGAAACAAAGTCACCTTTATGGAGGATGGAGGGAAGGCGTTATGGAGGCTTGTTGGCGGAGGGGGAAATACAGTGAGGCTGTGAGCTTGGAGTCCCTGGTACTCTGTACTCTTTATCTCCTTTTTTGTTGCCTCGATGTATGCTTCTGAGTTGCCTTCGTTGTATGCTTTTTCTCCTCTTCTTCTTGCCTTGCTATCGTTGCTTTCTAATGGCCTATGATGATATACTGATGCCTTTGTGTTGCCTTGAACATTTTGAATGCTATTGTTGAAAAATTATTTTTGACTAGCTTGATGATATTGATGATTTTTTCTCTTCTTCTCAGTTATGCTTTTGTATGCTTTTTTGTTGGCCTATGATGATATTTTGAGGCCTTACTGTATGCTTGGGTTTGGTTTTTGGGCGTGTATGGCTGGTTTATGGCTTTGTTGTCTTGAAAACAGGTTATATGATTCTTAGGCCATAAGGTTTTGTTTTACTGAGGCTATACTGGTTTATTAGGCCATTACAGGTTTTACTGGTTTAGGCCATAGTTTATGTTATCATGGCTTAGGCTTTGAAAATGGTTATGGTTTGGCTTTTGGTTCAAGTTTCAACAGGTTATGGTTCTTTAGGCCATGGTTTATGCTTTTCTGGTTTCGGTTAGGCTGGACAGCAGGTCTTATGGTTTTGAAATGGTTTAAGGTTGATGGAAACTGGTTTGTGGTTTATGTTGATAGCAGGTTGAGGGTTTTGATAATGGTTATGTATGGTACTGGTTTTTTTGTGGTATTATGCAGTAGGAATGGTTTATGTTGTAGTATTTTTGAGTTTTTGAACGCCTAGGCAAGTTGAACTCTCTTGTGTTTTTGAAAGGGGTTTTCTTGTTATGTTATACAGTTTTGCTTGGCATCTTTTATGGCTCAGGTTTGAATACTTTTACTATATCCTTGGTTCTTCTGCACTCTTACTGTTACAGCAGTTTTGTTTGATATCTTATTTCATGCTTCTTTCCTCTTACTGTGTTACTGTTGTAGTTTTGTAACTCCTTCTGCCTAAACCAAAACCTGTAAAACCATCTTTCTATCTCTCTTCTCTCTCTTAAGTACCATTTGATATCAAAATGATGTGTACTTTATTTGGTTCTGAAAAAGCAGGCTGGAAGATGATGAGAAAAATGGAAAATATACTTGCTTGCATATATTGATTTAATAATGCACACTTCTCTTTGTCAACCATATGGTACAGTATGGAGCCTATGTTTTTGGCTTCTTCTTACCTCTTGGCATAGTTACGTTGCACTTGGTGGGAAGCTTGCATATGCTGTTGATTTTTGTATGCTGTGTATATTTTTTTGAAATATGCAGTTTTTTGACAAAAGAAATTATGCATATTTGAAATATGCAGTTGGCTTTTTAAAATGCAATTGATTTTAATTATGCAGTTTTGAAAATAAAATGAATTTGTGCATGTTTTTAAATTGTGCATTCATTTATGAAAATAAAAATTCCTCCCTTTTTTGTGAACCGGGAGAAATCCCGTGATTTGTAAAAAAGGGTAAACTGATTCCAGCCGTTTGCCTTTAATGATGAACGCTTAAGATTAATTTTCTGCTTTTAATTGTTTATTTCTGACTTCTTTTCTTTAATTCTTTGCAGGTAAAAAAATCAAATGAGCAATTGGATAGAAGATGAAGATTTAGAATATTAGAAAATAGTTTTTATTTTACTTTAAACTTTTTATATAATTGTCATTATAAATATTTTGTAAATAATACAATATTTAAATAACAATTGTAATAAATAGAATAAAGTGAATAGAATTCTATTATTTCCCAATTAATTCTTTTTCTTTCCAATTATTTATTTATCGTTTATAATTCTTTAAATTATAATAATTAAAAATCAATTTCAATTACTTAAATTCCGAATAATAAACAAATAAATAAACATCATTGATCAATTAATAACTCTAATTATTTAATTCATTATTCATAATTCTCTAAATTATAATAATTAAAAATAGAATTTCAATTATTTAACTTAGAATGATAAATAATTAAATAATCATTGTTGACCAATTAATAAACCTCTTTTCAAATGTTTATTTCATTATTCATAAATCTTTAAATTATATAATAACCGAAAATAGATTCCAATTATTTAATTTTAAGATAATAAATAATTAATAAACATTGTTTGATCAATTAATAAACCTCTTTTCAAATGTTTATTTCATTATTCATAAATCTTTAAATTATATAATAACCCAAAATAGATTCCAATTATTTAAATTTAAGATAATAAATAATTAATAAACATTGTTTGATCATTGATCGATTAATAAATTCAGCGTTCAAAAATAAACAGCTCTCGACCTGAAAAAGTTATGAATTTTTAAAAATCAATAGATCAAAACACTTGCAATGTAATGATGCAGATGGGAGATGGTATCTTAGGTCAAAATTTGGGGTACAACAGCTGCCCCTATTTAAATTTCTTCTATCCGGAGATATGAAGATTAAAATCTTCGTTTCGACGAGATTGAAGATACTTAAATACATAATACGCAAATTTTTACCCTAAGATACCGCCATTATGCTTGATATGAATGTAGTAATTGAATTCACAGAGAAAGATATTGTATGAAACAAGATAATGCTGGAGAAATCAAACGCCAACAAAACACAGAGACATGGATTATACACTACTGGGGAAACGAGCTATCGACTTCAAACGACAGACTCTTGACAGCGAATAAAATTGAGGGGATACGACCTCCGACCCTAACAAAGAAGGCATCTTGCATAGGCCATAAAACAGATTACCGACCCAAAAAATAACAATGAGCTCACAACTCAAAGCCAGCGATAGACAAAAAGTATCAAATTTACTGATGATGGATTACCGACTTCTGAAGGTAATGATTCATGACAAGCTTCTCTGCGAGATTTTCCGAGATATACTCATTAATGCTGAGATAATATGGTTGTAGATACGCAAGTTGCTCAAATAAAGGAGCTGCCACTTGCTGTCGTCCAAAGAAAATACCAATAACATACAAGTTGCTCAAATAAAGAGGCTGCCACTTGCTGTCGTCCAGGGGTGTCAATAACACACAAGCTGCTCAAATAAAGAGGCCGCCACTTGCTATTTTACAAAGAAAATACCAATAACATACAAGCTGCTCAAATAAAGAAGCTGTCACTTGCTGTCTTCCAGAATAATAACGCACAAGTTGCTCAAGTAAAGAGACTGTCGCTTGCCTTTTTCCGAAGATAATAATAACGCACAAGTTTCTCATGAGGAGATGCCGCTTGTCATTTTCCAACGATGACTATAACGTACAAGTTGCTCATGAAGAGATCGCCGCTTGTCATTTTCCAAAAAAATAACGTACAAGTTGCTCATGAAGAGACCGCCGCTTGTCGTTTTCCAAAAAAAATAACGTACAAGTTGCTCGTGAGGAGCTGCCGCTTGTCGTTTTCCAACGATGTCTATAACATACAAGTTGCTCGTGAAGAGCTGCCGCTTGTAGTTTTCCCAAAATAATAATAACGCACAAGTTGCTCGTGAAGAGCTGCCGCTTGTCGTTTTCCAACGATGCCTCAGAAAGAAGTGGTGATGACACTGGCAGAGAATAAAATCTTCGTCAAAGAGAATCATGAATCAATCCTTCCCAAGGAAATCACATACTCAAATGTGCAAAATAAATGCACCATCTATCTAGGTCGCGATTTCACTGGGAAAAATCATGAGATAGCCTACGCAAGAGAAGACAACTTCATCCAGGAATAACTAAAGAGAAAACAGTCAAACGAGACTCCACCCAATGAGAAAGCAACTCGATTGGGGAATTCATCCTATCCAGAAATGGACAAGGTGAGCTAAATCAAAAATCATCCATGAGGATTAGCTCAGTTGGCGAATTTAGAAAGGAAGCACATTTTCTGCCTAAGCTAACCTTCTACTTGGAAAGAAACATGTACGTTATTTAAATAAACAAAGTACAACCCAAAAGTCAACGGCAAATGTGAGTATGCGTGCATGATATAAGTGTGAATGAATAAATGAATGTTATGCTGACAAAACGAACAGAAGGAATATCCTGAAGACGATAAGATATCACAAAAAGATAGATACTCGGCCAATCTTGAAAAAGACGGAAAATAACTGGAACTGGAATCACACAGCACGTCGGAGCGTAACACGCTACAGGGCTCAAATCTTCTGAGGAGAAAAGCATCCAAATCCAATCTTCTAACACCAATAGACCACTGGCATGAGACGAAGCGTACCACACTTTAGAAATCTGCTCAAACAAAGATAACTGAAACAAATCCTAACTGGAACAACTGGGGAGTCACCAAACCTAGTACCACCAGAAACACGAGCTTACACAACTAACACCTCATGATGATTTTGAAAGAAAACATGTTCATCATGCAAGGATAAATTACTGTACTGTTTTGCATTTCATGGCTTGACCATCCTTGGAACAAACTGT
Organism: Vicia faba; assembly: GCA_948472305.1. Classification (NCBI taxonomy): domain Eukaryota; kingdom Viridiplantae; phylum Streptophyta; class Magnoliopsida; order Fabales; family Fabaceae; genus Vicia; species Vicia faba. Next base: position 1,463,508,532 of record OX451741.1, read on the forward strand.
TAATATTCCTTTCGTTATTCACGACACATTTTTTAAAATAAGAATATTTTAAGTAAATTTGTTTCAAGTATTTCCATAAAAATTAAAATTTTGCCCACAAAAGGGTAAATGCTTAAATTTCATTAATAAGATGGTAGTTCGCTAACAATGCGACTCCAGCGGTTTACAAAAGCTTGGGAAATAGTACATGAAAGGAAAAGGTTACACAAAAACAATGATCACTATTCTCCCTAACAACTTCGAATTCCAAAATGTGCTCAAATGCCAAGACTGGCCTGACCAAAAGCCTGCCTAAGCGAAATACTTCTTGACTGCATCGGCGTTCATGGGACGCGGGAGTTCTTCACCGTCCATATTGGTGAGAATCAAGGCACCTCCAGAGAAAACTTTCTTAACGACATACGGTCCTTCATAATTCGGAGCCCACTTGCCCCTAGAATCAGGTTGGAAAGATAATATCTTCTTGAGCACAAGGTCACCTTCCCTAAACTCGTGCGGTCGAACCTTCTTATCAAAAGCCTTCTTCATTCTCTGCTGATACAATTGACCGTGACACAATGCTGTCAATCTCTTCTCTTCAATTAAATTCAACTGATCATATCTACTTTGACACCATTCAGCCTCAGAAAGTTCGGCTTCCATCAACACTCTCAGAGACGGAATCTCAACCTCCACGGGGAGTACTGCTTCCATACCGTAAACTAGGGAAAATGGGGTTGCGCCTGTTGAAGTTCGAACTGAAGTACGGTATCCATGCAAAGCAAACGGAAGCATTTCATGCCAATCTTTATAAGTTACCACCATCTTCTGGACAATCTTCTTGATATTCTTGTTAGCAGCTTCAACAGCCCCATTCATCTTCGGTCTGTAAGGAGAAGAATTATGATGTTAGATCTTGAACTCTTCACAAAGCTCTCTCATCATCTTGTTATTCAAATTCGAACCATTATCAGTGATGATCTTGCTCGGGATACCGTATCGACAAATGATCTGATTCTTGATAAATCTGACTACCACTTGTCTGGTTACATTAGCATAAGATGCTGCTTCCACCCATTTAGTAAAATAATCGATCGATACCAAGATGAAACAATGACCATTTGAAGCTTTGGGTTCAATCATTCCAATCATATCAATGCCCCACATAGAGAAAGGCCAAGGTGAAGAGATAACGTTGAGGAGGGTCGGCGGCACGTGCATCTTGTCCGCATAAATCTGGCATTTATGACATTTCTTCACATATTTGCAGCAATCAGATTCCATTGTCATCCAATAGTAACCAGCTCTCAATATCTTTCTAGCCATTGCATGTCCGTTGGCATGAGTGCCAAAGGATCCTTCATGTACTTCTTGCATCAGCATGTCTGCTTCACGTCTGTCTACACATCTGAGCAAGACCATGTCGTAATTCCTCTTATACAAAACTTCTTCATTGAGAAAGAAACTGCTTGCTAATCTTCTCAACGTCTTCCTATCTTTATTGGATGCCCCAGGCGGGTACTCTTGAGTTTGAAGAACACGTTTAATGTCATAGAACCATGGTTTGTCGTCGGTGACCTCTTCTATTGAGAACACATGAGCAGGTCTGTCAAGGCGCATAACTCTGATTGTAGGCACATCGTTCCAACCATTTACTTGAAACATTGAAGACAAAGTAGCTAAAGCATCAGCCATTTGGTTTTCATCTCTAGGGATATGATGTAACTCCACTTTGTTGAATAAAGTCAACAATCTTCTAGCATAGTCTCTGTAAGGGATCAAACCAGGATGACGAGTCTCCCATTCTCCTTTGATCTGATTAATCACCAATGCCGAATCTCCATAAATATCAAGAATCTTAATCCTTAGATCCACTGCTTCTTCGAGACCCATAATACACGCCTCATACTCAGCCATGTTGTTCGTGCAGTCAAACTTCAATCTCGCCGTGAACGGGATGTGAGTACCTCGGGGAGTGACAATGATTGCCCCAATTCCATTTCCATAAGAATTCACAGCTCCATCAAATATTAAACCCCAATGGGATTCGGGATCAGGTCCTTCTTCAGGTAACGGCTCTTCGCAATCTTTAGCTTTCAAGTACATAACATCTTCATCTGGGAAATCAAACTTGATGGATTGATAATCATCAATTGGTTGGTGAGCCAAATGGTCGGCTAAAATACTCCCTTTGATTGCTTTCTGAGTGTGATACTCAATGTCATATTCAGATAACAACATCTGCCAACGGGCTATTCTTCCAGATAAGGCGGGTTTCTCAAAGATATACTTGATCGGATCCATTTTGGAGATCAACCAAGTGGTGTGGTTAATCATATATTGGCGCAGACGACGAGCAGCCCAAGCTAAAGCACAACAGGTTTTCTCAAGCAATGAGTATCGAGACTCACAGTTTGTGAATTTCTTACTCAGATAATATACGGCATGTTCCTTTCTTCCAGTCTCATCTTGTTTACCAAGCACACATCCCATGGAATCTTCCAATATAGTCAGGTACATAATCAAAGGTCTTCCTTCCACCGGAGGAATCAAAATGGGAGGTTCAAGCAAATATTCTTTGATGCTATCAAGAGCTCTCTGACAATCTTCTGTCCACACACATCCTTGGTTCTTTCGGAGAAGCTTGAAAATCGGCCCACAGGTAGCAGTCATATGAGATATAAATCTAGAGATATAGTTCAGTCTCCCAAGGAATCCCCTTACTTGTTTTTCCGTCTTGGGTGCGGGCATTTCCCGAATAGCTTTGACTTTATCAGGATCTACTTCAATACCTTTCTGACTGACAATGAAACCCAGAAGTCTTCCAGAACGAACACCAAAAGTGCACTTGTTGGGACTCAGACGGAGTTTGTAGTTTCTCAAACGCTGGAATAACTTCAACAAGTGTTCCAAGTGATCTTCCTCAGTCTATGATTTGGCAATCATGTCATCCACATACACTTCTATCTCCTTACGCATCATGTCGTGGAACAAAGCAGTCATGGCCCTTTGGTATGTTGCGCCAGCATTCCTCAAACCAAACGGCATAACCCGATAGCAAAAGGTTCCCCAAGGTGTAATGAAAGCTGTCTTCTCCATATCTTCTGGTGCCATCTTGATTTGATTGTAACCAGAGAAACCGTCCATGAAAGAAAAGACTTTGAACTTGGCAGTACTGTCGACCAATACGTCAATGTGAGGTAATGGGAAGTCATACTTTGGACTAGCTCTATTCAGATCTCTATAGTCTACACACATCCGAACTTTGCCATCTTTCTTAGCAACAGGCACTATGTTGGCTAACCACTGAGGATAGACCGATGTAACAAGGAAACCTGCATTAATCTGCTTCTGAACTTCCTCTTTGATCTTGTCAGCCATATCGGGATGAGTCCTTCTCAGCTTCTGTTTAATCGGTGGACATTCAGGTCTCAACGGTAAACGATGCTCCACAATATCGTTGTCCAAACCCGGCATATCTTGGTAGGACCAAGCAAACACATCAACATACTCTTTGAGAAGCTCCAACATTTTCTCTTTAACTTCCGGGATAAGCAATGCTCCGACTTTGACTTCCTTTCTATCTTCTTCATCACCAAAATTGACCAACCCTAAAGGTTCTTCAAACGGTTGAATGATCTTTTCATCATGCTCAAGCAAACGGGAAATCTCAACAGGAATCTCTTCGTCATCCTCCTCTTCGGCTCTGAACACAGGGAATTCAAAGTTGGGAGAGGGCATAGGATCATTGTTTTCGATGGTTAAGTCATAGATTAATCTGCACATATGATTATGCTTTATTTTAGAAATCGATTTGTGCAAATAAAACAAAAAGTTATTATATTTTCCTATTACTACCAATTAATTTTCATTATCATTTCCCAGAAAAAGTGAAAAAATAAAACAGTAGTGGACAAAATAACATTTTATTCATTGACGGGAAATATTTGAAACAAAGGGCCCAGACATTTCTCTTTTGCCTTGGGCAGAGCAAAAGGAATTATTTTTCATAGGCCGACACAAAATACTCTTCGCCTTGGGCAGAGCGAATTTTTTCAAAGAAAAACAAAACAAAACATTACTCGGAAATGTGCATGACAATAGGAACATCAACAGCTATCCAGTTTTGGCAAGCCAATCCAGGCGTCACAAAATCGGGAAAATCTTCCTCGGAATCGTCATCTATGATAGCATCAACCTCAGGATGTATAAACCCTGCACTTCGGAAAACCTCTTGAATCGGACGAACAACCACCTCCTTCTTGACTCTTGCAGACACTGGATGAAAACCAAGACCTTCCCCAGACTTGTTCTCGGGCAAAGTCAACACCTGGCCCCATCCTTCGGCCGAACCACTTTCCACCACTCGCCGCGCATCCTCAAAAGAAGAAATGGATGCCCCTGGCTTCTTCACTTCATTCTTGGCAACAGATAGACCTTGGAACTGGGTTCCCGCATCCTCATCAGCATCAATAAAAGAGAATGATGATAAATGGCTTACCACCATAGCCTGCTCTCCCCCAATCATCACTAGCTTCCCATGCCTCACAAACTTCAGTCTCTGATGGAGCGTGGAGGTGATTGCCCCTGCATCATGGATCCATGGACGACCCAATAAGCAACTGTAGGTAGCACGAATATCCATCACTTGGAAAGTGATTTGAAAAGTATGGGGACCAATTACTATAGGAATATTCACTTCACCAATGACTGTCTTCCTAGAACCATCAAACGCTTTAACAATGACTCCACTAGGTCTCATGGGAGCACCTGGATATGAGAGCCGAGATAAAGTAGTTTTGGGCATCACATTCAACGATGAACCTGTATCCACCAACACACTTGATAAGGTATCATTTCCGCAACTTACTGAGATATGCAAAGCCATATTGTGGTTCCTCCCCTTCTCCGGGAGTTCTTCATCACTGAAACCAAGATTGTTACACGAAGTAATATTTCCCACAATCCCATCAAACTGGTCAACCGTCACATCATGATCCACGAACGCCTGGTCCAAGACCTTCATCAAAGCTTCTCTATGGGCACCAGAATCTCTCAGTAAAGCAAGCAAAGAAATCTTGGAAGGAGTTTGCAATAGCTGGTCCACAATCTTATATTCACTTCTCTTGATAAGCTTCAGAATCTCATCATCCTCAGGGCGAGGGATAGGTTCACTGGATTGGCCTATCTCAACCCTTGGTTCAACATTTCTCACTGGAATTCCTGCAGGTATGGGTCTCCTGACTTGAACTTCTGGTCTCTTCAAAGGTACTGCTGCAAAGACACGTCCACTTCTCGTAACTCTACTCACATCAGCAATGTTAACAAAAGACGGTCTTGTTGGTATAGGGACTTCTACCCCATTCTCAATCATTGTGGCATTATACTTATACGGTACAGCTTGGTCTGAGTTGTAAGACACAGGACCAGGTGGGTAAATAATCAAAGGATCAACAGGTGTAGTCTGACTGTCGTAAACGATCTCTACTAATTCAGGCAAATTGAATTGTGGTATGATAACATTCACTTCATCCTCCGGATCTCTGTCATATGTAATAGTGATAACTCTCTGGTCTAACAACTTCTGAATATCCTCCTTCACAATAGGACAATCAACCTCTCTTGAACAAAATTCACAAACATCATAATCATGCTGATGCTTAACAAAGGCAAGTCTTCTCAAACTCTAATGTAACCTGATCAACGATTCTCTTATGTGTTCAACTTGAAAAACTCGAAACTTTCCCGGACAACCTTCCACCATATTCACTGAAGCTGCCCCATGTCGAGGCAAAGGATTATCTCTAACATTTGGATTAACATCCTTGAAAGACAAGATACCATTCTTAATCAATATCTGCACGTCCGCCTTCAGAGCAAAGCAATTCTCAAGGTTGTGCCCCGGCGACCCTTGATGATACTCACAAAACTGGTCTGCCTTATACCACGGAGAAGTACTATTCGGTGCGACAGGAGGAGGCTTTGTCGTTATGAGATTATTTCTGATAAGAGCAGGGAACAATTCAGTATACGTCATAGGAATGGCATCGAACTGTGGTTTTCTGGGTGAACGGTTCTGATTGTTGAATGGATAAGCCTGTTGTCGAGGTTGCTGCTGAAATGGCCGTTGTTGAGTTGGTGGGGTTTGATGAACTGGGGTCATCAAAGCTGGGCGTACAGCCGGGGTGACTGCCGCAACGTGAGAGTAACCTCTCCTTGGTCTCCCTGGGAACAATGCGCTGACATCCTGCTCTTTTCTTTTCAGGAAAACACTTCCAAACTTCTTGATACTGCTAGACGGACTTCCTTCTTTAACCAAACGCCCTTCACGAATCCCTTCTTCTAACCGCATGCCCATGCTTACCATTTCGGTGAAGTCACTGGGTGCGCTGGCGATTATTCTTTCATAGTAAAAGGAACCTAAAGTCTTCAAAAATATCTTAGTCATCTCTTTCTCCTCAAGAGGTGGATAGATTTGAGCAGCAATTTCACGCCACCTCTGGGCGTACTCCTTAAAAGATTCTCTGTCTCTTTGCGACATCGCCCGGAGTTGATCCCTGTCCGGTGCCATGTCAACGTTGTACTTATACTGGTGAACAAAGGCTTCGCTAAGATCGTTGAAGTTGCGGATCCGAATACTGTCTAAACCCATATACCACTTTAGAGCAGCACCCGTCAAACTATCTTGAAAATAATGAATCAATAAGTCATGATCATCGGAATACGTAGACATCTTTCTCACGTACATTGTCAAATGACTTCTAGGACACGAATCACCCTTATATCTCTCAAAGTCTGGCACTTTGAATTTTGCTGGAATCTTGACATTCGGAACTAAACAAAGGTCATGCGTGTTCTTCCCAAACAAATCCTTCCCCTTTAACGCTTTAAGCTCCTTCTGCATTTCTTGGAACTGATCCTGAAACTCTTCTATTCTATCAAAAAGACCCAAACTTTCAGCAGGCTCGGCAGGATAAATAGGTTCATTCAAGTATGGCACGGAGTGGACCACAGGAGCGACAGTTGTCATAATCGGTTGCGGAAAAGGTGTTACAAACGGGATTACTGGCGGCATGGCAGTTGTCTCTGGTTGAGGAAGAGACAAAGCAGGTTGAAACAAAGGCTGTACGGCAGGCTGATACCCCTCTGGCACAAAATTGTAAGGCATTCCCCACGGAAAACCTTTCGGCATCTGATGTTGAAGCGGAGAGTTGATTTGAGTCACAGATGTAGGAACAGTGACGATCTCGGAAACCACTGGAGTTGAAGTCTGAATCTCAGCAGCTGTAGTCGATGGCTGATTCTGAACAGCCACCAAACTTTCCACTAACGCAGTTAACTTTTCCATCTCGATACGAAGGGTAGAAACTTCCCCACGAAGCTCATGGTTTTCCTGTTCCAGATCTTCCATTTTCCTCTGATGATTGGCTCGAGTGTCGTATCGGTGAGACAGCTTGACAACCTTTGGAGTGGAAAAAGAAACAAGGATAAGACTCTAAAAAAAGTGTGAAGTGAAATGTTGAATGATGCATGATGTGCGATGCAAATGACGATTCATTTTAATAGTTTTTCAAGGACCTTTAATAATTTTGCACACATCAATGGTAAAGGAATTTGGAACAACAAAAACTCAGTCCATTAATCAAAAGGCGGTAAATTACAACTTACAACTTTGAAACAACAAAATAATAAATTACAACTTTGGGATAACAACCCAATAATAAAAGCAGTAAATTACAACTTTGGAACATGAAGCCCATAATAAAGCAATAAATTACAACTTTAAAACATGAAGTCCATAATAAAGCAATAAATTACAACTTCGGAGCATGAAGCCCTTTTACATAGTTTTACAAAATGACATTAATAAAATAAAACTAAGAGCTAAAGATCACTCAGAAACATCGGATGAAGGACCAAACACCAACTGTAACCGGAGCTTCCTGATCTTCTCTTCATAAAAGCCTTCCATCTCTTTCTTCTCAGCTACCAGTCGATCAATGATTTCCTTCTGCGGATTAGGAACAAGAGCAACACTTACCGAACCTTCCTTCTTTCTCTTCCTTTCACTAGCATACTTCTTCAGTAAAGCGTCCTTTTGACAAAGCTTCTCATCATGATCAATGAACCAGCTGTCTTGAATAAAGAGTAAATCCTCCTTTTCCTTTAGTTGTCGAGTCAGGACTCGATTCTCATATTCAGACATATTGTACTTTTCTTTCCAAGCATCTCTCGCGGACTTCATCCTAGCCAGATTTCCTTGGTATTCTCCTATGTTCGCGATAGGGATAACAACAGATGATGATGAAACGGTAGGGAATAAAGGTTTCTCAAGTTTATAGGGCATCTTGAGAGCACAAGCCCTAGCACGGACCCACTGTAGGTAAGGCTCCAAAGAAACGGCACCTCTATGTCCTAACATATCTCTCCCTTTCCTATGGATGTGGTGCCAAGCTCCTTCGATCTCCCTCTTAGCTGCCTGATCATCTTGTCCTTCCTGTAGAAAGAAACCACTCACATGGATGTTGTTCGGCTTATCCCTCATCGGGTACCCAAACTGACGGCGCGCGAGAACAGGGTTATAGTTGATTCCACCTCTCGTACCAAGAAGAGGCACGTTAGGAAAAGCACCACAGCTATCGATGATCTTCACGTCGTAGTAAACTCGATTATACCAATCAATGTCGAAATGAGTGAGAGCCATAATCTTTGGCGCCCAACGCGATTCCTTCTCGAGATCCCAGAAAACATCAAGCCTAGGTAAATGCGAAACATACCACTGATACAGCAACGGTGCACAACAAATAATCATCCCTCCTTGATAAGAATTCCGAAGATGGATGGAGTAGTAAGTATCTCCGAGCAGCGTAGGGACCGGATTTCCAATCAAGAAAATTCTGATGGCGTTGATATCCACAAACTTATCAACGTTAGGGAACAAGAATAGACCATAGGCGAGTAAAGCAAACACGTCTTCAAAGGCAACAGTATCTTTTATCTCAGCGAAATGACGAGCTTTCCTCAACAAAAACTGCGCAGACAGACCTCGGATTCCCCCTTTCATAGTCATGTTCTCCTCTATCTCTGACTTCTTCAAGTGGGTAATGGTCGCTATCTCGTGAGATTTGGGATCCTCTTCTAATCCAGAAAAAGGAACACAGTCGGTGATCGGCAAACCAAGTATGTAAGAATACTCTTCTAAGGTGGGCATCAACTGGTAATCCGGAAAGGTGAAACATCGGTACAAAGGATCGTAGAATTGAACCAACGTATTGAGGATGCCTTCCTTCATCTTGCGCTTCATGGGAGGTATAATGGACCCATATTTCTTCTGAAAATCCGTCGGGTTCTCGATCTTCGGAATCAAACTCTTCAGTTCTTCAATCTCGGGCTCCTTAAAACTAAAACTTCGAGTGTTTCTCCTTCCAAATTCTATAATAACCTGAGATGTCTGCAAAAATCATTCCGAAGTTCCTCGAAAAACAAGTTTTTTTTTTTTACAAAAATGTTGATGAATGAATGATAATGCAACAGTCACACACAAGTTCACAAACATGGGGTTCAAAGGTTCAACGTTCAGCATGGAGTCGAGGGTAAAGCCCACCCAAAGGTATGTACTAATGGTTCAATCACACCTGTAAGACAAGGTTCTAAGAGTTCCCAGAGTCTACATTCCTCCTTCGGATATTACCAACGTCTTGATTACTCAATAATTAGCAATATTCTCAAGAGAAACTCGTCTGAGCGTAGCATCGCGTAACAACTACTTCCGAATTACTCTGTTATAGTCTCCGCGCTACACCTAAAAAAGGCCAAGATGGGTTAGGGTTCTACGGTCCTCAACTTCTCGGGCTCCTAGGTCGAAAATAATAATGTCTTCCCGATTACTCGGTAAACAAATATTAAGTTCAAGAGGGCCTTCCATTGAGTGGGGGATCTCATGCCTCCTTCTTCGGGATTAATCCCTCAAAGTTAACATGACTGTACCGCCCGTCCTATTCCTTAAGTGTTACTTAATCCGGGTATAGGATTCGTCCTTTGCAAAAAAAAACCCAAACACCCCAATTTAAACACATAATCAAGCAAATCAAATAATAATAAAACAGATAAAACAAATTAGGCTTAACCCACTTAGGGATGGACCAGTAAGAGGTCAATCTTTCCCCAGCAGAGTCGCCAATTCTGTAGCGATAAAAAATGTAGAGGGGTAAATCGGAGATCGAATTATTGATTAATTCGTCTCGTAAAAGCAAGAGCCGCCACCGCGCTTTATTGTTTCCAAGGGAAAAGGGGAAAGAGCGAAATAAAACCCTAAATATGCAATGTAAATAATACTTTTTAAAAGTAATAAAAATACAAGGCGTTTTTGAAAAAAAGATCTATGGTTCGGAGGTTGGTTATACAATGGGAAGGTATTAGCACCCAATGTATCTATAGTACTCTATAGGAACCTTTTGAAATATCTGTTTATTAAAATTGTTCGTTTGATTGAAAAAAATGAATCGTTTTGGCCGAAAAGGGGTACGGACGGGTTTTTGAAGATGCGACGACCTAATGTCGAAGTTTTTGCTTAAAAGGTATGAGTTTTGAAAAGATCGGATATTTGAGGAAAAAATTGTCTTAAGTTTTAATGAAATACAAATGTTCGCGTGATTGGACTTGAGGACATGAAGTCGACCAGTTTAATCATTTTTCCTCTGGATTTAGACGTAAACGGAATAATCAAGTAAACAGGAAATTATGATAGATAAATGATATACAACAATTTAAATAAAAGACTAAATGGTGTAAATATGTATTTTTTAGATTTGTTTAATATTAATAAAAACAAGAGAATTAATTAAAGAAAAATAAAGTGCTTTAATTCTTAAATTCTATTTTTTTTTTATATTTTTATATTTGTATTAACTAAAGCGAGGGAAATAATTAAAGGGGATAAAATATTTTTAAGTTTAAATCATTTTTATTTTTTTTATATGTTTTTTAATATTAATATAAAGCATTATTTTAAGAATTATTAAATATTTTAAACTAAATTAAAACTTTTAAAAGCTATTAACTTAAATCTAAATAAATAAAAAAAGGAATACTAAAAATTACTAAGTTAAAACCTAAAGCTAAACTTAATAAAAGATCCAATTATTTAAAATGTTTTAATTAAATACTCTTATTTGATTAATCTACTAATTAACTAAACTAATAATACTCTAAAAACTAATAGAAAGTAAAATGGAAGAAGGGTGTATTAGAAATAAAAAGGGTGGATAGGCAAATAGCATGGGCCAAAGGTTTTGAGAGGGCCCAAACATCTGATTAAAAGAGAGAGAAAAAACAGAAACAAAAGGTGGTAAGGAGTCGTTGGGCTTTAGGCAGGGGCATGGGTTAAGTCCATCATTATAATTTGTTTTTTAGGGTTAACATTGTTTTAGCTTAGGGTTAACAAAGGGCTTAAGGGTTTGGTTACGCAGCGCCGCTTGCTTGTCTTCTTCGTTCGCGTTCTTCTTCGTCTTTCATGTCCTCGCCTTCTTCTTCAATGGCCGCCTCCGACCTGCCTTTGCCCGAGCCACCAATGCTTCTTCCTCCCCCCTAGCGTTGCTCAGCGATACAGTGAAGGTGATGCTCTCGCTCTTCTCAGTTATTAGGTTTTTATGATTTTGTTTGCATGTTATAATTTTTGTTCATTTTCGATTCTGATTTCGTGTTCTTACATGATTATTGTTGAGATATTGGAAAGGAAGAAGAGAAACAAAGTCACCTTTATGGAGGATGGAGGGAAGGCATTATGGAGGCTTGTTGGCGGAGGGGGAAATACAGTGAGGCTATGAGCTTTGAGACCCTGGTACTCTGTACTCTTTATCTCCTTTTTTGTTGCCTCGATGTATGCTTCTGAGTTGCCTTCGTTATATGCTTTTTCTCCTCTTCTTCTTGCCTTGCTAACGTTGCTTTCTAATGGCCTATGATGATATACTGATGCCTTTGCGTTGCCTTGAACATTTTGAATGCTATTGTTGAAAAATTATTTTTGACTAGCTTGATGATATTGATTCTTTTTTCTCTTCTTCTCAGTTATGCTTTTGTATGCTTTTTTATTGGCCTATGATGATATTCTGAGGCCTTACTGTATGCTTGGGTTTGGTTTTTGGGCGTGTATGGCTGGTTTATGGCTTTGCTGTCTTGAAAACAGGTTATATGATTCTTAGGCCATAAGGTTTTGTTTTACTGAGGCTATACTGGTTTATTAGGCCATTACAGGTTTTACTGGTTTAGGCCATAGTTTATGTTATCATGGCTTAGGCTTTGAAAATGGTTATGGTTTGGCTTTTTGTTCAGGTTTCAACAGGTTATGGTTCTTTAGGCCATGGTTTATGCTTTTCTGGTTTCAGTTAGGTTGGACAGCAGGTCTTATGGTTTTGAAATGGTTTAAGGTTGATGGAAACTGGTTTGTGGTTTATGTTGATAGCAGGTTGAGGGTTTTGATAATGGTTATGTATGGTACTGGTTTTTTTGTGGTATTATGCAGTAGGAATGGTTTATGTTGTAGTATTTTTGAGTTTTTGAACGCCTAGGCAAGTTGAACTCTCTTGTGTTTTTGAAAGGGGTTTTCTTGTTATGTTATACATTTTTCCTTGGCATCTTTTATGGCTCAGGTTTGAATACTTTTACTATATCCTTGGTTCTTCTGCACTCTTACTGTTACAGCAGTTTTGTTTGATATCTTATTTCATGCTTCTTTCCTCTTATTGTGTTACTGCTGTAGTTTTGTAACTCCTTCTGCCTAAACCAAAACCTGTAAAACCATCTTTCTATCTCTCTTCTCTCTCTTAAGTACCATTTGATATCAAAATGATGTGTACTTTATTTGGTTCTGAAAAAGCAGGCTGGAAGATGATGAGAAAAATGGAAAATATACTTGCTTGCATATATTGATTTAATAATGCACACTTCTCTTTGTCAACCATATGGTACAGTATGGAGCCTATGTTTTTGGCTTCTTCTTACCTCTTGGCATAGTTACGTTGCACTTGGTGGGAAGCTTGCATATGCTGTTGATTTTTGTATGCTGTGTATATTTTTTTGAAATATGCAGTTTTTTGACAAAAGAAATTATGCATATTTGAAATATGCAGTTGGCTTTTTAAAATGCAATTGATTTTAATTATACAGTTTTGAAAATAAAATGAATTTGTGCATGTTTTTAAATTGTGCATTCATTTATGAAAATAAAAATTCCTCCCTTTTTTGTGGACCGGGAGAAATCCCGTGATTTGCAAAAAAGGGTAAACTGATTCCAGCCGTTTGCTTTTAATGATGAACGCTTAAGATTAATTTTCTGCTTTTAATTGTTTATTTCTGACTTCTTTTCTTTAATTCTTTGCAGGTAAAAAAATCAAATGAGCAATTGGATAGAAGATGAAGATTTAGAATATTAGAAAATAGTTTTTATTTTACTTTAAACTTTTTATGTAATTGTCATTATAAATATTTTGTAAATAATACAATATTTAAATAACAATTGTAATAAATAGAATAAAGTGAATAGAATTCTATTATTTCCCAATTAATTCTTTTTCTTTCCAATTATTTATTTATCGTTTATAATTCTTTAAATTATAATAATTAAAAATCAATTTCAATTACTTAAATTCCGAATAATAAACAAATAAATAAACATCATTGATCAATTAATAACTCTAATTATTTAATTCATTATTCATAATTCTCTAAATTATAATAATTAAAAATAGAATTTCAATTATTTAACTTAGAATGATAAATAATTAAATAATCATTGTTGACCAATTAATAAACCTCTTTTCAAATGTTTATTTCATTATTCATAAATCTTTAAATTATATAATAACCGAAAATAGATTCCAATTATTTAAATTTAAGATAATAAATAATTAATAAACATTGTTTGATCATTGATCGATTAATAAATTCAGCGTTCAAAAATAAACAGCTCTCGACCTGAAAAAGTTGTGAATTTTTAAAAATCAATAGATCAAAACACTTGCAATGTAATGATGCAGATGGGAGATGGTATCTTAGGTCAAAATTTGGGGTACAACAGCGGTGAATGCTTATGGTAAAGGAATTGGTGTTGTGGTTGTCACTCCTCATGGATCGCACATTCCTTTTACTGCGAGGCTAACATTTGATTGCACTAATAATATGGCGGAATATGAGGCTTGCATCATGGGTCTTGAGGAAGCTATTGATCTCAGAATCAAAATTCTAGATATGTATGGTGATTCAGCTTTGGTAATAAATCAGATTAAAGGAGAATGGGATACTCGTCACCCTGGCTTGATCCCTTACAAATATTATGCTAGAAGATTGCTACCCTTCTTCAATAAAGTTAAATTCCATCACATCCCTAGAGATGAAAATCAAATGGCGGATGCTCTGGCAACTCTGGATTCCATGTATCAAGTGAATTCTTGGAATGATATACCCCGTATTACAGTTCGAAGGCTGGATAGGCCCGCTCATGTGTTTGCGACAGAGGAGGTAGCAGATGAAAAACCTTGGTATTATGATATCAAGCATTTTCTTCAAACTCGGGAATACCCGATTGGTGCATCGAGGAAAGATAGAAAGACATTGAGAAGATTGGCAGGCAGTTTCTTCCTTAGTGAAAATGTGCTATACAAGAGAAATTATGACATGGTCTTGCTCAGATGCGTGGATAGACACGAAGCAGACATTTTAATGCATGAGATTCGTGAAGGTTCATTTGGCACTCATGCTAATGGACATTCGATGGCTAAAAAGATGCTAAGGGCAGGTTACTATTGGTTGACAATGGAATCTGATTGTTGTAAATTTGCAAAGAAGTGCCATAAATGCCAGATTTATGCAGATAAGATCCATGTGCCTCCGACACTTCTCAATGTAATTTCCTCCCCATGGCCTTTCTCTATGTGGGGTATTGACATGATCGGTATGATAGAACCCAAAGCTTCGAATGGACACCGTTTCATTTTGGTAGCGATTGACTACTTTACTAAATGGGTAGAGGCTGCTTCTTATGCCAATGTTACCAAACAAGTGGTTGTGTGTTTCATCAAAAACAATCTGATATGCCAGTATGGTGTGCCGAGTAGAATTATCACTGACAATGGCTCAAATTTGAACAACAAAATGATGACAAAACTGTGTGAAGAATTCAAGATTGTCCATCACAATTCGTCTCCATACAGGCCAAAGATGAATGGGGCTGTTGAGGCTGCTAATAAGAATATCAAGAGAATTATCCAGAAAATGGTTATTACTTATAAGGATTGGCATGAAATGCTCCCTTTTGCTCTGCATGGATATCGAACATTTGTCCGCACTTCAACAGGAGCAACCCCGTTCTCCCTGGTATATGGAATGGAAGTTGTACTCCCTATTGAGGTAGATATTCCCTCGTTGCGTGTGATAATGGAAGCCAATTTGACAGAGGCTGAATGGGTCCAGAACAGGTTTGACCAATTGAATTTGATTGAAGAGAAGAGGATGACAGCTTAATGTCATGGGCAGTTATATCAGAAAAGAATGAAGAAAGCATTTGATAAAAAGGTCAAACCTCGTGAATTCAGAGAAGGCGACCTCGTGCTTAGGAAGATCATGTCTTTTAACACTGATTCTAGGGGCAAGTGGACTCCAAATTTTGAAGGCCCGTATGTTGTCAAGAAAGCCTTCTCTGGTGGTGCATTAATTCTTGAAACTATGGATGGCGAGGAGTTCCCACGTCCCATGAATGCTGACGCAGTCAAGAAATACTTCGCCTAAAGAAATAAAAGAACAGCTCGCTAATTTGAAAACCCGAAAGGGCGGCTTAGGCAAAAAGGAGCATCTCGGTAGGCTGAAAACCCGAAAGGGCGGTCTAGGCAAAAATTAGAGACATAAACAGAATAAATTTCCCGCTAAGTTGAAAACCCGCAAGGGCAGCTTAGGCAAAAGTTAGGTATTTTTCTTGGCAAGTAACTACGTCAGACAAGACTTGATCGTTGAAGCAACAATCTTCTCGGATCCTCACCATACTTCAACAAAAGCTGCTGCTCAGGACTTCAAAAGTTGTTAGGGGAATGGTGGTCATTGTATCTCAATGTATCTTTTCCATTATATATTACCATTTCCCAAACTTTGTAATCATCCATGGAGTCTCGCCATTCGCAGACTACCATTCTATTAATAAAATTCGAGCTTTTGCCCAATTCTTTGTATTCTTATTTTTATTTAGCTTGCAAAGACTTCATTTATTACTGATAATAACTTTCAAAGCAAAAAGATTAAAAAAACAAAATTGACTTTTCAAAAAGAAAGACATCTTTACAATTCAATTTACTTTGGGTTTTGTGATGAAACAATGACAACAAAAATGGCGATCCCTGGAATGAACAAACTCCGGTTGTTTTAAGAATATTTACTTACTTCGTGAAGGTTTTTCTCAGGTCATCTTGTTGGTATATGCGCAAGCTTTGTGTGTTTCTCAGATAATTAAAGACGATACAAGTTGGCGTAAGGTACAATATTAGGTTTGTGATCCCATGATCCCCGACCAAGTCTTGGTTCGCTTTTGATTTTGAGTTTGCATGGTCAGAAGCCTTTGTCCCAGGTCCCCCAGCGAAGTTTTCCCTCATATGATGAAAGGTTTTATTCCCTTGGTGTGCTAAGATATTGCTCTTTTTGCAGTATTGGCATTAGTGTTGACTTCTTGATTTCCCAGGAAGACTACACCAGGGCATCTTTTGTTGGAATAGGTTTGGTTGATATGAAGACTCAATCCAGTATTTTCCAGTGAAGGCCTTGTTTGTTTGATAGAAGTCCTTTTTCCCCAGTGAAGAATGTATCCTGGTTTCCCCTCGATGGTGTGGTGTCGACCTCCCCAATGAAGTCAGCATGAAGTCCCCGGTAGAGGTCTCGATGATGAAGTATTGTCTCCCTTAGTGAAGTCCGTATGTTTTTCTTCCTTCAAAGTGGGCCTGATTTCCCCAGTGAATGTTTTGACAATTTGGTTTCCATTTGCCTTATTCACAATCAATATCGAAATCCCCAGTAGGAGTACGGACTGTGAAACATTTGTTTTCCCCATGGAAGTCTGTGTGTTATTCCCTGGGAAGGTTATCCCAGGGAATCTCTTGTTGGAATGAGTATTCATGATGAAAAGTTTTCAATCCTCAGTTTTTTTTCCAGGGAATGGGTTTGAATTCCTCAGTGAGGTTTGGTTGTCTCGGCGTCAGTCTGTTTTATTTGAGACTAGTTTTGCAATCTTCAGTAGGCACGTTGTTTTTGGAAAACTGGTTTCTTCGATGAAAATGGAAGAAAGATGTTTTATCCCGGTATCTGTTTGATTTAGCTACATCCGGATTATGTTTCTCCTCAGTGAAGTTAGGACAGACAATAGGTTTGGTTTCCGCAGTTGCTTTTACCTTTCTTGGATTGATCTTTTTGGTTGAAGTTTAGACCAATGTTGTTAGTACCTGAGGCAGTTTTGTTCGATTATGTATCCTTTTACCAGCATATGCACGATATCACTCATACATTCATACATGCATCATGCATTGTTACAAATCATTTTTTATTGACATTGTGTTCAAACCTTCCTGCAGCACTCCTTGCTTAGTTGGATTTGGTTTTCCCTCTTGAGTTTATTTCTCAAAGGATGTATCTTCTTTGGCCGTCTTGCTCCAGTTTGTTTCTAATTGGATTTGTGGTTGCATGACAATATTATTTACTCTGGATTTCTGAGGAATTTGAGCTTTGATTTGTGCATTTATTTTGCACGAGAATACTTTATCTCTTCAGCAGGAATAATGTGGCATTTCCCCAGGAAGTCATATCTCATTTCCTCAGGAAGTCATATCTCTTTCCCCGGGAAGCCACATTTCTATCCCCAGAAAGTCGTTTCTTTTTGCAATCCTCCATGATAACAAGCAACAGGTATCTTTGTTTGAGCAACTCGTGCTTCCCTGTACAATTCGACGTAACTTTTTTTTGCTATTTCCTCTATGAGTGGTTAGCTTGCAGTCTGTCGTCAGTTTATGCCAGTGGATGGCAAGACTTTCAAATTCACAGAAATTGCTCGTTGTGAAATCTTTGCAAGTGGAAGTCTCTTTATTCGAGACAGCTTACATATTACCCTTTCCAGGCGGAATTCCTTGGTTAAGGAAGAAGTTGAGACCCGTTCTAGGTGAAACACCAGAAGATTGGGGAACATATGATATTTTCAAAATCTACCTTCAGTGAACGTTGGTAGTGCATCGGCAGTGAACGTCGGTGTTTCTTATCTTTTTGCTATCATCAGTGAACGGTGGTAGTTCCTCATCAGTGAACGGCGATGGTATGATATTTTCACAATCTACCTTCAGTGAATGTTGGTAGTGCATCGGCAGTGAACGTCGGTGTTTCTTATCTTTTTGCTATCATCAGTGAACGGTGGTGGTTCCTCGTCAGTGAACGGCGATGGTATGATATTTTCAAAATCTACCTTCAGTGAACGTTGTTAGTACATCGGCAGTGAACGTTGGTGTTTCTTATCTTTTTGCTATCATCAGTGAACGGTGGTGGTTCCTCGTCAGTGAACGGCGATGATATGATATTTTCAAAATCTACCTTCATTGAACGTTGGTAGTGCATCGGCAGTGAACGTCGGTGTTTCTTATCTTTTTACTATCATCAGTGAATGGTGGTAGTTCCTCGTCAGTGAACGGCGATGGTATGATATTTTCAAAATCTACCTTCAGTGAATGTTGGTAGTGCATCGGCAGTGAACGTCGGTGTTTCTTATCTTTTTGCTATCATCAGTGAACGGTGGTAGTTCCTCGTCAGTGAACAGCGATGGTATGATATTTTCAAAATCTACCTTCAGTGAACGTTGGTAGTGCATCGGCAGTGAACGTCGGTGTTTCTTATCTTTTTGCTATCATCAGTGAACGGTGGTAGTTCCTCGTCAGTGAACGGCGATGGTATGATATTTTCAAAATCTACCTTCAGTGAAGGTTGGTAGTGCATCGGCAGTGAACATCGGTGTTTCTTATCTTTTTGCTATCATCAGTGAACGGTGGTGGTTCCTAGTCAGTGAACGGCGATGGTATGATATTTTCAAAATCTACCTTCAGTGAACGTTGGTAGTGTATCGGCAGTGAACGTTGGTGTTTCTTATCTTTTTTCTATCATCAGTGAACGGTGGTAGTTCCTCGTCAGTTAATGGTGATGGTATGATATTTTCAAAATCTACCTTCAGTGAACGTTGGTAGTGCATCGGCAGTGAACATCGGTGTTTCTTATCTTTTTGCTATCATCAGTGAACGGTGGTGGTTCCTCGTTAGTGAACGGCGATGGTATGATATTTTCAAAATCTACCTTCAGTGAATGTTGGTAGTGCATCGGCAGTGAATGTTGGTGTTTCTTATCTTTTTGCTATCATCAGTGAACGGTGGTAGTTCCTCGTCAGTGAACAGCGATGGTATGATATTTTCAAAATCTACCTTCAGTGAACGTTGGTAGTGCATCGGCAGTGAACGTCGGTGTTTCTTATCTTTTTTCTATCATCAGTGAACGGTGATAGTTCCTCGTTAGTGAACAATGATGGCATGATATATTTTCTCTTCTACCTTCAACTATTGAGTTGGTAGTTTACCGTCATCTGTGAGTCGGTATATCTTCTTCTCTCTACCTTCAGTGAACGTTGGTAGACATCGGCAGTGAACGTCGATGCTTGTTATCCTCCTCTCTGGTTCTATTCTTTTGGTCCACCAGTGATTTATTTTCCTGGTGGGGTTGCTCCTTTGTTTCTTCATTTTTGTGGCATCCCAAGTGTTACTTTGCGTCTCTTCAATTCTGTCCATATGCATCCATAATCATAAGCATTGCATGGCATCTTAGAGACAAAAATAGGGCTTGTTTTATATTTAAGTATCTTCAATCGCGTCGACACGAAGATTTGTAACCTTCGTATCTCCGGATAGAAGACATATAAATAAGGGCAGCTGTTGTACCCCAATTTTGCCCCTAAGATTCCTCTATCATATCATATCAACTCGATCATAACAATATCACATTAGGGTTGGTCCTTCCTCTTTTTTCCTATCTTTAAGTTTGCTCTTGAGGAATCTCCAAGCACCTTGGTTGTGTATTTTGTATATGTGTTGTTGACTAACTTCTAATCAAAATACAAAAAAATATTTGTCTTTGTCTTTGTATATTTTTGTTTTGTAGGTACCAAGTCGAAGCATCTGACAAATAAGGATTTCTGGTATTATTTTCCTAAAATCTCTATTTTCCAAAGAAAAAGAATTAAAAAATTTCATTTTTTTCACTGATGCAATTGATTGCTCTTAAAGTGCAATCGATTGCACATAGTATATTTTGCGCCATTTTTGAAAAAAATACACTGTGCAATCGATTTGCACTGTAGTGCAATCGATTGCACATAGTGTATTTTGCGCCATTTTTGAAAAAAATACACTGCGCAATCGATTTGCACTGTAGTGCAATCGATTGCACAGCGTGAAAATTAAAAAAAAAAAATCAGCATTTTAAACTTGTCAAATTTTGGCTCCAATTTTCCTTCACTTTTGAAAGATGTATCATTAATTCAAATTTTAGTGCCAATCTTTCATTTTTAAAAAGAATTATCATTAATTCAAATTTTGGCTCTAATATTTGAAAGAATTATCATTAATTCAAATTTTGGCTCTAATCTTTGAAAGAGTTATCATTAATTCAAATTTTGGCTCCAAGAATCAATTACCAAATTACCACTAATCCCAATCCTAAAACTCTATAAATAGAGCTCTCATTTCATTCAAATTTCAAGCTTTTGATAGCCAAATCCACCTTGCTAAAAAATCTCTCAATTCTCTCCATCTACCAAAATCACTCAAAGCTCCATTTTCAAAAAGTTAGTAAGCTTTGCATTGAAGCTTACTAATCTTTGAGCTAAACCTTCATCCAAACACTTTTTCTCCATCAATTCTCTACATCCAAGCTTGGTCAATTGATTCTTGTGGTTGAATTGAAGCAAATTCTTGAAGTTGTTTTGATAATTCTCTAGATCTACTTTTGGTAAGTTGGATAATTCATCTTTCACAATGTGATCTCTTGGTGATCTTTGGGATTGATTCTTTGAGCATTATTTTGTGATTTCAATGGTGTTATTTTCTCATAATTTGATGGAATTTTCGTGCTCAAGTGGATCCATGATCATAAGGTGTTTAATGGAAAGTTTGAACAAGAAATTGGCCTTTAAAAATGCTATTTTTGCTACTGTAATAGTGTGCAATCGATTGCAGTAACTGTGCAATCGATTGCACAGAAGCAATTTTGCACAATTTTTAGAAAACTGTACTGTGTAAATCGATTTACACAATAGTGCAATCTATTTACACAGGGACAGAATGCACTTGTTTTCCTTGTTTTGGGGAAGCTTTGATCCAAAATGCTTTTTCTACTCACTCCTTTTGATTGTTGGTTTGGATTGCAATTTTAAATGTCCAATTTGTCTTTAAACTCAATGGACTTTGTGATGTAGATGAAGTTGGATAAATGTTCATCAATTCAAATCTACCTAATAGTAAATTATTTAATTCATTTTTGGTGCTTTGGATTAATGATATGTTTAGTGCTTTAATCTATCTAGAGGAGTGGTTGAATTTAAAGATGAAAGAATTTTGAAATGGTGATCCAAATTAGCTTATCATTTCCCTCCCTCTTCATCTTATCCCTTTCTTTTTTAATTGTGCTACATGTTAAGGGATGGCGATCTCTATATCATTTATCCAAACATGAAGTACATAGATTGCTATTGACCGGCCTCAAAATAGGTGTGACTTCTACATAAGTCCACTTACGATTGCTTAACATAGCGCTAAATTTTGTCCTGATTCGAATAAATGATCATTCGTGGCCCAAACTTATGATTGCAAGCCCAAGTATGTTAATTTGATCTCTTTGATCCAATATCCTTGAGATTCATTGTGTGGAGGTTTTGGTTCTACCAATCCTCTAATGGATCTACAACACCTTTGGTCAACGCGGATCACTTAAACACCGTTGATCATTACATGTTGCCTTGTAAGAATTCCAAAATGGATGATATACTTTACAAAAAGCAAATGCAACTTGTTGTGTGGAGGCTTTGGTTCTACCAATCCCCTAATGAGTTCCAAATGCAAGTTTCAAGATGGTCATCCAACTAACCACTAATTACTAACAATTAACTTTACTTTACGTTTTTATTTTCATGCTTTATGTACCATTTACTTTTAGCATTTTACATTTCATGCTATTTTCATCTTTTCTCACTTGAGAATTTACTTTTATGTCATTTTTATTTTGCTCACTTGAGCTTTTCGTTCTTTTTAAATACACCTAATAATCAACATGAACCATAAAAATCGATAATGATACTTGGACTACATGGTTACTATCCTTTGCATTATAGAGTGATGGACTTCTTGGACTTAGGATTAGAGACCTTGGCCTATCTTGGAGACTTTGTGACTTTATTTGATATTTTGTCTGGAGTTCTTGAGGTTTACCTCAAGATATTGGGTTGTTTATTTGTTTTGTGTGCAGGTTATTGAGATTACGATCTTTGTTTGTAATCTGGAATTCACCCGTATACAGCCGTTACTCTGCCCAATTTTTTGCGAAGAATTAAAACACTTGAAGTTTGGTTCTCTAAAGAGGTCTAGTATCTTTGCTTGCTTGGTTTCAATCCGAAGAATGGGAATTCTATATTGACTCATAATGTCAAGTATTGGCTTCTTGTTGGTTAGATGGTTCTTATCCCTAGATTTTACCTTATACTTTAGGATAGCCTCTTCTTCTCCTCCCATCTTCTTTAATTTCAAAAATCTCCTCCCTCCTTTAAAAAAAACTCTTCTTGTTTTGAAACTTGGAACATTTTCATAATAAACTTAGACTTAGGTCCATGCATCTTCGAAACATTTTCATAAATAAATTTCAATCAATTTAATAATACCTTGACCTTTTTTTGTGAGAAGACTAAAAGTCAATCAATCTCATTTCAAACCATTTTGCCACTTTTGCTTTTATCTTTAAACTTTTCTCAAAAGATTAGACTCTTGTCAATCCTTGTAGTGATGCAAACAACTATACTTCTACAATATGTAGTGAAGTGAGATATTTTCCACTTGGGTGTTGAGTGAGGCATTGTTGATTTTAAAATCCAAGCCATATCCTCCACTTTGAGATGATGCAAATTCTCCTTTCTCATGATTGTGGGTAGTAAGTATGTTTTTCACACGGACAATTGCGATGATGTCTTATCTCATAAAATCAACCAACACACTTGTGTTTCAAAATTTTTAAAGTGGAACTACGTGTACCCTGATCCCCTATTTCATGAAAGGTGGTACGTAGGCACTAAAGGTTCGCAACCGCGGCGGGTGCAAAAATCATAAAAAAAATTATTTTCTCACCTCCACCATCCATTTTATATACAACACATTTTTATAGCCAAAATATACAGATTTTTCAAAGAGGTTCCTGCGGAGTACCATAGATGTTTAAGGTGCTAATACCTTCCCTTTGCATAACCAACCCCCTTACCTTGAATCTTTCCCCCTCTTTTTGGGTTATTCTCTCTTTTCCCATTCCTTTGGAAACAATAAAGCGCGGTGGCGATTTTTATTTCGATTTGTATAAAGTCTAGTCAATCCAATGGCTTAGTCTTGCACATTTCTACCGCCACAGTACCCTTACAGGTTTTCTCATCTTATTCGCTGTTTATTTCAGCATCATGTCTTCTAAACCATCAACTGAACAAGCAGTCAAGGCTCAACAGGCTCAAAACGCCCAGTTCCAAGAATGATTCATGAATCTAGCTAAGGGTCAGCAAGATCTGAAGGCCCTTATCTTGAAAGAGAAGAAGAAGAAGAAGAAGAAGAAGAAGACGGTCATGTTTAACATGGGCCACAGGTTTGGAAATAGGCTACGAGATGAAGTTGATTTGACCACCTCATCTGGAGGGAAAGATAGTCAGGAAGAAAGGAGGGCTCCTAGCCCTGTGGTTTCAGACAACAAGACGGACTTCGACGAAGACCAATATCCTCCGGCTGAGGATAGATACAAGCAACTGGAAGACCGGTTGAGTGCGATGGAAGTTCAGAAGGTGCCTGGTCTGGACTTTGGTGATTTAGGTCTATCATCTGGGGTGGTGATTCCCCACAAGTTCAAAGCACCATCCTTTGCTAAGTACGACGGAGTTTCTTGTCCGAAACTGCACCTCCGTTCGTATGTTAGGAAGATTCAGCCGTACACCGCTGACAAGAACCTATGGATCCACTTATTTCAAGATAGTCTCTCAGGGACTCAGCTTGAATGGTTTTACCAGCTAGAAGGAGCCAGTATCCGTAGTTGGGAAGATTTGGATGCTGCTTTCTACAAGCAGTACCAATACAATGTCGACCTTGCTCCCATGCGTACCCAACTCCATGGTATGTCTATGGGTGCGGGCGAAGGTTTCAAAGATTATGCTCAGAAGTGGAGGGACCTCGCTGGAAGAGTGCAATCACCCTTGGCTGATAGGGAGTTAGTTGATATGTTTCTGGGGACCTTATCTGGTCCGTATTTCAACCATCTGATTGGAAGTTCTTCGTCTGGGTTTACTGGGCTGATTATGATCGGGGAAAGGATTGAGGCTGG
Source organism: Vicia faba (assembly GCA_948472305.1). NCBI lineage: Eukaryota > Viridiplantae > Streptophyta > Magnoliopsida > Fabales > Fabaceae > Vicia > Vicia faba. The sequence continues at coordinate 1,463,533,174 of OX451741.1, forward strand.
TATTAAGTCTGGTAAAATATAGAAGGGTGCTTCATCAGGCACCGAGAAGAAGCCTTTTAAGAAGGAGTCCAATGTTATTTACAGTTCGAAAATCTAGAATAGACCTGAACGCCGCCAGGCTGTTAATGTGGTTGTTATTTCAAGACCTGTTGGTGCTCCTCAGCACAACAATCAGCCAAAGGCCGAGAGACCGCAAAGGCAATTCACTCAGCTCAACATGACTTTATCTCAGATTCGGCCACAGTTATTGAAAACCAATCTAGTGATTCCAAGGGAGGCCCCGAAGAATCCCAACACCATATCACCGAAGTACAACCCTAATGCCTGCTGTGCCTTTCACTCTGATAGGCCGGGGCATGATACATATGATTGTTGGGTTTTGAAGAACAAAATACAGGACTTGATTGATGCTAAGGAGATTGAGTTCGAAGCACCTGAAAGACCTAATGTTGTGACTGCTCCCATGCCCAAGCATGGAGTAAATGCTGTAGATGAAGACTCGTTTGTGGTTTTTGTGAACGACATTGTTACCCCTTTAATGACTGTAAAGAAGAACCTTTTGTTAGCCGGTTTATTTCCGGGCTGTGGCAAAGGTTGCCGTATGTGTTCTGTCCTACCTACCGGTTGCCATCTTTTGAAGTCAGATGTCCAATTCCTGATGGATAACAAGGAAATCCTGTTTGAGAAGACTATTGTTCCTTTGGTTCCTACTGAAGAAGTTGATATTATCACCATTTTCGACAATTCTTCCAAGGCTTCCTCGAGAAAGCCTGTTAGAATTACATCTAATCCAAGAATCGCGTCGTTGATCATCACCGTTCCAGGGCATATCCCCTATACATCTGATAAAGTTGTCCCGTGGCACTACGGAGCTGATGTTTATTATCATAGAGTTAAACAATATTTGGATGCTGATACTGACATCAGCAATATTGTTGGACCTACTAAAGTCACCCGCAACTGAAGACTTTTCTCCCCTGATATCTCTCCACCAACTTCTCGGAAACCTGTTGTTGTACCCCAAAATTTGCTCTCCCATATTCTTCAAGGTTTATCAAGAATCATCTTCAAATGGTTCAAGATTGCTCAAGAGATTGCACAGTCAAACCACCTCCTAAGCCAGTCAAAATTAGGGTTTTGATTCTTTCAAGGAATTTGAGGTTTTCAATGGTTCAATCAAGTCTCATATGCCCATATACATCCTCAAGCACCTACATGCCAAGTTTCAAGACTCACAATCCCAAGTTGCACAGTCAAAAGCTCTATTTGATTCACAGTCAACTGTAGGGGTAAAATGGTCATTTTATAGTCAAAAGTCATAATTTTTGGTCAAACATATTATTTTGAGTCCACAATCATCATTTGATCAAGTCTTGATCATGATTCCACAAGGATGGCTCAAAAATCATCAAGATGCAAAAAGTTACTATTTTTGGACAGTAGAAAAGTCAACTGTATCTTGACCAGGGCATAACTTTTTCATGGTTCATCAGAAAAATTCCATCCAATGCTCATTTTGAAGGGGATGACATTTCCTACAATTCATCCTCACATTCCAAGTCCAAGAAGTGCTCTCACAAAAAGTTATCAATTTTGACATTATAGGTCAATTTCAAAAGTCAACAAAAATGCACTTTAAGTCAAAGACCATAATTTGAGATTGGTAAATCCAAATGACATGGGACCAAAGACATTGGTTAGAGGACTTCAAGAACTTTCCAAAATGTCCAAGAACACGTTCATATGATAAAAATTGAGCAAGATATGCATTGGAGAAGTTGGGAAATGTTTGTGAATTTGCAAAAGTCAACTTTGCTCAAAACACCTCATTTTTGCTAATGGGCCTCAAATTTCTTCTTGAAACTTTATCCATGACTTATGCACGACCCATGAATCCTAATTGAATTATTTTCTTATTTTTTATTAATTAATTGGATTTTTAATCAATATTAATTCATTTAATTAATTTAAATTGTAGGAAATACAAAGATTTGATTTTTCAATCTTTTTGTGAAGCAAGAATGACCTAATCATGCTGGCAATTTCGTGTACAAATCAAGGATATCAAAAACTCCCAAATTGGCAACTTTCTTCAATCAAAAAGATTCAAAAAGATGTGATTTCCAATCAAATATTGAATCATCATTCCAAGGGATTTCTTTGCAAGATTCTGACCTAATTCTCTTCCTCTATAAATACACAAGTGAACCTTATTCATGCATACGTGAACTTGCTGCAGAAAAAGCCATAACCAATTCAAAAAAATTCAAGAAAACTTGAAAACTGTTTTCTATATTCCAGGCCAATTCAAGAACTTTTGTTGATTCAAACACATTGTTGGAAGTGTCAGGAACGTGTAGCAATCAAAACCAAGCACTAAAGCTCAAGAAACCATCAAGAACAGACCCACGGTTTGCATATTTTTTTTCATAATCGTAACTCATGATTCATAAGCATTTGATATGATTCCTTGTTTGTTTTGTGTTGTTAGAAACCACAGGAAGCTATTGGCATAGTTTAATTGGATTAAAACGCACAGAATTAAAAGATGTCATTGACAAATTCTAGGGTTCCTGAGCTTTGGATTTGGGGCTTTATTATCCAGGAAAAATTGGAACCTTAAGACCCATGGTTAGAATCGTTGAGACCAGACGAATCCAAGGGGACCATCGATAAAACATTTATATGAACTATAGAGCTATTTGCTATTTTTCGTCGTTGCAGGTTGTGGGGGTTAAAAACCCCTGCTATCTAACGTTGCTTTTGCAGGTTCAGCGAGGAAGACGAGGACGTGTAAGCGTGTGGTTGGGTAATTCAAAATACGCGCGTTTTATTTGTTTTTTATAGCATATTGTTTGGCTTTTTAATATAATGATTGTGTAGTATTATAATATCAAAGCAAGCAAATGGCGTAGTGGAGGATGCGTTGGCCAATGATCATTGGGACCTGGGTTCGAATCCCAGGTCCCCCCAAAAAGCTTATATTATTTTGTTTAACATGTTCATATGCAGAATTCTAAAGGTGGTACACCATACACTCTCACATCCCAGGCGCCACGTGTCTTCCAGCTCACATCTAATGGCCATGAGATGATGACCATGATACTCCTTAGTCAATGCGTGCGTGGACAATCCCAAAAGTCAAAGGGGCTTGCCTATTTGTTGGGCCTGGGAATTGCTTCTTCATCTCCTAAATTGCCAGCACCCCCCTGGTTTCTTCTTTCACTTTATTTTTTCTATTTTATTTATTTAACTATTAATAATTAGTATTATTATTATTATTATTTAATTAACTCAATTAATTATTTTCATAATAAAATCAGAAAACATAAAATATAATATTTTTCTTATTATTATTAATTTCACCTTTAATTTATTATTTTTGTAAATAAATGTAATTAATTAATTTAGTCCTTTAATTAGGTTAATTTCAACAATTTTGTGCAATAAATAAAATCATGTAGAATTAAGGTTTTTTCTTGACAATTTTAATTTCTTTTTATTTATTTCATTGAAAACATTAAAAACTTAAAAAATATTTCTTTTCTTTTAATTAATTAATTAGTTTTAGGTTTAATTTAATTTGATTCATTAAAATCTAAAACTTCTTTCTTTCTCAAAAAGGGTCAAAACCCTAAGGACTTCTCCGACTCAATTTCTATTTGCGCATATTATTTTTTGATCATATTTATGTAATTGCTCCGAGGATGTAATAGCGTAATTAGGACCTTTTTATCGCTTTATTTATTTTTCTCGCAATTTACTTTTCAAGGGTTGTTTTTGGCGATGTAAATACCCGACGCCTTGTAATAGCGTAGATTTACTTTCCGCAATTTACTTTCCGCACAATTATTAACTGCTATGCATGACAAGACTTGTTCTCAAAATAAAATCAAAACGTAGCTCACCATAACATGTACAAAGATAACTTAACATGAAACCTGACACACTCGCACATGCCACTCTTAGGGTACGCCTCACTTGGTTGCCTCGACGTGGTCATTGAGTATAGGGTGTTTTAGAGGTCGCCCTCCTGTCTAAAGATCAAAAAGTTGCTTCGAAACGGTTGCCTCGGATAAAAAAGGATCTAGGACATTAGGGTTACCGCTAAGGCGTCCTACTATTGCTTTGGTGACCACACATGTCCCTATAATCGAATTGACCCGAATAACTCCAACAATGGTGCTACCTACTTTTCAATAGTGGGATAGTACTGTCTAAAGGACATTTACACAGCTTAATTTCCTTTGAGTAGGTAGAGGTTCTAAGGTACTTGCTCTTTCAAAACAAAAACAACTTTTCGCACTCACACTTTTCTGACAAAAGTTTTCAAACAAATACTTCACACACTCTTAAGGACTGATACAAGAGTTAAATCGAAGTTTTCAAACAAACTTTTTCAAAACCCACAAACACAAGAAAAGCAAAACTTTTTGAAAACATAGTGAGCAAGTACCTAAGAGCCCGTGGATAACCACGGATAGAAAGGGTGCTAACACCTTCCCTTTCTATAATCTACCTCCCGAACCGAGAGACATATCGAAAAGGAATTTTGCTGTGCTTTTGTCCTTTCCTTGTTGGAGAAAATAAAAGACGGTGGCAACTCTTGCTTACTGCGACATTTCGCGAACCAGCATTCCAAAACAGTCAGTTCTATTTCCACCGATCACAGAACTGGCGACTCTGCTGGGGAATAATAAGTGAGGTGTACCTTAGGATTATATCATTCTATGTTTTCAATTGTATGCCTTGTTTGCTTTAATATTAAGGGCTTGTATTGGAGTTTCATAGATCCTAACCCGGATCTGGGGAATACCCTTTAGGTAGCAATAAACTGTGAGGGACCTGTCCGGCGTAGACCGACACAGGTGAAGCAGTAGCTACATTGGTGTGACACCTTGGTCTGTACTGATATCCCTTGTGTTGGAACGAGGAGAATATGGGTCTTCTGAGGAGTCATTAAGAACCAACTGACCTTAGAACCTTAAATTGACCCAACTTGGCCATAGAACAGTAGCAGTATGCTACACTCATTGAGGCTAAACTCTCGCGATGGTTCCGGCCGCAAGAAAAGATTGCGAAGCTGGAGTTATGACCGATTGAGGGTAGTCAGTGATATTGAGATCCTCTAGAACCCGGTTACTATTTTCTAGGACAGGTCTTAACCAACTGAAACTGAAAGAGGGTAGTACCTAAACTTCATGCAGGCCTGAAATCTAAGGGCTCTTTTGTGTGACTTGTGTGCCTTCAAACTTGAACTACTTGCACATTCTTGTTATCTAACAACATGAGTTCCTTGCAGGTTTTGTTTACAGTCCTTAATCTGGGCTTATAACAGGGTTTACTTACATCACCCCACGCATAGCATAACATCATGCCATCATACCATTGCATACATCCTGCATAAGGACTAACCCATTTCAAGGATCTCAAGGGTTTGTGATGCAAGTCATAATGAACCAACTGTCTAGCAAGGGGCAAAGGGGATTTATTTTCCTCTAGCCAAGGTTGTCTGGAGATCAAAACATGGTAACTTGAGTCAGGGGCTATGACCCACTCGATATGGTGAGCTTTGACTCTTGAAGAAGGACTCTCAACAACATGAAGTTCCTTCAATCAAGCTACCAAATTCAAATTCTAACAAGTTTCTTTGTTTACCCCGCGAGATCCTTGAAAACATTGCATACATATATCATACATATCATTGCATTACAGGTACCATTATAGGTCACTTATCTTCTTCGCTGTTTATTTCAGAAATCATCATGTATACTGAACCTTCCGCTGAACAAGCTATCAAAGCCCTCCAGGCCCAGAATGCCCAGTTCCAAGAGTTGGTTATGAGCCTAGCCCAAGGTCAACAGGATTTGAAGACTCTGATTCTGAAAGAGAGGAAGAAGAAGAAGAAGAGGATTGTTTTGTTCAACACTAGACGCAGATCTGGGAATGGATTACAGAATGAGGTTGAGCTGACTACCTCATCTGTAGGCAAAGACAGCCCACAAGAGAGAAGGGTTCCTAGTCCCGTGGTCTCCGACAACGAGACGGATTATGATGAAGAACAGTATCCTCCTGCTGAGGATAAGTACAAACAGCTGGAAGACCGTTTGAGCGCCATAGAAATACAGAAGGTTCCCGGTCTGGACTTCAGAGACCTAGGCTTATCCTCTGGGGTGGTGATTCCCCATAAGTTCAAGGCACCTGCTTTTGCAAAGTATGACGGAGCTTCCTGTCCTAAGTTGTACCTCCGGTCGTATGTAAGGAAGATTCAGCCTTACACAGCTGACAAGAATTTATGGATCCATTTCTTCCAGGATAGTCTTTCAGGGACTCAACTCGAATGGTTCTATCAGCTGGATGGAGCCATTATTCGTAACTGGGAGGATTTGGCTACTGCGTTCTATAAGCAGTATCAGTATAATTCCGACCTCGCTCCTACGCGTACCCAACTCCAGGGTATGTCACTAGGGACGGGTGAAGGATTTAAAGAGTACGCTCAAAAGTGGAGAGACCTTGTTGGAAGGGTGCAGCCACCTCTAATTGACCGTGAACTTGTGGATATGTTCTTGGGGACCCTGTCTGGTCCGTTCTTCAACCATTTGATTGGGAATTCTTCAGCTGGGTTTACAGACCTTATCTTGACTGGGGAAAGAATTGAAGCTGGCATCAAAAGCGGGAAAATTCAAGAGGCTACACCTTCTGATACTCAGAAAAAGCCCCACAATGGGAAGAAAGAGTCCAATGTTGTACATGGTAAAAAGAGTCGTCATGATCAACATGTAGGGGCAACCCAGATCTCCGATCCCACGCCTGTTCAAAAAAGACAGAGCAATAGGCGTAGGATAAAGTATCAAGATAGGAAGTATACTGACATCAACATGCCTTTGTCTCAGGCGTTACAACAATTGTTGAAGGCGAAACTGATCACACTAAAGGATCCTCCTCAAAATCCTGATACTTCCTCTTCCAAGTATAACTCGGGTGTGAGATGTGCCTACCATTCTGATAGTCCTGGACATGACACCAACGACTGTTGGAGTTTGAAGAACAAGATCCAAGACTTTATTGATGCCAAGGAGATCAAGTTTGATCACTGATCCTACACCAAATCATTGAGACTGTCTTTTGTTCATTAGAATTTTCAATTTGTAATTTTCTTTTGATTGTTCAAACATTTATTCATGTCAAACTTTATTGCTTTATCAATGCATTGCATATGTCTATTTTTGAATCAATCCATTTGTATATTCAAATTGCTTTCATTTCTTGTGATGATCAACTCTTGATTAAAAATTCTAAGCCTTTTGAGGGAGGATGACGAAAACGATACCACGATCTTTACAGTATGCTTTTGAACAGACCCCGCTGATGAAGTACAGGCATTGTTTCAAATCCTAAACAGTGGAGTTATAAGGAAGATAATCCCTAGTCAACCCCTTTGAGCCAAAGAAGTTGGAGTTTTTCTTTTCAAAAATTAAAACCCTTAATTATAACCTGGGGCAGGGTAGTTTTCTCAGTTGATCCAGGTGCACAATGAATGGCATCAAAGAAGTCCTTCCGTAACAAAAGACGGTGATGGTTCCCTATAATTGTCAGGACAGGCAGTCATTATCTCTCAAAATAAAAACCCATCAAGTCAAAACCTATGAAGGAGACTTATAAAACTGGGGCATCCCGCTGACTATAATCACAAAAGAAACAGTTCAGGCAAAAAGACAGGGATAATAAAATCAAAAAGAAAGAGGTCCTACAAACCCTCAACAAAAAGAAATGACTGTCTATTCAAAATAAACTATCAGTATCCGAACCATCACTGGAATATCAGAGCAAAGACTCAAAAAATATCTAATGCACGATTAGTTGAGTTTAGGACCGAAGAACATCACGAAGAGCGGGTGGGTACAAATAAAATTTGAGCCTTTATCCTTTGTTCTTAAACCGTGAACCAGGCCACGTTATAACCTTTAAAAGTCCTAGCTGAAGCATGGGTTAGTTCGAAAGCATACTATTACAAAAGGTATCCTGACTCCTGAAGGGCTTGCTGTAAAATCCTGAGTTGACATCACATTTTACAAAAAAATCACTTGTTTTATTGAAAACTGCATTTTCAAAAACGTCAAGACAGACATAAGCTTTGCATTCTTGAAATAATATTGTTTGCATATGACTATTTGTTCAAACATCATAGAAGTTCGCACGAAGAATATCTAATGAACAAAAGCACTTCCAATCAAGGGGCACGACATGAGCATTGTCCATCATCTGGGGCAGCCAAGTCAAGATTCAAGGAATCTCTCAAAAATGCCAAATAGCCAGGGGCAAATCTCCATCTGAATCAATTGGGGCATTGGACATGAATTCCCTCAACGAATCTAGCATGATCAAATGAAGATATTCTGGTAGTATGGCGACACAACACTACTGACAGTGACAACTCCCTGCGCTCTGAGAACATGGACATAGTCAAAAAAATACTACGCATAATCAAAGACCCGCTAGGTCGACTGGCCTAGGCAAAAATAATGGCTTCCCGGCGAACCAAAAGGGTTCGGGCAAAAATAAGGGACGAAAATGAAAAAAAATGTACACCCGGCAAGTCGAAAACCTGAAAAGGCGGCTTGGGCAAAAGAGGGTATCCCGATGGACTGAAAACCCGAAAGGGCGGTCCAGGAAAAAGTTAGGGATCAAAAGCGTACGACTATGTCCCGTCATCTCGTCACTTGCCTACCAGAAGAAGATGTGTCAATTGGCAATTATCAAGCACCACAGGCACCTTCTCCCACAGAAACAGGGGCAATAAGAATTGTCCGAACTGTACAAGATGCTCTGTCCTCCAGATACAAATTAGATTCAGTTGAAGAGTATGACCAAGGTACCTTCACTCCCCGCAGAGTAAGACAATAATGGAAGCTCTCGCCACTGAGACTTGCAACTACGAAGGATTCAGCAAATACTGTCCCCAAGCAGAGTTGATCTACCATCAGCCCTAAAAAAGGTGGGTATCCCCAGTAGATCTTAATATTCCTCATCGGAGTATACAGATATTCCTCAGCAAGCATCCCCGGCAGTCTTGATATTCCTCGATAGAAATATAAGATTGTTCCTCGGCTGAATACAAGATACCCTCAGCGGAACTATTTCCCAGGGCAGTCCAAGAAAGCTTCCCCGCCAGAGTTGAATCATCTCCCCAGTAGATTCTGGAGGCTTATTCCCTGCAGAGTACAAATATCTCTCCCTAGCCATATTCAGAAGGTTATCCCCACCAGAGTCTAACTGGGTTATCCTCAGCAAGTGCAACTGAAAGATCATCCCCAGCCAAGTTCAGAAGGTTATCCCCACGAGAGTCTAACTGGGTTATCCTCAGCAAGTTGCAACTGAAAGATCGTCCCCAGCGAAGATCTTTCTATCCCCCAGCGGAGTTCATCAAAATCCCTAACAGAGCTTATCAACGGGGTCCCCAGCGGAGTTATCGTTAAAATCTCAGCAAAGCATCTCTTCCCACAGAGTAATTCCCCGTAGAGTAATCTCTTCACCAGGTTTATCCCTCAACGGAGTCATCTTCTCCTACCGGTTTATTTCTGCAATCATCTTCGTTCATCATCCCCAGCGGAAGGGAAGAACTCGACCCTTCAATATCAAGCCCAGGATTTAACAAATTCCCCAGCATCCGTCAAGGATTTATTTTCCCATACGACAATACATTCATAAACATTTCACATTTCATACCTCCTATTTACAAACATGATAAAGTGCATACGACACGAACTCATTTATTCTTGAGAACATCATGACATCATGCATCTCATACATCATGACATTGCATACAACTAACTCTTTACCTTTTCAGGAAAGAACGATCAACAGATAAAAGTCATTACCTTTTGGAGTAGCAATCGTCCAAGATTCCTTCACCATTCCTGCTGAGGTAGTAATCGTCCAAGATTCCTTCACCATTCCTGCTGAGGTAGTAATCGTCCAAGATTCCTTCATCATCCTGCTGAGGTAGTAATCGTCCAAGATTCCTTCATCATCCTGCTGAGGTAGTAATCGTCCAAGATTCCTTCATCATCTTGTTGAGGTAGAAGTCATTAAGATTCCTTCATCATCCTGCTGAGGTAGAAATCATCCAAGATTCCTTCATCATCCTGCTGAGGTAGTAATCGTCCTAGATTCCTTCATCATCCTGCTGAGGTAGTAATCATCCTAGATTCCTTCATCATCCTGCTGAGGTAGTAATCGTCCTAGATTCCTTCATCATCCTGCTGAGGTAGTAGTCGCCCAGATTCCTTCATCATTCCGTTGAGGTAGAAGTCGCCCAGATTCCTTCATCATTCCGTTGAGGTAGAAGTCGTCAATATTCCTTCATCATTCCGTTGAGGTAGAAGTCGCCCAGATTCCTTCATCATTCCGTTGAGGTATAAGTCGCCCAGATTCCTTCATCATTCCGTTGAGGTAGAAGTCTCCCAGATTCCTTCATCATTCCGTTGAGGTAGAAATCGTTCTAGATTCCTTCATCATCCTGTTGAGGTAGTGATCGTCCCTGATTCCTTCATCATCCTGCTGAGGTAGTAATCGTCCCTGATTCCTTCATCATCCTGCTGAGGTAGTAATCGTCCCTGATTCCTTCATCATCCTGCTGAGGTAGTAATCGTCCCTGATTCCTTCATCATCCTGTTGAGGTAGTAATCGTCCAAGATTCCTTCATCATCCTGCTGAGGTAGTAATCGTCCTAGATTCCTTCGTCATCCTGCTGAGGTAGTAATCGTCCAAGATTCCTTCATCATCTATTTGGAGTAGCAATCGTCTCAGATTCCTTTATCACATCATTATCAAGAAAACCTTTCAAGTTCCAGATCAACACCTGTATCTAGCCAGGAAATATCTTTGGACGACGGATTGTAGATTAATACCTGATACCAGACAGGACAACTATCTACTTGACCATCGTAAGGCAACCCTACATAGGTTCCTTCTCCCTTCCAAGATGAAGTTTTACACGGACTCGTCCTCAGGCAACCCTACACCGGTTCTCTCTTTCCAAAGATGAAGTTTTACACGGACTCGTCACCAAGAAACCCTACACAGGTTCTCTCTTTCCAAAGATGCAGTTTTACATGGACTCATCATCAGTCAACCCTACACAGGTTTTCTTCCTTCTAAGATGCAGTTTCACACGGACTCATCATCAGTCAACCCTACACAGGTTTCCTTCCTTCAAAGATGCAGTTTCACACAGGCTCATCATCAGTCAACCCTACACAGGTTTCCTTCTTTCCAAGATGCAGTTTTACACGAGCTCATCATTAGGTAACCCTACACAGGTTCCCTCGTTCAACTTACAAGATCACAATTCAATAAACAATCTCCAGATGGCATCTATAAGCCCATCCCCGACAAGATTCTGTCACATCTCCAGGTGGCATCTATAAGCCCATCCTCCTACCAACAATCTCCAAATGGCATCTGTAAGCCCATTCCCGGCATCACATTGCTGATACTCCACTATGCGAGTGCAAATTTCTGGACACTCTAGTGTTCAATCATCTTCCACCTTCGGATCATGAAAGGCACGCCAGCCAATCTACATCCTCAGGTTTAAGAAGATTGAACAGGGGAAACTGTTGTACCCCAAAATTTGCCCTCCCATATTCTTCAAGGTTTATCAAGAATCATATTTAAATGGTTCAAGATTGCTCAAGAGATTGCACAGTCAAACCACCTCCTAAGCCAGTCAAAATTAGGGTTTTGGTTCTTTCAAGGAATTTGAGGTTTTCAATGTTTAAATCAAGTCTCATATGCCCATATACATCCTCAAGCACCTACATGCCAAGTTTCAAGACTCACAGTCCCAAGTTGCACAGTCAAAAGCTCTATTTGATTCACAGTCAACTGAAGGGGTAAAATGGTCATTTTACAGTCAAAAGTCAGAATTTTTGGTCAAACATCTTATTTTGAGTCCACAATCATCATTTTATCAAGTCTTGATCATGATTCCACAAGGATGGCTCAAAAATCATCAAGATGCAAAAAGTTACTATTTTTGGACAGTAGAAAAGTCAACTGTATCTTGACCAGGGCATAACTTTTTCATGGTTCATCAGAAAAATTCCATCCAATGCTCATTTTGAAGGGGATGACATTTCCTACAATTCATATTCACATTCCAAGTCCAAGAAGTGCTCTCACAAAAATGTATCAATTTTGACATTATAGGTCAATTTCAAAAGTCAACAAAAATGCACTTTAAGTCAAAGACCATAATTTGAGATTGGTAAATCCAAATGACGTGGGACCAAAGACATTGGTTAGAGGACTTCAAGAACTTTCCAAAATGTCCAAGAACACGTTCATATGATAAAAATTGAGCAAGATATGCATTGGAGAAGTTGGGAAATGTTTGTGAATTTGCAAAAGTCAACTTTGCTCAAAACACCTCATTTTTGCTAATGGGCCTCAAATTTCTTCTTGAAAATTTATCCATGACTTATGCACGACCCATAAAGCCTAATTGAATTATTTTCTTATTTTTTTATTAATTAATTGGATTTTTAATCAATATTAATTCATTTAATTAATTTAAATTGTAGGAAATACAAAGATTTGATTTTTCAATCTTTTTGTGAAGCAAGAATGACCTAATCATGCTGGCAACTTCGTGTACAAATCAAGGATATCAAAAACTCCCAAATTGGAAACTTTCTTCAATCAAAAAGATTCAAAAAGATGTGATTTCCAATCAAATATTGAATCATCATTCCAAGGGATTTCTTTGCAAGATTCTGACCTAACTCTCTTCCTCTATAAATACACAAGTGAACCCTATTCATGCATACGTGAACTTGCTGCAGAAAAAGACATAACCAATTCAAAAAAATTCAAGAAAACTTGAAAACTGTTTTCTATATTCCAGGCCAATTCAAGAACTTTTGTTGAATCAAACACATTGCTGGAAGTGTCAGGGACGTGTAGCAATCAAAACCAAGCACTAAAGCTCAAGAAACCATCAAGAACAGACCCACGGTTTGCATATTTTTTTTCATAATCGTAACTCATGATTCATAAGCATTTGATATGATTCCTTGTTTGTTTTGTGTTGTTAGAAACCACAGGAAGCTATTGGCATAGTTTAATTGGATTAAAACGCACTGAATCAAAAGATGCCATTGACAAATTCTAGGGTTCCTGAGCTTTGGACTTGGGGCTTTATTATCCAGGAAAAATTGGAACCTTTAAGACCCATGGTTAGAATCGTTGAGACCAGACGAATCCAAGGGGACCATCGCGAAACATTTATATGAATTATAGAGCTATTCGCTATTTTTCGTCGTTGCAGGTTGTGGGGGTTAAAAACCCCCGCTATCTAACGTTGATTTTGCAGGTTCAGTGAGGAAGATGAGGACGTGTAAGTGTGTGGTTGGGTAATTCAAAATGCGCGCGTTTTATTTGTTTTTTATAGCATATTGTTTGGCTTTTTAATATAATGATTGTGTAGTATTATAATATCAAAGCAAGCAAATGGCGTAGTGGAGGATGCGTTGGCCAATGATCATTGGGACCTGGGTTCGAATCCCAGGTCCCCCCAAAACGCTTATATTATTTTGTTTAACATGTTCATATGCAGAATTCTAAAGGTGGTACACCATACACTCTCACATCCCAGGCGCCAGGTGTCTTCCAGCTCACATCTAATGGCCATGAGATGATGACCATGATACTCCTTAGTCAATGCGTGCATGGACAATCCCAAAAGTCAAAGGGGCTTGCCTATTTGTTGGGCCTGGGAATTGCTTCTTCATCTCCTAAATTGCCAGCACCCCCCTGGTTTCTTCTTTCACTTTATTTTTTCTATTTTATTTATTTAACTATTAATAATTAGTATTATTATTATTATTTAATTAACTCCATTAATTATTTTCATAATAAAATCAGAAAACATAAAATATAATATTTTTCTTATTATTATTAATTTCACCTTTAATTTATTATTTTTGTAAATAAATGTAATTAATTAATTTAGTCCTTTAATTAGGTTAATTTCAACAATTTTGTGCAATAAATAAAATCATGTAGAATTAGGGTTTTTTCTTGACAATTTTAATTTCTTTTTATTTATTTCATTAAAAACATTAAAAACATAAAAAATATTTCTTTTCTTTTAATTAATTAATTAGTTTTAGGTTTAATTTAATTTGATTCATTAAATTCCAAAACTTCTTTCTTTCTCAAAAAGGGTCAAAACCCTAAGGACTTCTCCGATTCAATTTCTATTCGCGCATATTATTTTTTGATCATATTTATGTAATTGCTCCGAGGATGTAATAGCGCAATTAGGACCTTTTTATCGCTTTATTTATTTTTCTCGCAATTTACTTTTCAAGGGTTGTTTTTGGCGATGTAAATACCCGACGCCTTGTAATAGCGTAGATTTACTTTCTGCAATTTACTTTCTGCACAATTATTAACTGCTATGCATGACAAGACTTGTTCTCAAAATAAAATCAAAATGTAGCTCACCATAACATGTACAAAGATAACTTAACATGAAACCTGACACACTCGCATATGCCACTCTTAGGGTACGCCTCACTTGGTTGCCTCGACGTGGTCATTGAGTATAGGGTATTTTAGAGGTCGCCCTCCTGTCTAAAGATCAAAAAGTTGCTTCGAAACGGTTGCCTCGGATAAAAAAGGATCTAGGACATTAGGGTTACCGCTAAGGCGTCCTACTATTGCTTTGGTGACCACACATGTCCCTATAATCGAATTGACCCGAATAACTCCAACGACGGTGCTACCTACTTTTCAATAGTGGGATAGTACTGTCTAAAGGACATTTACACAGCTTAATTTCCTTTGAGTAGGTAGAGGTTCTAAGGTACTTGCTCTTTCAAAACAAAAACAACTTTTCGCACTCACACTTTTCTGACATAAGTTTTCAAACAAATACTTCACACACTCTTGAGGACTGATACAAGAGTTAAATCGAAGTTTTCAAACAAACTTTTTCAAAACCCACAAACACAAGAAAAGCAAAACTTTTTGAAAACATAGTGAGCAAGTACCTAAGAGCCCGTGGATAACCACGGATAGAAAGGGTGCTAACACCTTCCCTTTCTATAATCTACCTCCTGAACCGAGAGACATCTCGAAAAGGAATTTTGTTGTGCTTTTGTCCTTTCCTTGTTGGAGAAAATAAAAGACGGTGGCGACTCTTGCTTACCGCGACATTTTGCGAACCAGCATTCCAAAACAGTCAGTTCTATTTCCACCGATCACACCTGTTGTTATTACACCTGCCAATATGTCTGCTATTATTCCTGTTCAAGTTCCCATTCTTACCCCTGTTGCCGAGTCATCTGGTACTCGGGGCAAAGGGACCACTGATGAGTCTGCCCAGACGGAGGCACCAAAGAAAATTACTGTTGAAGCCTTTAGACAAGAGATGGAAGAAATTTTGAAGATCATCAAAAAGAGCGACTACAATGTAGTCGAGCAGCTGAGGCAAACCCCATCCAAAATCTCCATGTTATCACTATTTCTATGCTCAGAGGCCCATGCCAAGGCTCTGATTGCATTCCTGAAGACTGCACACGTACCTCAAGAAACATCAGCTGATCAGTTTAAAGATTGCGTGGCTAATCTGACTGTTGATAATGGGTTGGGTTTCTCTGACGCTGATTTGCCTGTTAAGGGGAAGAATCACAATGACGCACTGCATGTCTCCATTGAATACAGGGGCACTACTCTTGCTCATGTATTAGTGGATATTGGTTCCTTATTGAACGTTTTACCTAAAAAAGCTCTAGACCGGTTGGACTGTGAAGGGTTGGAGCTGAAACCAAGCAACATTGTTATTAGGGCCTTTGATGGGTCTAAGAGGATGGTGCATGGAGAAGTGGATGTCCCGATTAAGGTTGGTTTTCAGGTTTTCACCTCTACATTCTATGTGATGGACATTCGGCCATCTTATTCATGTTTGTTGGGTCGTCCGTGGATCCACAAAGCTGGGGCAGTGACGTCTACGCTCCACCAGAAGCTAAAGTACCCGGTGAAAGGGAAAATTGTGACAGTACAAGGAGAAGAGGAGTGAATGGTGAGCCACCTCAACTCTTTCCGATATGTAGAAATGGATGGGGAGTTCATTGAGACCCCATTCCAACATTTTGAAGAGGTTCCCCAGATGCTGGCATCAACTGAGACTGTTGTTGAAGATCCTCCTATGAAGATGGCTTTCTTCAGGGATGCCCGGGCTTTTATAGAGAAAGGTGGGTGTGCAAATTGGGGCCAACTCCCTAATTTTGCACATAATACTAACAAGTTTGGTTTGGGTTTCACTGCAGAAGCTCAAAGGGCTGTTCAGAGTGCACGGATCGGAAGACCTCCCCTGTTCATCAGCAATTTGGGAGTAAATGCCATTGAAGAAGATGTGGAAGAGTCTGAGTTCGACAGCTGGATCTATCCTGCTACTGATGGTGGACTAGGCAACTGGACAGCAAAGGACTTCATCCCAATTTCTTTTGTTACCCAGTAATGAGACTTTCTGTTTTGAATTTGTAACAGACAATGTTTTAAACTCTATGGCCTGGTGTCTTACCCGGGGCACCGTGGCTTCATTTGTGAGGGCTTTATGTGTGTCATCTACATATATCATTAATAAAAGCATTGGACGTTTATTGCATTTCAAGTCTTGCGCTCCTTGTTTTTCTTTTATTATATATTGCAAAACAGCTATTTTACACACACTCACATATACAGGTCTATATCCACTTTGGATCTCACTGGTAACGACTCTGCTACTGCCAATTATGACTTCGAAAATCCGATCAACTTAGTCGAAGACGAAGGTGAAGATGATTGCGAAGTTCCTGGTGAACTTTCAAGACTGTTACTTCAGGAAGAGAGGGTTATTCATCCACATGAAGAACCAGTGGAAACAATAAATCTGGGTACAGAGATAGACAAGAAAGAGGTCAAGATCGGGGCAAATCTGGAGCTTAGTGTGAAGCAACGGTTGATTCAGATGTTGTGTGACTACTTTGAGATCTTTTCCTGGTCTTGTGAAGATATGCCTGGGTTGGATATCGATATTGTGGTTCACCGATTGCCTACCAAGGAAGATTGTCCTCCAGTGAAACAGAAAGTCCGTCGAATGCGCCCGGATATGTCTGAGAAAATCAAGGCTGAAGTTATGAAACAGTTTGACGCCAGTTTTCTAGCAGTTACTTCTTACCCTCAGTGGGTTGCCAATGTGGTTCCTGTGCCGAAGAAGGATGGTCAGGTCCGAATGTGTGTTGACTACAGGGATTTGAACAGGGCGAGCCCAAAGATGATTTCCCTCTGCCTCATATCGACATTCTGGTTGACAACACCGCTCAACATAAGGTATTCTCCTTTATGGATGGTTTCTCCGGTTATAATCAGATTAAAATGGCTCCCGAAGACATGGAGAAGACAACTTTTGTTACTCAATGGGGTACCTTTTGCTACAAGGTCATGCCTTTTGGATTAAAGAATGTTGGGGCAACGTATCAGCATGCTATGGTTGCTTTGTTTCATGATATGATCCATCATGAGATTGAGGTATACGTTGACGACATGATTGCGAGATCCCAGAATAAAGAATAACATCTCGACCATCTTCAGAAGTTGTTTGACAGGTTGAAGTTGTACAAGCTGAGGTTAAACCCGAACAAGTGCACCTTCGGGGTGAGATCTGGTAAACTGCTGGGTTTCGTCGTAAGTGATAAAGGTATTTAAGTGGATCCTGCAAAGGTGAAGGCTATACAGGAAATGCCAGCTCCCAGAACAGAAAAAGAAGTCAGAGGCTTTCTGGGACGTTTGAACTACACTGCCCAATTCATCTCGCACCTGACTGCTACTTGTGAGCCAATCTTCAAGTTACTGAAGAAAGATCAAGTGGTACGATGGAATGATGAATGTCAGGCCGCTTTCGAAAGGATCAAATAATATCTCCTAGATCCACCCATTCTGATGCCTCCAGTTGGACGGAGACCTTTGATCTTATACTTGACAGTACTCGACAACTCAATGGGGTGCGTGCTGGGGCAGCATGACGAGTCTGGCTAAAAAGAGCATGCTATTTATTACCTTAGCAAAAAGTTTACCGACTGTGAGACCCTATACTCACTGTTTGAGAAAACTTGTTGCGCTTTGGCATGGGCTGCTCGCCGGCTGAGACAGTATATGTTGACTCACACTACTCTATTGATATCAAAGATGGATCCAATCAAGTATATCTTCGAGAAGCCTGCCTTGTCCGGAAGAATAGCAAGATGGCAGATGATCTTGATTGAGTATGACATCCAATATACGACCCAAAAGGAAAACAAGGGAAGTGTCCTGGCAGATCACTTGGCACATCAGGCAGTGGATGATTACCAGTCTATGAACTTTGAATTTCCGGATGAGAATATCATGATAGTGACTGACTGTGAGACACCTGGACCGGATGAAGTACCTGAGGAGGGATCCCGATGGTCTATGTACTTTGATGGAGCTTCAAACGCTCTGGGTAATGGCATTGGCGCCGTGATCATATCTCCTAAAGGCTCTCATACTCCGTTTACCGCCCGATTATGTTTCAACTGCACCAACAATATGGCGAAGTATGAAGCGTACATCATGGGTCTCCGAGCAACTATTAACCTAAGTATTAACTTTCTAAGTGTCTTCAGAGATTCCGCTCTCGTGATCAGTCAGGTCAAAGGCGAGTGGGATACGAAACACCCAAATCTTATTCCTTACAAGGAGTATGTGTTGGTGTTGCTTCCCCATTTCGAGGAGATAACCTTTGAACACTTCCCAAGAGAGGAGAATCAGTTGGCGAACGCGCTGGCTACGATGTCTTCTATGTTTTGAGTCAATTGGGACAACGAAGCTCCCCGGATTATCATTGAAAGATTGGACGAACCTGCACATTTCTGTGACATTGAGAATGAAGAGGTAGCAGATAAACCCTGGTTTCATGAGGTGAAGAGGTATCTCGAAACTCAGGAATACCCCGAGGGTGCATCTGTTAATGATAAGAAGTTTCTGAGGAGGTTCGCGGTGAAATTCTTCATCAGCAATGGCATCCTTTACAAGCGTAACCATGATTCAACCTTACTACGATGTGTGGATAAGAATGAAGCAGAAAGGATCATGGCAGATTTACATGAAGGTACTTTCGGAACTCACTCTAGTGGACACACCATGGCAAAGAAAATCCTACGGGAAGGATATTACTGGTCCACTATGGAAGTCGACTGTTATCAGCATTCTCGGACATGTCACAAGTGCCAGGTCTATGCTGATAAGGTGTACATACCTCCAGTTCCTCTGAATGTCTTGACAGCTCCTTGGCCTTTTGCAATGTGGGGGATTGATATGATCGGCGAGATCAGACCTACAGCATCCAATGGGCATCATTTCATCCTGGTAGCAATTGATTACTTTACAAAGTGGGTTGAAGCAGCTTCCTTTGCTACTGTAACCAAGAATGTCGTGGCACGGTTCATTCGGCATAATCTGATCTGTCAATATGGTGTACCAGAGAGGATCATTACGGACAATGGTACAAATCTTAATAACAAGATGATCATTGAGCTCTGCAAGCAGTTCAAGATACAGCATCATAACTCTTCTCCCTATCGGCCGAAGATGAATGGGGCTATTGAAGCGGCTAATAAGAACATTAAGAAGATTGTACAGAAGATAACAGTGACGTACAAAGACTGGCACGAGATGTTACCATTTTCTCTTCATGGGTACCGTACCTCAGCACGGACGTCAACAGGGGCAACACCCTATTCCTTGGTTTATGGCATGGAAGCAGTATTTCCCATTGAAGTTCAGATACCCTCTCTTCGGATTATGAAGGATGCAGGTTTGAGCGAAGATGACTGGATTCAGACCGGCTTGATCAACTAAACTTAATCGAAGAAAAGAGACTCGCTGCTATTTTTCATGGTCAGACGTACCAAAAACGGATGATCAAGGCATTTAACAAGAAAGTCAGACGACAAGAGTATCAAGTTGGGGACCTGGTTATCAAACGCATCATACTACCTCAAGGTGATCCCAGGGGCAAATAGACTCCTACTTACGAAGGGCCATTTATGGTTAAGAACATTTTCTCAGGAGGAGCTAAGATTCTAACCACCATGGATGGCGAAGACCTTCCTCACCCCGTCAATGCATACATAGTGAAAAGATACTATGCATAATCAAAGACCCTCTAGGTCGACTGGCCTAGGAAAAAATAAGGGCTTCCCGGTGAACTAAAAGGGTTCGGGAAAATATAAGGGATGAAAATAAAAAAATTTGTACACCCGGTAAGTCGAAAACCTGAAAAGGCGACTTGGGCAAAAAAGGGTATCCCGGTGGACTGAAAACCCGGAAGGGCAGTCCAGGCAAAAATTAGGGATCAAAGCCTAACACTATGTCTCATTTGATCACCTGGCAACCAGACTTCGATATCGACTATCAAGCTCGGACGACACTAATCAATCTGACCCACCTTCAACCAAGTGGCAAAGTGATGAGATGCTCAAAGACATAAGGGAAATAACAGAGTTGAAACCCAGTGGGATTATTCACATAGATGTTTTGTTTAGTTTTTCACAAATTGGGTAAATTCTATTTGTTCGGCGGCGTTCTCTTACTAGGACGTCAGCCTCTTGTACAAAAATGCCTATTTTCAGGCCAAACTTCAAAATCAATACAATTCATTTTCAAAGAAATTTCAAACTGTTTTTCCTTTATTTGTTTTGTTTTGCAAAGAACGTCCAATGCTCATTTTTGATATATGCACTTGACATTAATTGCTGCTCATAAATATTTACATGCGAAACAAAAGACGATTACTGGTAATATCAGAAATAGGGGCAAATGAGAATTGTCCAAGCTGTATAGTTGCTTTGTCCACCAGGTACAAGGTAAAATTCAGCTGAAGAATATGGCTAAGATACTTTAACTCCCCGCAGAGTAAGACAATAATGATAGCTCTCCCCAGCTGAGACTTGCAACCGTGAATGAATCGGTAATATACTCCCCCAAGCAGAGTTTATCTACCATCAGTGCTGAAAAGGCTTAATATCCCCGGAAGTCTTAATATTCCCCAATGGAGTATAAGATATTCCCCGGCAGAATACAAGATACCCCCAGTGGAGTTAAAATTTTCCCAGCGCAGTCTGAAAAAGCTTCCCCAATAGAGTTAAAGAATCATCCCCAGTAGACTCCAAAAGTTTGTCCCCGGCGGAGTATAAAAATAAATATTCCCAACCAAGTTCAAAGAAAGATAGTCCCCAGTAAAGCTCAAAGGATTATCCCCATTAGAGTCTAACAGGTTATCCCCAGTGAAGCCGCAACTGAAAGATCATCCCCAGCGGAGTTCTTTCCTTTCACAAACAGAATTCAGAACCCCAACAGGATTCAGTATCACCAGCAAAGGCAATTCATCCCCAGCGGAACTTATTGGTTGAATCCTCAGCAGAACATCTCTTCCCCACAGAGTAATCTCTTCCTCAGTTTATTCCCCAATGGAGTTATCTTCTCTTGCAGGGTTATTCTCGCAATCATCTTTGTTTACCATCCCCAGCAGAAACGAAAAATTCAACTCTATTCTCCAGCAGCTATCCGGGATTTATTTTCCCCAGCTAAAGCATTACATTATCATACATCATGATACATGCATATAAGAATCATACAACACAATCTCATTTATTTTGAGAACATCATTGCTTGATATATATCATGCATTGCGTACGATTGACCTTTACTTTTCAGGAGAGATACAGTTAAAAGTTCTCAGCTATGTCGAAGACCTGACCGGTTCTTAAATCTCAACTGAATTATTCTCGGTTGAATTACATATAAGGTTCTCAATCTCGACAATTTTCCTCCGTCATAGTGTGGACGAGTTCTACAATCTCAATGGTATACTACGTTGAAGACTAGACAGTTCCTAGATCTTGATGAAGATGTTTCCTCCGTCATAGTGTGGACGAGTTCTACAATCTCAACAGTATACTACGTTGAAGACCAGACAGTTCCTAGATCTTGATGAAGATGTTTTCCTCTGTCATAGTGTGGACGAGTTCTACAATCTCAATGGTATACTCCAATGAAGACCAGACAGTTCCTAGATCTTGATAAAGATGTTTCCCTCCATCATAGTGTGGACGAGTTCTACAATCTCAACGGTATACTACGTTGAAGACCAGACAGTTCCTAGATCTTGATGTTTTCCTCCATCATAGTGTGGACGAGTTCTACAATCTCAACGGTATACTACGTTGAAGACCAGACAATTCCTAGATCTTGATGAAGATGTTTCCCTCCGTCATAGTGTGGACGAGTTCTATAATCTCAACGGTATACTATGTTGAAGACCAGACAGTCCTAGATCTTGATGAAGATGTTTTCCTCCGTCATAGTGTGGACGAGTTCTACAATCTCAACGGTATACTACGTTGAAGACCAAACAGTTCCTAGATCTTGATGAAGATGTTTTCCTCCATCATAGTGTGGACGAGTTCTACAATCTCAACGGTATACTACGTTGAAGACCAGATAATTCCTAGATCTTGATGAAGATGTTTTCCTCCGTCATAGTGTGGACGAGTTCTACAATCTCAACGGTATACTACGTTGAAGACCAGACAGTTCCTAGATCTTGATGAAGATGTTTTCCTCCGTCATAGTGTGGACAAGTTCTACAATCTCAACAGTATACTACGTTGAAGACCAGACAGTTCCTAGATCTTGATGAAGATTTTTTCCTCCGTCATAGTGTGGACGAGTTCTACAATCTCAACGGTATACTACGTTGAAGACCAGACAGTTCCTAGATCTTGATGAAGATGTTTTCTTCCGTCATAGTGTGGACGAGTTCTACAATCTCAACGGTATACTACGTTGAAGACCAGACAGTTCCTAGATCTTCATGAAGATGTTTTCCTCCGTCATAGTGTGGACGAGTTCTACAATCTCAACGATATACTATGTTGAAGACCAGACAGTTCCTAGATCTTGATGAAGATGTTTTCCTCCGTCATAGTGTGGACGAGTTCTACAATCTCAACGGTATACTATGTTGAAGACCAGACAGTTCCTAAATCTTGATGAAGATGTTTTCTTCCGTCATAGTGTGGACGAGTTCTACAATCTCAACGGTATACTACGTTGAAGACCAGACAGTCCTAGATCTTGATGAAGATGTTTCCCCCCAGTTGAATTATGGACAAGTTCTTAAAACTCAGCAGAGATGTTCTCTCAGTTGAAGT
Source organism: Vicia faba (assembly GCA_948472305.1). Taxonomy (NCBI): domain Eukaryota; kingdom Viridiplantae; phylum Streptophyta; class Magnoliopsida; order Fabales; family Fabaceae; genus Vicia; species Vicia faba. The sequence continues at coordinate 1,463,556,459 of OX451741.1, forward strand.
GCAGGCAAGTTCCTAAATCTCAACAAAGATCAGACTTCCCCCAACGAAATCTTCCACAACAACAGGTATGCAAGTTCTCGCTAAAGAATCTCTTATGCAATCGACGCTCCTTCAGATGGCATCTTTAAGCCCATCCTCCCGTCATCAATCTCCAAATGGAATCTGTAAGCCCATTCCTGACATCACAAGGCTGATACCATTTCATGCGAGTGCAAATTTCTGGGCACTCTAGTGTTCAATCATCTTCTACCTTCGGATCACGAAAGGCACGGAAGCCAATCTACATCCTCACGTTTAAGAAGATTGAACAGGGGCAGCTGTTGTACCCCAAAATTTGCCTTCTCATATTTCTCCAAACATTGCAAGAAAAATTTCCAAGTTGCTCAAGTTTGCTCAAGAGTTGGACAGTCAAGCTATCTCCTAAGGCAGTCAACCCCAAATTAGGGTTTTGTGTTGCATCAAGATCCTTGAGTCCAAATGACCTCAAGTGCTCCCCAATGTCCTAATATTTTATCAAGGTCATCCATGTCAAATTTCAAGCCTTGCAGAGGAAATTTGCTCAGTCAATTGCTCAAAGGGTCCCAAAATCGACTGTGCTAGGGCAAAAGTCAGCTGCGACCTATAAACAGTCAAACTTCAAGATTTTTTGTCAACTTTCTCATTTTGAAGGATATTTCATGTTTGATCAAGGGTTGATCATGATTCATTAAGGATTGCTCAAAATTCATCAAGACTCAAAAGTTGCTAAATTAGGGTTTTGTAGGAAAAGTCAACTCAACTTTGACCAAGCATAACTTTCTCATACTTTATGAGAAATGACCCATCCAAAGCTCATTTTGAACAGGATGCAATTTCCTACAATCCATCTTCATACCCCAAGATCAGAAAATGCACTCACAAGAAGTTATAAATTTGGAAATTATAGGTCATTTTTGAAAGTCAACAAAAACACCTTTTTTTCCAAAGCTTATAACTTGAGCATGGAATATCAAAATGATATGAGACCAAAGGGGTTGGTTAGAGGTCATCTCAAGATTTCTAAAAAGTTCAAGAAAACCTCCAAAGGTTCAAAATTGAAGACGTTATGCATTGTTGAAGTTGGACATTTTTGCAAAATTGCCAAAAGTCAACTATCCCCAAAACTTCAAATTTTGTCAAATGGGCCCATTCGTTTCCACTTGATTTGGGCTTGCATCATTTCCCACGTGTCCTAGTTTCAGCCATGAGCCCATATCTTATTTTTATTATTTAATTTGATTTTTAATTGAATTTATTCACTTTAAATCAAATAAAATCATATAAAATCAAAAGTATTTATAACTCATGATTTTTTGGTTAATTTAGGCTTTGAATACAGCTATTATGTGATTAAAATTTGCATCAACTGCATTGGTTACAAGAAGATATGATTTAGGCCAAATTTGGAAGGTTGTAATGGTGGAATCAAATCCAATTCATGAGCATTGATGTGGAGAGATTTGTACCAAGTTTCTTACCCTAATGCAATATACATTACATAAGGAAGGCAAAAGCACAAAAATAATGGTTAGAGGCTGCAAGAGGCAGAATAAAATTTTGAAAAAGTGGTAAAAAGCTTGAATTTGAGATCATAACAAGAGGCGTTTTCAGAAGCCAAAAGCTATCCCAATCGCTTCCTGGGTGTTCACTCAACCTTCCTGGATCAAGAGCAAGCGTTCTCACCTACCACAAGGCACTGTAAGTATCACTAAAATCACCTTGGTTCTTGAATTCGTGATTCATTATTCTTGCATCATTTGAACAAATTGCTTGCATATTCATAACCCTCATGACATTTGTAAACTTTTTGCATTATTCAATTTGGTTTATAGGCGCTGTAACCCCAAAACACCATAGCTAGGGTTGCGTGTTTGTTTTTAGGGCTTTCTTTTTCAGGAAAAATCAGGACTCAAGAAGGACATAATGTTAATCAGGAAGCCAAGACGAACTCAACCATGTTTTTGGAATTGATTTATATGGCCTAGGGAAGATTTTAGAGCTATGGTAATATTTGTTTTGGAGGTAATATTTGCAGGATTTGGAGGTAGAAGACGATGAGTTGTGGTTCTCCCATTGGCCAATTCAAATTAATTTTCGCGCATTTTTATTTTCTGGCATATAATTTATTTTGTTTATATTATAATTTCTTTGTATTTTACTAACAATAGAATCAAGCAGTGCAGTGGCAAGCATGCAAGCATATCACTTTCAGGACCTGGGTTCGAATCCCAGGTCCCCCACTTTCTTTGTTATCTTCCTTCTTCAGGTAATCACATGTACGTCCAAGCATGCAGCGTACCATACGCCTTCACACATCCAACAGCCAGGTGGCCAAAGGCCAGATCTGGTGATCCAGGCTGAGAGTCCACCATGGAGTCAAGTACAAGTGCGCACACGGAATTCTAAAAGTCAAACCAGGCCAGCGCTTAATGGGCCTCAGCATTGCTATATGCACCACAAAATTCAGGCTCAAACCTCTCTCTCTCTTTATTTTATTTATTTTGTTTATTAATTGTTTTTATTATTTTTGTTTTTACTTCTAACCAATCATTAAAATTCTTTTTCTTTAAAATAAAATCACACCAAAATATTTTTATTTAATCAAATTCTAACTTTTATTTTCATTAATAAACATTAATTAAATTAATTTAGGTTTTAATGTTAGAATAATTTTAACCCTTTTTGCAAATAATTAAAATTAACTAGACTTAATTAGGTTTTACTAATTCAATTAATTTTTATTTTCTTTCTTTAAATAACCAAAAATCCAAAAATAACTTTTTTTCATTTAATTAATTAATTTAATGTAGTGATTAATTTAGATTTATTTCTTTCTTAAAATATAAAAAAACCACAAAACATTTTCTTTATCAAATTAAATTCTAACTTTTATTTTTGTTAATAAACATTAATTAATTGATTTATAATTTTAATTAGAATAACTTTCACATTTTTGTAAATAATTAAAATTCAATTAGATTTAATTAGGTTTTTTACTAACATTAATTAATTTTTATTTCTTTCCTAAAATACAAAAAAAACCCAAAAATATTTATTTTTATTAATTAATTTATTTATTTAATTTAGTAATTAATTTAGATTTATTTCTTTCTTAAAATAAAATAAAAAATACTTTCTCTCAAAAAAGGGTCAAAACCCTATTTGCGCTCGATTTAATTTCCCGCACACGATTTATCTTCTTTTATTCAAATAATGTACTTGCCCCCGGTTTGTAATTGTTAAATAGGACCTTTATTATTTTTTATCGCTTTATTTATTTTTAAGGGTTTGTCTTTGGCGATGTAAATACCCGACGCCTTGTAATTTAAATTCCGCATTTTATTTCCGCAAATATAAACTGTTAGATGTTTGATAATAGGGATGCATGACAAGACTGAATGTTTTAACCTAAAATCAACATAGATCACCATTAACATGTACAAAGATAAAAATTAACTGAAAACGACACACTCGCACATGCGCACTCTTAGGGTACACCTCATTGGTTGCCTTCGTACGCAGTCATTGAGTATAGGTCACTTTAGAGGTCGCCCTCTTGTCTAAAGATCATAGTCGCCTCGAAACGGTTGCCTCGGATATAATTGCCTCAAAAAAAATGATCTAAGACATTAGGGTTACCGCTAAGGCATCCTAACATTGCTTTGGTGACTGTAAGTCCCGCATTCGAATTGACCCTTAAACTCCAAAGACAGTGCTACCTACTCATCAATAGTGGGATAGCATTGTCTAAAGAAAAATTTCATAGAATGATTCCTTTTTCGAGTAGGTAGATGGTTCTTAGATACTTGCTCTTTTAAAAAAACAAAAACTCTTCACACTTACACTTTTCGAATAAAGTTTTCAAAAACACTTCATACACTCTTGAGGACAGAAGAAAGAATTAAATCGAAGTTTCAAAACAAAAACTTTTTTCAAACCCACAAGCACAAAGAAAGCAATTTTGAAAACAATATGAGCAAGTACCTAAGAGCCCATGGATAACCACGGATAGAAAGGGTGCTAACACCTTCCATTTCTATAATCTACCCCCCCGAACCCGAGAAATATCTCAAAAAAGGAATTTTTCTGTGCTTTTTTCCTTTCCTTGTTGGATAAAATAAAAGTCGGTGGCGACTCTTGCTTACCGCGACATTTTGCGAAAACAAACGCAAAACGCTAACCAGCATTCCAAAAAACAATCAGTTCTTCCCACCATATCACAGCATCTTTAAGCCCCTCTCTGACAATTCTCCGTCGCATTCAGGATGGCATCTTTAAGCTCATCTCCGGCAATCTTCCATTATCGACCTCCAAATGGCATCTGTAAGCCCATTCCCGATATCACAAATCAAGTGCCACTTCATACGAGTGCAAATTTCTGGGCACTCTAGTGTTCAATCATCTTCTACCTTCAGATCACGAAAGGCAGGCTAGCCAATCTACATCCTCAGGTTTAAGAGGATTGAACAGGGGCAGCTGTTGTATGAAAAGTCAACCCAACTTTAACCAAGCATAACTTCTTCATACTTTATCAGAAATTTTCCATCCAAGGCTCATTTTGAATAGGATGCAATTACTTACAATTCATCTTCATCCCACAAGTTCAAAATATGCACTCATCAAAAGATATGAATTTCTACATTATAGGTCCTTTTGAAAAGTCAACAAAAACACCTTTTGGGTCAAAGCTTCTTACATGAACATGGAAGACCCAGTTGAAATGAAACCAAAAGGTTTGGTTAGGGGACATCCTAAGCTTTCTAAAAAATCTAAGAACACCCTCCTAGGGTCAAAATTGAGAGAGAGATGCATTGTCAAAGTTGGCAATTCTTAGAAAATTGTCAAAAGTCAACATTGATCAAATTTGCATTTTTTCCAAAGGGGGCCGTGTTTTCTTGTTTGAAACATGTTTCTAATAGGACTCACGACCCCTGAGATTTTCCACCTAATATTCTATTATTTTTATTATTTATTTTGATTTTATTTCATTTAAATCAAAACAAATCAGTGTAAAATAGTAAAATAATGAAATAAAATCAAATCCTTGATTTTTTATGCACATTTTGAGTCCATGTACAACTAACATGCCAGCCAATTCGTGCAAAGTGGATTTGGATTTAAAAATATTGGATTGAAGCTTGTTTTAGAAATATATCATACAAGAGCAAATCAAATCCAATTTCCATTATTTCTCAAGATTCACGCCAATTTTATTGACCTAATTCAGTCTACTATAAGTGCATAACAATTGCAGATCAAAAATATAAGGGTTGGAGTCGTGAAAGAGGCAGAGCAAAGTCAAAAATTCAAGGAAAAAAGTGTGAATCGGTTTCCATTCCCCAGGCCATCTCAAGCTATCCAAGCTATCCCAATCCATTGTTGGACGTCTCAAGAAGTTATTCCAACCATTTGCAAGGTCTGAAATGCCCAGAAACACCAACTGTAACTCATACGGTTTTCGTTTTTTTTTCAGAATCGATTATCCCAATTCTTGCATCATTAGCAATTTTAATTGTCATATTTGTGATTATTATCATGTTTGCTAGCTAAATGGGTGGTTTAATTGCATTTTTGAAGCTTATACACGCACCTGCCATTGTTAGGGTTTTTATGTTTTTTTTAGGGTTTCTTGATGCAGGAAAAATTAGGCTATGAATGAGGTACCATGATGCTCGTGAGGCCAAGACGAGTTGATTGGTACCATCACAATTAATTTAATGCTCGTATGATATTTTTGAGTTTCACAGGGTTGTAGCTACAGGCTTATGTCTGTAGGTAAAAGTTCATAAACCTAAGTCGACGGTTCCAGGAAGAAGAAGGTGCGTGTCAACCAGCCATTCATCCGTATGAATCTTGTGCTCTTTGGGATCAGCTCTTTTGTTTTCATTATATTATGTTTTATTATTATTGTAATAACAACTAACAACAATAGCTCTGCTGGCAGTGCAACATTGGTTTAAGGCATAAGGACCTGGGTTCGATCCCAGGTCCCAGCGTTTCCTTTATTTTATTTTCATTCAGCAGATCCCATGCAGTGCTCTCTCACACGCCTACCATGTGTCATTAGCATCCAACCACTTGATCAGCATAACATTAAATTCAATGCGTCCCATCCTGAAGGACTATGATGCACCTCAAGTCAATGCTGCACAAGATCCAGCGTGGTTGACTGGGCTCAACATTATTGGGCTTGGAATTTCAGCTTCATACCCCCTTCAGCAATTCAACAACAGGCCCATTTTATTATTTTTTCTATTCTCTTTTTTCTTTAATTTCTTTGTTTATTTTCTTTTTCTTTTAATTAACACAAAATTATTTTTTGTTAACAAATCACAAATCACAAAAATATTTGTTTAATAATATTTTTATTTTTTAAATTAGTTAGTTTAATTTAACTTAGGGAAATTTGATCTTTTTTTTTATATATAATTAAAAATAATTAGACTTAGGATTTTAATTGTACATAACTTAATTAATTTTCTTCAAAAATACACCGAAAACATTTTTCTCCTAAATATTTATTTCTTTTATTAATTAATTTAATTAGAAAATTAGGATAATTTAATTTCTTTCATAATTAAAAACAATTAGAAATTAGGTTTAGTTAATTTGTAATTTAATTGTTTTCGCAAATAAAAATCCACAAAAAATACTTTTCCTCACTTAGAGTTTTAGGTTATTTTTCAACCATCCTTGTATTTAATTTTCCGCGCGTTTAATTATTTCTTTTTCATAATTATGTAACTTCTTATTAGTTTGTAATAGTTAAAACTAGGGTTTTTATTTATCGCTTTTCCCCCACTTTTGGTTATGTAATTAATCCCCTCCACAAAGCCTTGTAATAGCTAGGTTTTATTTTTCACACTTTAAATTCTCGCAATCTTTAACTGTCTAGATGCATGGCTAATAGGATTGTATGGAAAGAATACTTGAAATTTAAAACGGTAGATCACCTAATATGCAAAGACTAAATAACTGGAAAAAAAACTCATATGCACATATTCACTCCTAGGGTTTTCCTTACTTCGGTTGCCTTCGGTAAACAATCATTAAGCATAGGAGATTTTAGTGGTCGCCCTCCAGTCTAAAAGATCAAAGTGTCCCATTCGAATGTTGCCTCGGAAATGTTGGCTCGAAAACATTGCCTCGAAAAGATCTTAAGACTCTAGGGTTACTACTAAATTTTTCTAACTATTGCTGATTGTATTTGTCCCTTTCGAATGTCCCTTACAACTCTAACGATGGTGCTACCTACTCCTTAATAGTAGGATAGCGCTGTCTAAAGGAAAGGAGAACGAACAATCTCTTTTTTTGAGTAGGTAGAATCTTAAGTACTTACTCAATAAAAAACTTTTCACACAAACACCTTTCAAAACAAATTTTCAAAACAACTTCGTCACATCCTTGAGACTGGTACAAGGGTTATCACGAAGTAAAACATTTTCAAAACAAACACACACAAGCAATTTGAAAATGAGCAAGTTCCTAAGAGCCCATGGAAAACCATGGATAGAAAGGATGCTAACACCTTCCCTTTCTATAATCTACCCCTCGTACTCAGAATATCTCGAAAAAAGGTTTTTTCTGTTCTTTTTCCTTTTCCATGATTGGATAAAATAAAAGTCGGTGGCGACTCTTGCTTACCGCGGCATTTTGCGAACAAACACGCAAAATGCAAACCAGTATTAACAGTCGGTTCTGCCACCGTATCACACATATCTTGGAACAAAGCGACCATGGCTCGCTGATAGGTTGCCCCAGCATTCTTCAACCCAAAAGGAATCACCTTGTAAAAGAAGGTGCCCCACTATGTGACAAAGGTCGTCTTCTCCATGTCTTCAGGAGCCATCTTGATCTGGTTGTAGCCAGAGAAACCATCCATGAAGGAGAAGATTTTATGTTGCGTGGTGTTGTCAACCAAAACATCAATATGGGGAAGCGGGAAGTCATCATCGGGGCTTGCCTTGTTCAGATCTCTATAATCCACTCACATTCGTACCTTGCGGTCCTTTTTAGGTACCGGAACAACGTTAGCAACCCACTAGGGATAGGAGGTGACAGCTAAGAACCCCATGTCGAACTGCTTCATGACCTCTGTCTTGATCTTCTCTGACATTTTAGGGTGCATACGGAGGACCTTCTATTTAACCGGAGGACAATCCTCTTTAGTTGGCAGAAGGTGTACCACGACGTTAGTGTCTAACCCAGACATGTCTTCATATGACCAGGAAAAAATATCAACGCAGTCGGGCAACATCTGTATCAACCGTTATTTGATCTTAGCTTCCAGATTTGCACCGATCTCGACTTCTTTTCTGTCCACCTCTGTGCCCAAGTTTATTGTCTCAATTGGCTCTTCGTGAGGCTGTATAGCCATCTCTTCCTATTGTAACAGTCTAGCCAGTTCTCCAGGCGTCTCACAATCGTCCTCACCTTCGTTCTCGACTTGGTTGATCGGATTTTCGAAATCATAATTGACAATAGTATAATTGTTATCAATGTGATCCATAGTGGATATGGATCTGCAGTTTGATACGTGAGTGTGTGTAAGAGCATAGCCATATTAATAAAGTAAAAACAGAAAATAAAAAACAGATAACGCAAAATTTGTATGCAAGGAACGTCCAACGCTTCATTGATGACATGTGAAATGACATATAATAACCCTCACAGATGGAACCATTGTGCCTCAGGTAAAGCACAAGGCGAAAAAGTTTAAAAATTGTTCATTAAAAATTTAGAACACAAGTAAGACAATTATTGCGGAATAAAAGAAACTGGAATAAAATCTCTAGTCGTCCAGTTATTCGGTCCACCTTGGTAGTTGGGTAGATCCAAATGTCAATGTAAAGGTCTTCCTCACTGTCTTCAATAGCGTTGACCCCACGATTGCTGATGTGTAGGGGAGGTCCTCCTGCCCGAGTGCGTCGAACAGCCCTTTGAGCCCCTGAAGTAAAGCCCAAACCAAATTTGTTAGTTTTGTGAGTAAAATCAGGGAGTCGTCCCCAATTGGTACACCCACCTTCTTCAACCATTGTTCTGGTGTCCTTGAGAGAATCCATCTTCAAAGGAAGTTTAGTGCTGGTAATAGTTTCGGTCGACGCCAAAATCTGGGGAACCTCTTCAAAGTTTTGACAAGGGGTCTCTATGAATTCCCCGTCCATCTCCACATACCTGAAGGAGTTCAGGTGGCTCACCATATACTCCTCTTCGCCATGCACAGTGACTATCTTCCCCTTCACCAGATACTTCAACATTTGGTGTAGTGTAGATGTAACAGCCCCAGCTTAATGGATCCAAGGACGACCCAACAAACAAGAGTACGATGGCCTGATGTCCATCACGTAGAAGGTGGACTTAAAAGTTTGAGATCCTACCTTAACAGGGATGTCCACCTCCCCATGCACCATTCTCTTCGACCCGTCAAAATCCCTTACCACAATGTTACTGGGTTTTAGGGTCAAGCCTTCACAATCCAAACGATCAAGAGCCTCCTTAGGCAGCATATTCAGGGAAGACCCAGTATCCACCAGCACATGAGCCATGGTAGTGCCCCTGCATTCGATTGAAACATGCAGAGCATCATTGTGTTTTCTCCCTTTCGGAGTTAAGTCAGCACCCGAAAAACCCAGCCCATTGTCGGCAGTCAAATTGGCTACACAGTCTTTTAATTGATCGGCTGAGGTTTCTTGCGGCACATGCTCAATCTTGAGGAATGCAATCAAAGCCTTCGCATGGGCCTCAGAACATAAAAGCAAAGACAACATCGATATCTTTGAAGGGGTCTGCCCCAACTGCTCGACCACATTGTAGTCGCTTTTTTTAATTATTTTTAAAATTTCCTCTATCTCTTTCTTAGAGGTTTCCATTACAATCTTTCTAGGTGCCTCCGTCCAGGCAGGCTCACCTATAGCTTCTTTTCCTCGAGTCCCAGATGACTCTATGGTAGGAGTAACAATTGGAATAAGAACAGGAGTAACGACGGAAGTACTGGTAGGAACAGCAGATGATATAACAACAGGCGTAGTGAGAGTATTTGGGGAGATCTCAGGAGAAAAAACCCTTCCACTTCTAGTAATCCTACTGGTCCCGACAATGTTACTGACATCAGGATCAGCCTCTTCATTCTTCAAGTCTTGTTTCACGCCACGATAGTAGATATCGGCGCCATAATGCCAAGGGACAGCTTTGTCCGAGGTGTACGAAATAGGAGCAGGACAGGTGATTATTAACGGAGCAACTCTCGGAGTGGGTGTAATCCTAACAGGTCTTCTCGAGGATGCCTTGGAAGGATTGGCGAAAATTGTTATAATAGCAACATCTTCGAACAGAACAGCAGGAGTCAAAATTTTCTCAAACAAAATTTATCTGCTATCCATCAGGCGCTGGACACCTGTCTTTAGCAGATAGCAACCAGAAGGCAGAGATGAACACATGTGGCAACCTTCACCATAACCCGGAAATAAACCGGCCAACAACAAATTCTTCTTAACAGTCATAAGGGGAGTAGAAACTTCATCAACTGAGGTCACAAACATATCGGTATCAACGGTGTTAACTCCACAATTGTGCCTAGGCATGGGAGCAGTTATGACATTGGGCTTCTCCGGAGCATCGAACTCAATTTCCTTGGCTTCAGTCAGATCTTGTACTTTATTTCATAGAGCCCATCAGTCATTTGGATCGTGACCAGGACTCTCAGAATGGTAGGCACACCGAGCATTAGGATTGTACCAAGGAGACGAGGTATTAGGATTCTTGGGAGCCTCTTTCGAAGTTGTGAAGTTGGATCTCAGCAGATGGGGTAGAACCTTTGTCAATGTCACGTTAATCCGGGTAAACTGCCTTTGTGGTCTTTCTACCCTTTGCTGATTGTTGCGTTGTGGGGCAGCCGCAAGCATAGGTATCATTACAACAATTACCGTTGGACGGTATTCCGTTTTGCAATAACCTCTCGGGCTATAAACGGCATTGGCCTCCTTCTTACCGGTGAAGGGCCTCTTTATTGAACTTGAAGAGGTGTCTTTCTGTATTTAGCCGCTCCGGATTCCAGCTTCTACCCTTTCTCTAGTTAATATCAGCTCCGTAAAACCAGCCGATGATCTACCGATTAAATGGTTGAAGAATGGACCAAACAGCGTCCCAAGAAACATATTGACCAACTCCCTATCAGACAAAGGGGGTTGGACTCTCCCGGACAAATCTCTCCACTTCTGCGCATAATCCTTAAAGCCTTCACCTGAACCCATGGACATACTCTAGAGTTGAGTATGATTAGGGGCCAGGTCGGCATTGTATTGATATTCCTTTCAAAAAGCAGCAACCAAATCCTCCCAGTTCCGGACATTGGTTCCTTCCAATTGGTAGAACCATTCAAGCTGAGTCCCTGACAGGCTGTCTTGAAAGAAGTGAATCCACAAGTTTCTATCAGCGGTGTGGGGCTGGATCTTCCTTACATAGGAACGGAGATGAAGCTTTGGGCAAGACACCTCATCATATTTTGTGAAAACCGGAGCTTTAAACTTTTGTGGGATGACCACTCCCGACACCAATCTCAGTTCTTCGAAGTCCAACCTAAGTATTCTCTGGACTTCCATGGTGCTCAGCCGATCCTCTAACTGCTTGTATCTATCCTCAATGGGAGGATATTTCTCATCATTATAGTCTATATCATTGTCATAAGCTTCAGGACTGGGGTCCTCTTCTCTTGTTGGCCTCTCTTGATTCTCCCCTTCTTTGGACGAGGAGGTCAGATCGACTGATTGCTTTAGCGGCCCCCTGAATCTTCTGCCCATATTAAGGATACCAACGGGTTTCTTCTTCTTCTTCTTCTCTTTTAGGATGAGGTCCTTCAGGTCTTCCTGCCCTTTCGCCAGAGTTATGAACATCTGTTGAAATTGGGCATTTTGTGCCTGAAGATCTTTTATGCTTTGCTCAGAAGACATCTTTGCTGAAATAAACAGCGAAGAAGATGAGAAACCTGTAATGGTACCTATTTATGCAATTCTATGGATGGGGTGTGTATGCAATGATTTCAAGGACTTTGGGAAATTTAAATTTGCAAACCAAAATGAAACAAAGATTTTATTAGTAGAATTCAAGGTACAATTGCCTCTCAGGCGTTACAATTAAAAATTCTAAAAACTAAAAAAAATCAAGTTTCCCATGGATGCTTTCTCTTCGTGCCGAGATAGGAATTAAGGCTTCTTTCCTCATGAAGCTGCTTTGTGAGCTCTAAAACCTTCTTCTCCTGGGCACATAACTGGTCCCTATAAGTATCCTGCTCCTTCTTCAACTGGATCCAAGACCTCTGTAGTTATTCAAGATCAATGGGCATATCTGGATGGAGAACCGTGTAGGGAATATCCCTTTCAGTAATGGGATCCACAATCACTGGTAAGACGACTATGTAGGGCATCATAAGTTTCTGAGCGCGAGCTCGTACCCATTGGAGATAAGGTTCCATAGGAATGGAATTCTTCGGCCCCAAAGTCTTGGCGTCAGATCTGTTTATCATGCCCCAAGCTCGTATGAACCTCTGGCGATACCCTTTAATATCCCCCTCATAGTTAAATATAATGCCCTGGATAAGTAACTCATGAGGACCATCCTTTCGAGCATAACCAAATTGTCGCAGATCCAAACAAGGATTGTAAGTTATGCCTCCCCTAATGCCAAGTAGTGGGACGTTAGGGAACTCCCCGCAACGGTCAATAATAGAAATATCTTCCATCAATCAGGAATACCAGAGAATATCCGTATGAGAAAGTGACATTGTCCTTTGTGACCAACCCAACCTTCTTCATTCTTCAGCACTGACTTAGGGAGGTGAGAAATAAACCACCTCGACAGTAACGGCATGCAGCACATAAGGACCCCTCTTCTCTTCATGGTACGAGTATGGAGAGCGTGCAAGATATCTCTGAGCAAGGTAGGCATAGGGTTGCGAGAGAGGAAAACCTTGATAGCATTCACATCTATGAGTAAGTCCGAATTAGGGAATAGTACTAACCCATAGATTAGAAGGGCCAAGACCTCCTCAAAGGCCTGAAAATCCAAATCATCCCAAAACAGCTGGGCCCTGTCTATTAGGAACTTGGCTAGAAAACCCTTGACTCCGCTCTTTGTTTCCCAATTGGATACCACGTCGGCCCGTTTTAGATGCAAAGCTGAGGCGATGACTTCTGGCTTCGGAACCTCTTCTAAACCTGTGAAAGGTACCTGGTCAAGAATGGGTATCTTCAATAACTGAGAGAACTCTTCCATGGTAGGCACCAAATGATAGTCTGGAAAGGTGAAGTAGTGGCGCTCGGGATCAAATAACTGAAAGAGTAAACCCATCATCTTCTCATCAAAGCTTGAAGTAACCAGGTTGAGAAGTCGACCATGTCTCTTGGTGAACGCAGAAGTTTCAGGAACTCTCAATACTAGTTCCTTAAGTTGGGGAGGTATTCTCACAAAGCTGATTCGGATAGTGTTTCTATGAGCGGAAGCCATAATCTGCAAAATAGAGCAAAGATAAATTCCCTCGTTCCTTGAAATGGTTAGTGTAATGAGAATGGATGTTATGTTATGATGCATGATGTTATGTTCAAACAAAGTAAATCACACACAAGCCAAACACACAATAGTCCTTAGGTTTAAAGGCTTGCATGAGGATAAAGGTAAGTACCCTCTTGAAGTTTAGTTGGTTTCAAACCTGTCTTAGAAAAGTGACTGGGTTCTACGAATTCTCAATATCACTGATCATCCTCTATCGGGCATTGTTTCAGCTCAGGCAATCTTTTCTTGCGGTCGAAATATCCCGAAAGTCTGACCTCAATGAGTGTAGCATCGAGTATCAACCAATCCTCAGCTTTATACTGAGGCCGTCTATCTCACTACTTTCTAATGGCCAAGTTTGTTCAACTAAGGTTCTAAGGTCTGTTAGTGCTTCACGATACCACGCGGCGGCCCCGTATTCTCTTCGTTTCCATACGAAGGATACCGGTACCAACCAAAGTGTCACACCAACACAGCCATCGCTTAAACCATATCGGTCTATGTTGTACAGTCTCCACGATCTTTTGTTGTTTACCTAATAAGTGTCCCCTAGATCCGGGTGTAGGATCTTTAACAATACCCAAGCAAAAACCCTCAAATGTAAAGCAAACAAGTCAAACAAAAAAAAGTAATTAAAGGTGATCTAACCCTAAGGTAACCCCACTTATAAATTCCCTAGCAGAGTCGTCAGTTCTGTGATACGGTGGGAGAACTAACTTTTTGTTTTGCGTTTGATCGCAAATGTTGCAGATAGCAAGAGTCGCCACCGGCTTTTCTTTTATCCAATAAGGAAAGGTGAAAAAGCACAGGAAAGACCTTTAGATATGTTTTCTTGAGTTCGGGGGGTAGGTTATGAAATGGGAAGGTATTAGCACCCTTTTCATCCATGGTTTTCCATGGGCTCTTAGTTACTTGCTAGATCACTTGCTTTTTTTTTTTTGAAATGTGCTTTGTGGTGTGGGTTTTTAAAGTATTTTGAAAATGTGACTTTGTAATGATTCTCGTCTCTATAAGAATGCGTACAAAGTGTTGGTTTTGAAAATAGTTCAAAGAGATGTGTTGGTGTATAAAAATATTTTTGTTGTGAGCAAGCGAGCGACTAGGAGCGAATCTATCTACTCAAAAGGTCTTAGATGTTCTTTTCCTCTTCCTTTAGATGTTGCTATCTTACCATTGATTTGGTAAGAAGCCTCGTCGTTGGATGTGAAGGGATGGGCGCGGGACGTTTTTGTATAGTCATAGAAGGCAACCCATGGAACATTTTAGCAATGTCGTGTGAGGGACTAGATCGTTTATCGAAGGCAACATCAAGGGTCATCGAGGGACTACAATCTTTTATCGAGGGTCTTTTGCTAAAACGCCCATGTTCGAGGGACACGACTATTTTTGAGAGGAAACAAGGTGGGATTATCCTAAGGGTGCTAGCGTGTAAGTGTGTTTAATTGCATGCATTTAGTCTTGATTAGGGTGATCTATTCGTTGATTTCATATCTTGCCATACACATCCTAATTACTAGCATTTTATATTTGGAAAAGCGTTAAATTGCGGAAATATAAAAGTCCTATGCTATTACAATATTTTAGGGATGGGGGTACATATTTACAAATGGGGGGTTTGCAAGAATTTAAATCCTATTTAACTATTACAACCATATTGAAATATACATTGCAAGAGAGAAAAAGGACTCGTTTAGAAAATGGTTTTTTGTCTTAACGAATTAAGAAAAAGAAATACATTAATTAATAAAAGAAAATATTTTTATGTCTTTTTTATATTAATAAAAAAGGGAATTAATATTGAAAATGATAAAAAGGAAAATAAATGAAAGATAGAAACAGCGTGATGCTCCAAGCAAAATAACAAGGATCAGAAGTTCTGAAGCCAGGCGTGACTCAGAAAGGAATGTCAGTGGAATCATAAGTTATGGGTTGATACACTCTAAGGCCCTGCAAGAAACGTCGGAGGGAAAGGAAATAGAGGTTCTGGGTGGTATTCAGACAGTGAGCCAAAAGTCAGAAGTTCTGTGTTGTGCTAAAACAGTGAGTGAGCATTAAAAATTCTGTGTGTTAAAATAGTAAAAAAGTCTAGAAGTTCTGTGTGTTAAAACAGCGAGTGGAAGCATCAGAAGTTCAGTGTGCTTAACAGTAAGAAAGCCCTAGATATTCTGTGGGTTAAAATGGTGAGTGAAAAAACAGAAGTTTTGTGTTACATTTCAACTCTTTCATTATATTAATCAGCACATCAGTAATTTATTCAGTCCTTAACAGCAAATCAAAAGGATAAAAGCACAACAGTTTATAGAAGTTCTAATCCTAATTATGAGCCTAGCCTTAATCAAGAAATTATGATCCACAATTTTTATACTTATGCAATGATATGGACAACATCAATACTATGATATTTACATATTTAACAATGTTGTGAACGAAAAGATGCAAAGTTAGAAAGACTTACCTTGAATCTGTAGCGTGTGTTTGGAACTTGAACTGCTGTCTTCAGATGTTCTGGAGTCAGCAAGAGCAACGGAAGAGAAAATGCCAAGTTCTCTGATTCAAAGGGAAGAACAAAGGTTTGATTTTCTGTTTGGGAATTCTGGATTTTTATGAAGTTTTCACAAATTTCTTTTCTCTCTTTTGACAATTTTTCTCTCCCAAAACCAGCCCCTTGAACGTGTGATGGAGCCAATTATTTATAGATGGGTTTGCTGTGGTTTTAGGGGGGAACAAATGGGATTCAAACCTTTCTGGTATACTGTTTCATTTCTTTTTAATCACAATTTTCGTATGCTAATTTGATGCAAATATGGGGTTTGAGAAAGTGCAGGCAAGGACTGGATCAGCAGCTGATTGCAAGACTGTGATATAGCAGGGCAGCAGATTGCTTAAACGAGGTTTTAGGATTTGGTGATTTTTTGATCGCAGAAGATCAGAAACATAACCTCCATATGCTGAAGGGTCATGTTCTGACGGAAAGACATTGCTTCCATATGTTCTGATTGAAGCATCATGTTCTGAACCGTGTCTATAAATTCTGATTGCACCCACGTGAAGGCTGTCCCAGAAGTTCTGAAGTATCATATTCTCTTAACACTTAGAAAATTTTCTAAATGTTTAGAAATTTGATTTTTTCAAAGTAATTTCTGACTTCTGATTTTTTGATGAATCAATTTCATGTCTTGATGAAATATAATTGTTAAAACTTGATTTGATCTAAAAAGTCAAAGTTTGGCTTTTCAGTGTGCTTTTGACCATTTTCCCCTTGTGGATGATTTTCTTGAAAAGTTGTAATTCAAGACTTGGAACTTGATAGAAGCAAAACTGAGAGTCCAGGATGATCTTTTGAGAAATGAGAGGGAAAATTTTGGGTTATAACAACCACCATCTCTGAAAACGGGATTTTGATTTGCGGAAGCCATTCTGGATCTTTTAGGAACAGGTTACCTATAACCTGCTCTGATACCAATTGTAAGTACGAAGTGTGCCTAAGAGGGTGGGTGAATTAGGTACTTTAAAAAATTCTGGTTTTAGTGATGATGGATATTATTTTTCTAGATTATGGTGAGTTTATGAAAGAGTAAAGTGCATAAAAATAAACAGACACAAGCGATATATCCTGGTTCCCCTCACAGTCTGAGAGTACTCCAGTCCCCATTCAACATGAAAGAGATTTCCTTATTGTGGTAAACTTAAACAAGAACTACCCAAAACAAAGAACAATCCTCTTGGACCAAGAACATTCCTCTTGGATTTTCACTATGTCAACAATGAGAATAATCCTCTCAAAGTGACTTCACTTGTATCCAACAATCCTGGAAAGACAAGATTTATAAAACCACATAAACTTATTTCCAACAATCCTGAAAAATGAGCAAGTATATAGAAATATTTGATTTGAGTGAGTTTGAGTAGCAATGATCACTTTGAGTGATTTAATCAATGAATTGATCTTCTCTTCCAATGATAATAGTATACAATGACTCAAGATATATAATGCTAAAAGTTTTCTGGTTAACAATATGTGAAAGTGTGCAGAAAACTTGTGTATGAAAATGTATAGCAGCTTGAGTTTGATTTTTGAAAACTCAGAAAATATAATTGGAAGAGGTGTTGAAATGTTTTGAAAATGAGTATTTATATGTTCATAGCACCTTTTTGAAACATCATAAAGTTCTGTACATGAATCATGAACAATTTCCAAAATTGAGTGAAAGGTTTCCATGAAATGGTGTTATGAACAGGCATGTGCAAAGCTGCTATTTTTCAAAATCGTGCAACATGCAATTGATTGCACCCTTTGTGTAAATCGATTGCACGGGGTTTCAACAGCTAGAATTTCAAATATTTTGAGTGTGCAACCTATTTCACACGAGTGTAAATTGATTTCATGTGAAGTCAGTAGCAAAAATAGATTGAGTGTAATCGATTGCACAAACATGCAAATCGATTGCACTTAGAAACAATAGTAAATATTTTGAAAGATTGAAGCATGCAATCGATTGCACTAATATGCAAATCGATTGCACTCAAGTGAAAAATGATTTTTAGCTTAGAAAAACTTGAGTAAGTATTTGGACAATATAAAATATTTCTTTTGACCATTGAGCATCTATGTCTTAAGTTCAAAGTAAGTGTTATAATTATACCTTGAAATTTTGCTAAGTGCTTGAACCAATGACTTTATCCACATATACTTTTAGCTTGATCAATAATATTTGCCTTCTTTATCAATCATGGTTTGTCTTCATCAAAACAAAATTGCATTTGAGAAGCTTGATTTTACAATAACTCATCGCGTCAGGCTCCATGCGGCGATGTTGTTATCCAACTTTTTTCAATTATCTATCTCCTAGGTTGCAATAGATATGCGAATAAATCTACGTAATCCATTGCATCGGCCTCCTTCCAACAATGTGTTATCAGAATTTGTTTTATTTAACCCGCAGGTCGTGATGAATAAAAAAAAATCAAATAAAACCAAAACTTACTATATTAGTCTCTAAGCATTAGTAAGTCAAATTTTCAAAACCTATATCATTTACCTCATAGGTTATGGTAAATTTTATGACGACCTCTTTTCTAGGTATTTACGAGTTATCTGCTTCGTCATATCTAGATCAATCTTACTCTTCAATCACATCTCTCTATTCAAACTCTGGTAGGATGATACATCATCATCTTTGCTTATTTCTTTATCCAAACTCTGGTATGATGATACATCATCACCTTTGCCTATTTCTCGATGCTCTTAGGTATGATATATCGGTGTATCCTTACTTAATAACCATTGGTCAAATTTTGGGGTCTTTCATTATTTAATAACCATCCAATTCAAACGTGTGAGACCTGCGAATTATCACACCATTCAATCGAAGAGTAATTAAATAGGGGCAGTTGTCATACCCCAATATTTGTCCTCCCTTTTATTTCTACAGTCAAAAATATTTTAAACATTGATTTTATAATATTATTTGACTTTTATAAAATATTCGCTTCCAAACATGTTTAAAAATATAAAGATTTATTTCAGATCATTTGTATTTTTGAATAAATAAATGTTCTCACACCTTTCATATACTTTCAATTGAGTTTATTTACAAATGAGTAACATAGCACAATTGGTAAAGGATGAAGCTTACAAATATAAGGTCGCAGGTTCGAATCTCTTGTGTTGCACTTTCAACATTTTCTTTTTTTTCTATTTTTTTTGTCACTAATTTTATTTTATTTTAAATAGGTGTTTCTTATTGGCCATTTGATGTCAATTTGTGTCACACTTTGCTTTTGATTGGTCAATTTTGTTTTATTTCCAATTTAGATATTTTTTTATCTATAAATAGGGCATCCACAATTCATCAAGAATTTCACAACTTCACACACAATCTACAATTTCACTCTTTCACAAATTCATTCTTTCTCACAAAGAATTTTTGCAATTTCTTTTAAAATTTATTTTTATCATAACTATTTGGGGTTCTCTTATTTTTTTAGCAATTTCTTTTCAAATCTATCTTTTCAAAACTATTTGTGATTTCTTATTTTGGCCGATGATTAAATCTCCATATGAGGTCATGATATTTTCAACTCCCTTTTAATTTTAACTTATTTGTTTCTAACCAAATGATGAACAATTGATGGTGTCTTTGTCTTTTAAATCTTATATTTTTACTAATGATTCTCACAACAAATTTCTTTCGAACAATTTTCTTTATTTCTAAGTCATAACCAAATGATGAATATCTGATAGTTTCTCTTTTAATTTGCACTCTTTGTACATAATTTCATGCATAATACGTATATTTAGTTTTATATTTTCAATTCTTAATTATTATTAGAAAAAACTACAACCTTTTTTTAGTTAGTTCCAATTATTTTTAATATTAACAAAAACATCGAGGACAAAATAACATAGGAGTTCCAATTTATTCCTTTTTTTTTGCATGTACAGTAACCTCCAAGCATATCTCTGTGCTACTGATGTTGACCAAGTATGTTTCTTTCGTGATTGTTTGTTGTATTCTCTATTGGCTTCATTTTTGGGAAAAAGAGAAATATAGAGTTGATAGAAAAAAAGATTGTTTTGAGAGAGGAAAGAAGGAATACGGGTGACTGAGCTTTTTCGACGGGAACAAGTTATTGAGGTATTGCATCCTTCCCTTTATTTTATTCATAGTTTTATTTTGTATATTTCTTTTCTTGTATTTTTTCTTAAATTAAAGATGACATATGTTATGGCCTCATGATTTTGGTTGTTATTCGTTTCTTTTCTCTCTTTTAAATATTTCTTTTTTTTACTTGTTGATAGTTTAAGGAAAAATGGGGAAAACACTTACATGAAAAAAGAAGAGCGTACTGCTCTTGTCTTCTTTCTTTTTTTATATAATTATTTTTATTTTAATTATCTATTAGGATTAGTAACATTCTTTAGATTAAGTTGAACTATTTTTGTGGATTAGTAATATTAGTAAGCCCATTAGTCCATTACTCATTACACACCTCATTTACAATCTTTACTCCTTTGTTTTTATTTGATTAACTTAATTAATAGATTAGTTACTAATTATTTAAATAAAAAATAAAAAGCAAAGACACAAAAATATAAAAAAAAAGACAAAAAATATCATCTTGTACATAATTCTCAAACCCTTATTTTAATCAAATTAATTCAGCATTTTATAAATATTAGAATGTCTATCTTTGAGTAATTAAATCGGTCGACATATCGTCTATCGGTTTATTATTCAAAATCCCATATCAAAATCCACGCGACTAATCAAATACTTCATTTGCGAGCGACACGTGGCCAATATCTAACCACGTGATGAGGAGACTACATCAGACTCCCTCGCTCTACGTATAAAATATATTCAACTAAACACCAAATCTTTTTTCACAAATTAAATTAATTCAAACAATTAATTTTAGAAAAGGAACGCGAATATATTTAAATTAACTGCGTACTTGGTCTAACAAACTCCATTATTCACACTCTTAGACCACGTATGTAGGAAATTCAAATATATTTCACGATCCATAAAAAACACAAACAACCCCGCGAACTATGAAATAGGACTCTGATTCCTCCTAAGAGAATACATAGGCATACGACCAAAAATCGTGGTGAGTCCCGCTAACTAAAATTCAAACTCTTTTCTCCCCTAACTAAAAAACAAACCCTTTTCCCCTAATAAAACATTAAAACCCTATTTCCCTAAAGATTAATTCTAAACCTAGTATCCTTGTGAACAAGGTAGAAGAGGGGTGCCTAACACCTTCCCTTCATCTAGAACTGAGTCCAAAAACCTAGAATCTCTAACATTTTAGGATTATCCTTTATATTCCATTCCTTAGGATAAAAATTAAGGGTGGAGAATCTCGATTAAAAACCATTTACAACACTGAGGTTAGTACGTCAATAAAATTCGGGCGACCATGCTAAAAGGGAACAAATGCGAGCAGATACCTAAGAGCGATACACGATTCTCGTAATAGTGGCACTCGAGGAGTGCCTTAGTGTTAATTGCATAAGCCTTATATACAGGCTTGCCGTCGTCATCAAGGAAATATTTTCCCTCTCTCGTGACCCATTGGGCATGGTAAAAGCCATCAACAAACTTGCAAACTTTGTCATATGACTCTTTGCCATCCTCTTCTATAGGACTCTTCGAGTCAAAGTCCTTCTTCAACACTGGCTTAACGAGGAAGTATCTATCCTTGAAATCCTGAACAGTTTCCAGGAACATCTTGAAAAGTTTCTTCTTCAACTGCTTCAGATAAACCAACCATGTTCCCCCTCCACAGTTTGTCGCTGAAGTCTGAAGCATCAGAAGAAAAGAGAAATTGTGGCACCGACCTGAAGGTGTCGACAAACTATCTCAAACGCCAATATAAAGGCGATTGCATTAGGATGTAACTGAGATGGAACCAGTAAAAGGTGCCCGAAGACCGCGACCTGAAAATCATTGAAGGGAGGGTGAAGCCCCAACTCTTTGAAGATAAATTCATACATGGGAATGCAGTTCTTCGATTAAAACGAGCATATCCTTTTGCTTGCATCTGATATAAGAACTTTCCAATGCTTATCTGCGTTTGGGCCGTCCACTCCGTCCTCAATATGCATGAACCCTCCCTCTAAAGATTCAACATAACGAGAAGATATGCTTCGAGGCTCAGGGTAACCCAATTCAGTTGGGGGTCAGTCACTGAGTCGACCATCAAAACATCCTCGGTAGGTTCGGCTATCTCACCTGAAAATTAGAGGAAAAACGTGAATTCAATTGTCAAATCAAATCCACCCTTCAGCCGCAGCTCAAGTGAATGGACGTATCACGAGACGAGCACTAAGTCCCTGACACGAAGCCCTAGCTCGACAGTTCAAAGAAAATAAAGAATAACCCTCCTAAGTCAAGGACACGACTGATAAAGGTCTACATGAATCTCGTGAGCAAGAATATGAATATCGTGGGCAAGGACATAAATCTCTCGGGGAAACACATGCATATCATTGGGAGAAACCGTGAATCTATGAATTTCATGGGGGAAGAACCTTCCCCAAACATGAAGATTGCGGGGAAAACCCATGAATCTATGATTTTTGCAGGGAGGAACCTTCCCAGAACATGAAATTCATCATGAATCTATGAATTTCATGGGGAAAAACCTCCACGGAGCATAAAATTAATCCAAAACATACATATTGCGAAGAATAAAAATATGATAAATCAGAGGGAGAGAGAAAATACTTACTCGATTAAAAGGGTTGTGCGGGGTTGGCAACGATATAGCACGGCAGCAGCGGCGGTTAAGGAAAAATATGAAGAAGAAAGGTGAGCGGGAGAGAAAATGTTACAAATGAAACCCTGAGCTCCCTATTTATAAACCCTGCACGGAAGACGAAACGTCACTTCGGGTGGTGTGTCAGCGCCATGACACGTAGTTGCCCACGTGCCTAGGTCATAATTACCTTTACGCCTAGGTAATCATTGCGCATTAAATGTTATGACACGTGGCCTAGCAAGCAAACACCAACCAATTCTTCAACTCCCTGAATGATGGGAGAAGGAAACTTTACTCTTCGCGGGCATACCCATGCGGTAAGGCTGTAAGGAGCCTGAGCACCCTCTCCACTGGCACGCCATAAACACCCGACCATGATACTTAGACAATATTCCCCTCTCTACAAGGAAGATTATTAGTCTGGACGATCACATTCCTCAATTGTACATGCTGGATTAAAAGCTGATGCCCGCGCCTTCGTTGACCCACCTAAGGTTGAACGTCGAAGATACGAGGATCACCATGAAGATCCACTTCATCACTATCTCCTTGACACATGAGTTAACCTTAAATTTATAACTCCTCTACTTAGGAGTAACAACTTGGGGGGCTCCTGTTCTGGACTGAACATGTGCTTAGTCTATCGTCGGGCAAGGCCCAGCCCCACTCTACCATGAAGGCCCACTACTGTGGCCCATATTGCAATGGTTGTTAGGGAACGTCTCTCACACATTCCCGTTGAGGACCTCCTCCTTAACATGTGCACGTCGTGAACGTGATTTACACACATCTCACACAGGACCTCCTCTTCCACATGCTTGTCAGGGATATCTCCTCCATGTGACCAAAAAATACGTCTCCTCCATGTTACTGCCAAGGATACATGGCTAACGTTCCTCCGAATATCATAGAGTCATCTTGCTCCTGAAAAGAATGGGTCTTCACCCTTTGAGAATCACGGGGCAGTTGAACCAGGATAAAGACCATGAATTGGTCTCCTCTACCCACGTATGATCCCGGTAGTCTCCATTTTAAGCCTGAACATCCGGCTCAAAATGAGGACCTTGGCTCAGCACTAGGGCTATAAATACCCTCTTTCACTAGAGAATCAGGTACATTATTCTATTCACTCTTCGTGCACTTTTGCTCTGAACCTTACTTTGGCATCAAAGTGTCTTGCTGGTACCTCCGACTTTTCCTTCATCACAGCAGAAGCTCAAATATTACAGACCACAAAGATCCTTATGATTCTGATAAGATCATATATATATATATATATATATATATATATATATATATATATATATATATATATATATATATATATATATATATATATATATATATATATATATATATATATATATATATATATATATATATATATATATATATATATATATATATATATATATATATATATATATATATATATATATATATATATATATATATATATATATATATATATTATATAACTCTAGCTGCTTATCCAGAAATAACAAGTAAGTCTGCGACTGCTACTTCTTTACCTGTTTCTAAAATTGTTTATAATATAATTGATGTAGTCTCATCCATTTTAACCACCATCATACAAACATCATCTTTTACATCTTTTTCTATTCCACCATCACCACTTATGTTTTTGTTCCTGTTACAAATATCCCACTTATTTCTGATACCACTTCAACTGAAATTCTGGTAACTACAAATGTGTTTGTTCCACCATCAACAACAATCATTTCTAAATCCACCACCACCACACAAGGTTTTGCTCCAAATCTTATTCCATTTCTCACTACCATTATTCCATCATAACCAATCCACACTTCTACATCTCCATTAACCTCGTCTCAATCACTTCCAAAAACTTCTCATTTTTCAACTTTTGATACCAATCTTCATTTTTCCTTCTTTAACAAAGAAACCACTCTCCATGACTCACCCATCATACATCCTGATTCAATTTCTCCCTCTGACCATGAAATTTCTGAAAAGACAATTTCTAATAACCATGGAGCTATTAAAATTTCCACAACTAAACCTTTCACTTGTTCCAAACTTTTCAATATGACTGAATAACTGTTATCACAAAATTCTCTTGAACCTGTAACTTTTAAACCCATCCCTTCTAAAAGTGACCTATCCATAGTTGTCTATGATAAACCTATCCCAAAAACTCTGGATGAATGCATTAACAGTTTTAGAACTAAGGCTACGAAAAAGGTTTCGAAGCTAAAGGCAGAGGCAAGTAGAAGTAATGAGCCTCGGGACATGGATGATTCCTGGAAGACGTTTCAAAAGTGGATGGCTTCTGAGGTTGAACGAATAAATTCTTTTGCTGAAGCATTCAGGGTTTGGGATGTTCATATGGTAACTGAAAGGAAAGAAACAAGAGAAAGAATCGGACTCTTTGAACTACTTTCCGCAAAGCAAAAAGAGGCTGAAGCTAAAGCGCTTCAAGAAGCAGAAGAAGAAAAGGTTAGAAAATCAGAAGAGGAAGCCAAACTCAAAGCAAAGGAAGAAGAAGAAGCTGCTAAGGCTAAAGAAGATGCTATGGTTGCTTCTTATTTTGATCTTGCCACAAAGATCCTTCTCATTCTGATAAGATCATATATATATATACTATGTTTGACATGAGTTAGTTATTTTCATGTTGTTGAAACACATAATATGTATGAATTAATATTAACAATTACACACAGTCATTTCATGTCAAAATAAGAAAATATAAATTATCAGTTAAACATAAATGATTTTAAATGATTTTAATAAATAAAATATGAAGTATTTTCATTATATATATATATATATATATATATATATATATATATATATATATATATATATATATATATATATATATATATATATATATTACAAGATGAGCACGAGGACAGGTATTGCCCTTGTACTTCTCGAATTCCAGAACTTTAAACTTTGCAAGTATCTTGACATTCGGGACTGTGATCGGTGGATCTGGAACTGACTGTTTAACGCTGGTTCGCGAAATGTCGCGGAAGCAAGAGTCGCCACCGTCTTTTATTTTCTCCAACATGGAAAGGACAAAAGCACAGAAAAATTCCTTAAAGAGATTGCTCTAGGTTCGGGAGGTAGGTTATAGAAAGGGAAGGTGTTAGCACCCTTTCTATCCATGGTTATCCATGGGCTCTTAGATACTTGCTCATTTGTGTTTTCAAAAAGGTTTGTTTGCTTTTCAACTGTGGGTTTTAAAAAGTTTCTTTGAAAATTCCAGTTCGACTCTTGTATCGGTCCTCAAGAGTGTTTGAAAAATTGCTTTCGAAAGCTTTTTGAAAAGGTGTCGGTGTGAAAAGTATTTTTTGATTTGTTTTGAAATTAGAGCAAGTATCTAGAGTCGTCTACCTACCCTAAGGAATTCGTCTGTGTAAATGTCCTTTAAAGTAGTGCCATCCCACCATTGAGAGGTAGGTAGCACCACCGTTGGAGGTGTTCGGGTCAATTCGAGGTTCGGGACATGGTGATCACCGGAGCAATAGGAAGACACCTTAGAAGCTACCCTCATGCCAGGTTCCTGGATCATGAGGACTTACTAAAACGTCCTCTACTCGACGATCACCTTTCGAGGCAAGGCAACAGTGAGGCGTACCCTAGGGGTGGTGTGTGATTTGTGTGTCAGATTCATTTATTTTTGTCTTGTCAGGTTATGGGTGATCTATGCGTTTGTTTTTATTTTTTTGTCATTCATTCTTGCATGCATTTATTTAACAGTTAAAAATTGCGAGAAGTAAAAGATTCTAAGCTATTACAAAAGGCGCGGGTCCACATCGCCAAAATTTCCAGAACCCGATTTGACAGAAAATAAATAAAGAAATAAAATAATGAAAAGCAAAGTGCGAGAAATTAATTACACGGCTTTGGGAGAGATACATAAGTAACCAAAATAAAAAGGAAATAAATATGCGAATTAAGTAAGAATTAAAAACGAGAGCGTTGGACCCTTTTTAATGGAATTAAATTAAATTACTATTAAATTAATAAAATTAAAAGAAATTAGTTTTTGGTATTTTAAGATTTTAATGGAAAAAAGAATTAATTAAAATAAAATGCTAACCCTAATTCTAGTTGTTTTTAATTTATTAAGAAAACATATTAAAGTTTAACCTAAAATTAACCCTAATTATTTTACATGCAATTTAATTACAAAAATAAGTAATAGTAAATATTTAATTATTATGAAAGAAAATAAAAAGGGATAAAAATTATTACAAATCCTAATTCTACCAATTTTAAATTAATATTGAAAAAAAATGTTAAGATTAAACCCTAAATTAAAACTAAGTGAATTAATGAATTTATTTACAAAATACTAGTTAAAAAAAAATATTTATTATTTTTTTTTTTATCTTTTCTGATTTTTTTGGTGTTTTTTATATATTATGAAAATAATTGAATTAACAGAATTAATTAAAAAGAATAATAATTGAAAATAAAAAGAATAAAAAAGGGAAAACTATTACAAACCTCAGGGGGGTGTTGTCCCCAGTTGTGAGGCTTTTCTTTAGCAATTTGAGCCCATCTATCCTTGGCCTGGTGGACTTTTGTGCCAGCACGTATACACGTTGACTAGAGTTCACCGTGCTCTCCAGATCATGACCCTTGATTGAATCCAGTGGGACGCGTGGACGTTTGGTAGCGTGAGCGCATGGTATGCTTTAGTATTGACGCTGCATAGGAACATTAGTTGAAAAATAATAGGGAAAGAGTGAGGACCTGGGGCTCGAACCCAGGTCCTATGGTTTACCAGTCTTGTGCTTTACCAAACGCGCCACTTTGTTTTCTTTGTATAATATATAATAAGCAATCAATATAAAACAAAACAAACGCGTTAGTGGATTTTTAGCGCGAACTTTCAAACGGACCAACCGCTGATAGCCACCTAAGCGTCTTCCTCGTTGGCTTTATTCTTTTCCTGAAACAAAATACCATTAGCAACGGTTTTTCAAATGTCCCCATAGGCACCTTTCTGAAAAATAGCGAATAGCCCCTGGGGCCTCATAAATTAGGCGCGATGGTCTCATTCTCTTCGTCCAAGCGCACTGAGTTGGATGGTCTAGGTTTCAAGCTCCAATTTTTCCATATTTAAGAACCCCTAATTTGAAAACTTAAGAACCCTAAAAAGCAACAATGGTAGATTCGTATATAATACACAAAAACGCAATTAAAGTAGATGGTTAGCTTCAGAATTGAATAATGAACACAAATCATATATTAAAAATTGCTAAATGCGCATGAATTGAGATGCAAGAATATGAAATTTTCTCTGTACAGGTTGCACTCGTGTTACCAATTTAGGGCGTTAGAATGATTGATTTCGATTGGAAATCCTTCCTTGAAGCTTCAGGAAGGTGATGGCACAAGTCTTTTGCCTTGAATCGTCCTCTAACCTGGTTTTCAGATTTGAGTTTTTTCACCAAAAACTCAAGTTTTCTTTTCTATGTCTGGCGCAGCTTCTAGTCAATGAGCACGAGGGTTTTGATCAAGCTTATGTATGGAATGATTTAGGTTAAGTTTCTTGTCCAAGGAATCAAAGAATTGATGTATGGATATTTGATTTTTATGGCAAAATATTTTCAAATCTTTTCATGCACATTTGCTCTCAATCATATCCAATCATCTTCAATTCTTCCCTAATTGATCATGCACGAATTTTTGAACCTATTACATGCACAAAAAGATTTGATAAATTAGGTTTAGTATTTTCCATGTATTTAATTAATTTAAATGAATTATTAATAATAAAAATCCAAATAAATAAATAAAAAATGAAGAAAAACTTCCCTTTGGGCCAAATGGTCGTGCACATGCCTTGGATAATGAATTATGGAAGAAAAGGAGGCCCATTAGCAATTTTAGGTCATTTGAATCAATGTTGACTTTTCAAAATATCCAAAAATTTCCCAACTTCCACAAGGCATAACTTGCTCAATTTTTAAGCTTTGCTCATGTTCTTGGACATTTTGGAAATTTCTTTGAGTCCTCTAACCAATGTCTTTGGTCCCATGTCATTTTGATATACCAATCTCAAGTTATGGCCTTTGACTTAAAATCCCTTTTTGTTGACTTTTGAAAATGACCTATAATGTTGAAATTGATAACTTTTTGTGAGAGCATTTCTTGGACTTGAAGTATGAAGAGGAGTTGTAGGAAATGTCTTTCTCTTAAAAATGAGCTTTGGATGGAATTTTTCTGATAATCCATGTGAAAGTTATGCCCTGGTCAATTTACAGTTGACTTCTTCAGCTGTCCAAATAAGGAAACTTTTGCATCTTGATGATTTTTGAGCCTAGCTTTGAGAATCATGATCAAGCATTGATCAAATGATGTTTGTGGCTTCAAAATGAGATGTTGACCAAAAATTTGAACTTTTGACTGTCAAATGACCATTTTGCCCCTACAGTTGACTGTAGTGCAATTAGGGTTTTGACTGTGCAATTTTGTGCTGAAAGTCTTGAAACTTGGTATGAGGATGATTGACCATATTTATTGGCATGTGGGGCTTTATTGGACCCTTGGAAACTTCATTTTCTTGATCAGAACAAAAACCCTAATTTTGACTGTTTAGGAGGCCCTTGAACTGTGCAACCTTTGGGGAGATTTTGAAGCTTGACTTGGCAATTTCTAAAGAATATGGGAGGGCAAATTTTGGGGTACAACAGTTGCCCCTGTTCAATCTTCTTAGACCTGAGGATGCAGATTGGCTGACATGCCTTTCGTAATCCGAGGGTGGAAGATGATTGAACACTAGAGTGCCCAGAAATTTGCGCTCACATAGTAGCAGTGTGATGATGGAATGGGCTTATAGATGCCATTTAGAGATTGATGAGTAGGATGATGGGCTTATAGATGCCATCTGGATGTTGATCGCGTAAGAGATTCCTTAGCGAGAACTTGCGTACCTGCAAAAGAAAATGAGTACCTGACATGTTGCAGGAGCTGGTCTTCAGATGCTTTGTGTAGATATGTCCTGACTGGTTACAGGAATCGGATCTTTGAATTCTTCAGACGTGCCCTGGCGAGATACAGGAATCGAGTCTGGTAATGTTAGTTTTCAATGGATACACCCTGGCAAGATTCAGGCATCGGATCCTCGAACTCTTCAGACACACCCTGGCAAGATACAGGAATCGGATCTGGTAATGCTAGTCTTCAATGGATACACCCTGGCAAGATTCAGGTATCGGATCCTCGAACTCTTCAGACACACCCTGGCAAGATACAGGAATCGGATCTGGTAATGTTAGTCTTCAACGGATACACCCTGGCAAGATTCAGGTATCGGATCCTCGAACTCTTCAGACACACCCTGGCAAGATACAGGAATTGGATCTGGTAATGTTAGTCTTCAACGAATACACCCTGGCAAGATTCAGGTATCGGATCCTCGAACTCTTCAGACACACCCTGGCAGGATACAGGAATCGGATCTGGTAATTGGTCATCAACAGATACACCCTGGCAAGATTCAGGAGTCGGATCTTTGGTTGCGACCATTGATAGTAATCATTTTTGTACTTACTTTTGTCCTGAAAAGACAAGCGTTAGTTGTATGCGATGTCATGTTGTATGAACTGCGGGATGTTCTCTGACTACGTGAGATTGTATGTTCATGATGCGTATATGCATGCTATAATGTATGAAGATGTTTATGAATGTATTTTTCGTCTAGGAAAATAAATCCTTGACGGGTGCCGGGAAGTCACTCCTGGGCTGATGTTGGAGAATAGATTTTGCTTCCGCCGGGGATGATAGTTGCAAGAGTACCGGTAGGAGAAGATGACTCCATTGGGGAATAAACTTGGCGAATGGATTACTCTGCGGGGAGCAAAGTACTCTAGCAATCTTGCTGAGAAGCAATACTCTGTGGGGAGAGAGACTTTGTTGAGTGTCGAAAATAACTTGCTGGGGATATCTTTGCTGTGTTGGAAGTGTTAATAGACTTCGCTGGGGATAAGAAGACAGTGTCGATGACGATCTCTCAGTGGCTCTTGGCTGAGGATAACCCAGTTATATCCTGGTAAGGAAATAACTCTTTGAATAAAGCCGGGCGACGCGTTCGCGCTCTGCGAGGATAAGCTTCCAGAATCTACTGGGGATAAGCTTACTGCTTGGGGAGATGGATCCCAACTTTCCTGGGGAGACTGGATTGGACTCTCCTGGGGAAATGAATTTGATATGCTGGGGAAGTGGCTCCATTGAATGTTTGATATGCCGCCGGGGAACAATCTTTAGGCCAAGACTGCCGGGGATGCTTGTTAAGGATATATATGTTGCTGGGGAGATGTTGAGATCCGTTGGAGGATACCCAACTTCCTTAAGATTTGATAACTTTTCTTGGAGAAGAGTGCACTGACTTGCTGGCTCACTCTCTGGGGAATTAAGATGTACTGGTTATGTTTTTCAGCTGAACCTACCCTGATACCTTGGAGGACAGAACAATTAGATTGCTCAGACAACTCTTTATTGCCCCTGTTTCTAATGTTACCTGTAATTAATCCTTTGTTTCGTATGCAAATATTCATGAGTTAGCAAATTATTGTCAATGCATATATCACAAATTGAACCTTGGACGTTCTTCGCAAAACAAAACAGGAAAAGAAAAACAATTGGCACTTTTAACTGAAAAGTATACTTGTATTGATTTTTGGATGGCCTAAAAATAGGCGTTTTGTATACAAGAGGCTGACGTCCTAGTAAGAGAACGCCGCCGAACAAAAGAGTTTATACAAATTTTGTACAAAAGAAAATAAAACAGTTGTGTGAAATATGAATGATCCACTGGATTTCAACTCTGCTATTGCCTTTATAACTCCGAGCGTCTCATCACTTGATGACCTTGGTTGAAGGTGAAGCTGACTGATCGATGCCGTCTGAACTTGATGTAGATACCGGATTTTGGATACAGAGTGATCAATGAGACATAGTATTACACTTTATCCCTAATTTTTGCCTGGACCGCCCTTTCGGGTTTTCAGTCCACCGGGATACCCATTTTTGCCCAAGCCGCCTTTTCAGGTTTTCGACTTGCCGGGTGTACAGTTTTTTTCATTTCATCCCTTCATTTTGCCCGAACCCTTTTGGTTCGACGGGAAGCCCTAATTTTTGCCTAGGCATGTCAGCCTAGCGGGTCTTTTTTCATGCGTAGTATCTTTTTACTATGTCTACATTAGCGGGGTGAGGAAGGTCGTCACTGTTATACCCCAAAATTTGCCCTCCCATATTCTTCAAGAAATTGCCAAGCCAAGCTACAAAATTCCCCAAGGGTTGTGCAGTGCAACAATCTCCCATACAGTCAAAATTAGGGTTTTGTGTTCTGATCAAGAAAAGGAAGTGTTCAAAGGCCCAATCAAGTCTCATATGCCTACAAATGTGGTCAAGCATCCTCATACCAAGTTTCAAGGCATTCAGCTCAAGATTGCACAGTCAAAACCCTAAATTGCACTACAGTCAACTGTAGGGGCAAAATGGTCATTTGACAGTCAAAAGTTCAAGTTTTTGGTCAACATATCATTTTGAAGCCACAAACATCATTTGATCAATGCTTGATCATGATTCTCAAAATTTGGCTCAGAAATCATCAAAGATGCAAAAGTTGCTATATTTGGACAGTTGAAAAAGTCAACTGAAATTGACCAGGGCATAACTTTCACATGGATTATCAGAAAAATTCCATCCAAAGCTCATTTTGAAGAGAAAGACATTTCCTACAACTCATCTTCATACTTCAAGTCCAAGAAATGCTCTCACAAAAAGTTATCAATTTCAACATTACAGGTCATTTTCAAAAGTCAACAAAAAGGGACTTTAAGTCAAAGACCATAACTTGAGATTGGTAAATCAAAATGACATGGGACCAAAGGCATTGGTTAAAGGACTCAAAGACCTTTCCAAAATGTCCAAGAACATGAGAAAATCTTAAAAATTGAGCAAGTTATGCCTTGTAGAAGTTGGGAAATTTTTGTGAAATGGCAAAAGTCAACTATCCTTGAAAATCCAATTTTGACAAAAGGGCCCCATTTTTCTCACTTTGTTCATCCTTGTCATGCCACACACGTGTTCCATGGTTGATTTCAAGACCAAATATTGATTTTTTTATTTTATTTAATTTTTGATGATTTAATTCATTTTAATTCTTTGAAAATTCAAATAAAATTTAAAAACCAATGGAATAGTGTCAAATGAACTTGGACAATTCCTATGTATCATGAACCAACTCAAAAATCAGGCTAAGGTTCATTTGCACACTAGGTCTAGGTTTTGGCTAAAAAGAAGGAAAATGGTTAATGGAAGAAACCCTAAGGCCAATTCTCTAACAAGCATGAATTAAGGAGAGTTAGCAAGCCAATTCCACTCCAGCCTAACCCCTAAGTCAAACCCTAACCACAATATGCCATATGCTGCGCTGAAAAAGCCATTGGACATTTGAAATTTTGGCCATAAAATGCAAAACTGAAATCAGTGCTAGGGATCTTTTCAAGCCTTAATCTTTATTCCATTAGCATCTTGGACAATCACTGAACGCATTCCACTTCCTAACATCAATCAAAACACCCTGAAACGGTAGCTACAAGTCCAACTGTGAAGCAAAAAATTTCAAATCGCATAGCATAATCCAAGCATTCTTTTGCGTTTCTCTTTGTGGATTCTTGCTCACAGTGATGTTTCCATGCTAACCAATATGTTCAATTACGTTTTTGTATCATATATGCGCTTTCACCATTATTGAATTTCTAGGTTTTCAGGATTCAAAATTAGGGGTTCCTAAAATAAGCAAAATTGGACGTTCCCAACACCATGGTTGTATTCAGGGCATGGAGACGAAGAAGAATGTTACCTCGCGCCTAATTTATATTAGGAAATGAGCTAATCGCTATTTTTCCGTAGCTAGCCTAAGGAAACATCCACAAAACCGTTGCCAATGTATTGTAGTTACAGGGGACACGAGGAAGAAGAAGACGTGTCCACCAGCGATTTGTCCATTCAAAGTTCGCGCGCTTCAAGTCACTAGCGTGTTGCTTTTATTTTATATGATTTATTTGTTTATTATATAACGAATGAATTAACTGGCTCAGATGGCAAGCGAGCGCGTGAGTAATGCATAAGACCTGGGTTCGATTCCCAGGTCTACTTCACTTCAATATTCTTTTTCCATATATGTTCAGGTGTGGATATGACGTTGCAGACTACCATACACTCACCAGATCAGGCCAGCCACGTCACTTAGTGGGATCAGATCAAGGGTTGTGCACTGGGGAATACCATGGAGAAAGTCAACAGGCGTGCATATGATTGGAAAAGTCCACAAAATTCAATGCAAATGGGCCAAAATCACCAGGCCTACACCTCCAAATTCAAATCCACACCCCCCTGGTTTGCCTTATTGTTTTTCATTCTTTCTTAAATTTTTTTTTCTTTTTGTTTCTTTTCTTTTTATTTAATTAACTATTTTCATAAAAATATAAAAACATTCAAAAAATCAGAAAAGACCATAAAAAATATAATTTTTATTTTAATCACTTTTTAAATTACATGTAAATTATTTAGGTTAATTAGGTTTTAATTTTAATTCCTTTTTAATAAAAAATCAAAAAATGTAAAATTAGGTTAACTGATAATTTTAATGTCCTTTTTAATTTTTATTCTTGTTCTCACAATACTATTTATTTATTATTTTTATTTTCATAAATCAAAAATTGTGCATAAATAAATTAAGGTTTAATTTAGGTTATATTTTAATTCTTTCATAATAAATAAAAAAATATTAGAATTAGGGTTTAACACTTTAATTTTAATTGATTTTTTCCTTTTTTCTTTTAAATCTAAAAAATACAAAAAAATACTATTTTTCATTTAATTTTAATTTTAGATTCCTTGATTAATTTTAATTGATTGTAAAAAGGGTCCAACGCCCTAATTTTGTTTAATCTCTTTATTTCGCGTATTTGTTTTATATTGTTTAAATAATTCTGTATATGCCCCAAAGCCATGTAATTTAGAATTCTCGCACTTTTATTTATTCGCTTTATTTATCTTCAGTCAAATCGGGTTCGGTTTTTTTGGCGATGTGGACCCGCGCCAGTTGTAATAGTCTAGATTTATTTTCTCGCAAATATATAACTGTTAATAAATATGCATGAAAGAATGAATGCCCAAAAATAAAATCGAATCGATAGATCACCAATGCATGACAAGACAAATAATAAACTGAAAATGACACACAATTCACACACCACCTCTAGGGTACGCCTCATTGTTGCCTTTCGAAAGGTGGTCGTCGAGTAGAAGACGTCTTAGTAAGTCCTCATGATCCGGGAACCTGGCATGAGGGTAGCTTCTAAGGTGTCTTCCCATTGCTCCGGTGATCACCATGTCCCTAAAACTCGAATTGACCCGAACACCTCCAACGGTGGTGCTACCTACCTCTCAATGGTGGGATGGCACTACTTTAAAGGACATTTACACAGACGAATTCCTTAGGGTAGGTAGGTTCTCAAGGGTACTTGCTCTAATTTCAAAACAAAATCAAAACATCTTTTCACCAACACCTTTCAAAACTTTCAAAACAAACTTTTCAAAACACTCTGACGTACGAGTTGAATTGAAACTTTTCAAAGAATATTTTTGAAACCCACATTGAAAAGCAAGCACACATTTTGAAAACACATTGAGCAAGTACCTAAGAGCCCATGGATAACCATGGATAGAAAGGGTGCTAATACCTTCCCTTTCTATAACCTACCTCCCGAACCGAGAGCAATCTCTTTAAAGGAATTTTTCTGTGCTTTTGTCCTTTCCTATTGGAGAAAATAAAAGACGGTGGCGACTCTTGCTTACCGCGACATTTCGCGAACCAGCTTTAAAACAGTCAGTTCCAGATCCACCGATCACAGAACTGGCGACTCTGCTGGGGACAATCTTAAAGTGAGGTGTACCTTAGGACTAAGATCATTGTGTTTTCAATTGCTTTCCTTGTATGCTTTAAAATTGTGGGTTGCTTGGGAGATCTATAGATCCTAACCCGGATCTGGGGGATACCTTTCTTAGAAAGTAGCAACAAGGCTGTGAGGGAACTGTGCGGGGTATACCGACATGGTTGAAACAGTCTGCTACGTTGATGTGGCACTTTGGTGTGTACCGGTAACCCTTGAGTCAGTCAAGGAGAGTACGGGGCCTCCATGTGGTGTCATGAAGCATCAACAGACCTTAGGAACCTTAATTGAACCATCTTGGCCTCTTTAGGGTAGTGAGATAACTGACTTTGGTGCAGTCCGAGGTTGGTTGATACTCGATACTACACTCAATTGAGGGTTGCTTTCCTGGAATATTTCGGTCGCCAGTTCAGTGGCTAAATCGAAACGATGAACAATGAAAGCAATCCCGTGATATTGGGAACCTTAGAACCCGGTTACTTTGATTAGGACAGGATGAACCCACCAACTTCAAGAGGGTACTACCCAGACCTCATGCTGGCCTTAAACCTTAAGGGCCTGTCTTGTGTGCCTTGTGTGCCTTACATGTTTGTCTTTGTAAATATCTGTGTTTAATCATAGCATCATGACATCATCCAGCATCATATGCATTAACTAACCATTTCAGGGGTTCGAATTTTCATCTTTGTTCTTGTTTTGTAGGACATGGAAATTGTTCGTAGAAAGACAATTCCAATCAGTCTTGTAAGGATCCCTCCTCAGCTTAAGGAGCTTATATCCAGGATTCCTGAGAACTCTTCATTCAGTGAAAGGCATGGAAGCCTCATCAGCTTGGTCAACACCAACATTGAGGAAGATATGATAAAAGTCCTGTTCCAATTCTTTGACCCTCTGCATCACTGTTTCACCTTCTTGGACTATCAGTTGGTACCTACATTGGAGGAGTTCTCCCGACTCCTGAAGATCCCTATTCTTGATCAGCTACCCTTCAACGGTACAGAAAAGGAACCTAAGCTTGAAGAGATTGCTAAAGCCTTGCACCTACAGTCATCTGACCTCAAGGGACATTGGGAAGTTAGAAGTAGTATCAAAGGGTTCTTAGCCAGGTTTCTGTTTGAAAAGGCCTATGATTGTTGGAACTCCCTTGACTTGCAAGCTTTTGAAGAGGTTGTGGCCCTCCTTGTTTATGGTTTGGTGTTGTTCCCTAACCCAGACCAGCTCATTGATATCAGTGCCGTCCAGATCTTTATGTCCAGGAATCCTATACCTACGTTGCTGGGGGACATCCTTCACTCATGTTACACTCGAACCATGAGAAAAAGAGGTGTCCTAATGTGTTGCACTCCTCTCCTGGGAAAGTGGTTTATTTCGCACCTTCCACAATCAGTCCTGAAGAACGAGCGGGGTTTGAGATGGTCACAACGGTTGATGACTCTTACACATGCAGATATACATTGGTGCCCTAGGTCCAGGGAAGATGTCACTATCATTGATCGTTGCGGGGAGTATCCTAATGTTCCTTTACTTGGAATCAGAGGGGGTATTACTTATAGTCCATGCCTGGCTTGGAGACAATTTGGTTATGCTCGGAGAGATGGTCCTCATGACATGTTGATTCCTGACATAGTTTTTGACTTCGACAACGATACTCAAGGACTTCGCCAGAGGTTTATCAGAGCTTGGAGGATGCCTAGTAGGATAGACAGCAAGACACTGGGGCACAGGAACTCCATTCCTTTGGAGCCTTACCTCAAGTGGGTACGAGCCCGCTCTCAGAAATTAGTGATGCCTTATCCTCACATGCTTCCAGTAATCAAAGAGATTGCCTTGGAAGGAGAGGTGTCTCATGTTATTCAGCACCCTGATATGCCCACATCCTGGGAAGAGATGCAGAAGAGTTGGATCCAGCTTAAGGAAGAGCGGAATTCTCTTGAGACTAGTTTACATGCCAGTGAAAGGAAGGTCTTGGAGCTCACCCGCCTGTTGCATGAGGAAAGGAGTCTCAACACTTACATAGCTCCAAAGAAGATGCGCAACATATTTTGGATGTGATTTGATCTTTTTGTACTTTTGCCCATGAGGCTTTGATGTATTAAACAATGATTTTCTTAATAAATAATGTGTGTTCCTTTTGGTCTACGACAAATTTGAATTTTCGAACTCTTGAATGCATTGCATAAACACATATCATTCATCATGTGCATCATAAATACTCTTCTTTTCAGGTTGTTTACCGTTCTTCGCTGTTTATTTCAGCATCATGAACCCTCCTGAATCATCAACCGATGCGGCTATCAAGGCTCTTCAGGCGCAGAACGTCCAGTTTCAGGCGCAAAACGCCCAATTTCAGGAGCTGATCAAGGGCCTGTCTCAGGGTCAACAAGAGTTAAAGACCATGCTGTTGAAGAAGACTAAGAAGAAGAGGAGGACTGTGCTATTTAACACTGGGCGCAGACTCGGGAACACTTTGGTTGTTGAAGCTGAAAGGACTCCTCCATCTGTGACGGAAGGTAGTCACCATGAAAGGGAGGTCACTACTCCTGTGGGCTCTGATACTGAAACAGACTTCAATGACGACCAGTACCCTCCTGCTGAAGACCGGTACAAACAGCTGGAAGACAGATTAAAGGCTGTGGAAGTTCAACGGGTGCCTGGATTGGATTTCGGAGACTTGGGGTTATCTACTGGAGTGGTGATCCCGCACAAGTTCAAAACACCTGCCTTCGTGAAGTATGATGGGGCTTCCTGTCCCAAGATGCACCTCCGTTCTTATGTAAGGAAGATCCAGCCTTACACAGCAGACAAGAACCTTTGGATCCACTTCTTCCAGGAGAGTCTTTCAGGGACTCACCTCGATTGGTTCTATCAGCTAGATGGAATCAGCATTCGTAACTGGGAGGATCTGGCCACTGCTTTTTACAAGCAGTATCAGTATAATGCCGACCTCGCTCCTACGCGTACCCAGCTCCAGGGTATGTCGCTAGGGTCGGGTGAAGGTTTTAAGGAGTATGCTCAGAAATGGAGAGACCTGGCTGGCAGGGTGCAGCCACCATTGACGGATCGGGAGCTGGTAGATATGTTCTTGGGGACCCTGTCTGGTCCATTTTTCAATCATCTCATTGGTAATTCCTCTGCCGGGTTTACCGATCTAATCCTGACTGGTGAAAGGATTGAGGCCGGTATAAAATCAGGGAAGATACAGAAAGTTGCCTCCTCCAGTACTGAGAAGAAACCCTTCAAAAAGGAGGCTAGTGCTGTATATAACTCCCGGAGAACAGAGCGACCTGAGCACCGCCAATCTGTCAGTGCGGTAATGATTGCCAAACCTGCTGCCGCTCCTCGGCCAACTAATCCTCAAAAGTTTGAGAGACCCCGGAGAGAGTTTACTCGATTAAGCATGACCTTATCACAGATCCTGCCACAGTTGCTATCCACCAATTTAGTGACTGTCAAGGAGGTTCCAAAGTTTCCCAACACTGCATCTCCCAAGTTCAATCCAAATGCTCGCTGTGCTTATCACTCTGATAGCCCGGGGCATAACACAGATGACTGTTGGGCCCTAAGGAACAAAGTTCAAGACCTCATTGATGCAAAGGAGATACAGTTTGAAGCGCCCGAGAAGCCGAATGTTGTAAATGCTCCCATGCCCCAGCATGGAGTGAATGCTGTTGAGGATAATTTGTATGTAGCTTCGGTGGATGATGTTGCTACTCCGTTGCTGATGGTCAAGAGGAATCTGTTGCTAGCCGGTTTATTTCCGGGATGTAGCGAAAGTTGCCCTCTATGTGTTACTTCCCCTGCTGGTTGTTCTCTGTTGAAGTCAGGCATCCAAAACCTGATAGATAGTAGAGAGATTTTGTTCGAAAAGACTATTGTTCCTGCTGCTCCTGTTGAAGAAGTGTCGATCGTTACCATCTTTAACAACTATTCCGAGGCTCCTTCAAAGAAGCCTATACAAGTTTTGTCAGTTCACAAGAATGTTCCCATCACCATTACTGTTCCGGGGCCTATACCCTACAAATCTGATAAGGCTGTCCCATGGCACTATGGGGCGGATGTTTATGTTCTGGGTGTGAAACAAGAGTGCAACATTGATACTGGTGTCTCCAACATCACCGGGCCTGCTAAGGTCACTCGTAGTGGAAGACTGTTCTCGCCAGACATTGCTCCTCCAGCAATTCATAGGCCTTTGATCTTCACACCTGCCAGAGTGCCTGTTTCTCCTTCTGACCAAGTATCCACCCCTGCTGCTGAGTCATCTAATACTCGGGGCAAGGGAATTGCTGCTGATGTGCCTGCCAGGACGGAGGCACCAAAGACCATTGTTGAGGCTTCCAAGCAGGAAATGGAAGAAATTCTCAAGATAATAAAGAAAAGTGATTTTAACGTTGTAGAACAGCTGGGGCACACCCCCTCTAAAATCTCCATGTTGTCACTGCTGCTGTGTTCAGAGGCCCATGCAAAGGCTCTGATTGCTTTCTTAAAGACTGCCCATGTACCCCAAGATACGACTGCTGACCAGTTCACCGATTGTGTGGCCAACCTAACTGCTGATAATGGCCTGGGTTTCTCTGATGCCGATCTGACAGCAAAGGGGAAGAACCATAATGATGCCCTGCATGTCTCCATTGAATGCAGGGGCACTACTCTTGCTCATGTGCTGGTTGACACAGGTTCTTCATTAAATGTGCTGCCCAAGAAGGCTCTGGATAGGCTGGATTGTGAGGGTCTAGAGCTCAAACCAAGTAGCATTGTTGTCCGGGCCTTTGACGGGTCCAAAAGAATGGTGCATGGTGAAGTGGACATCCCAATCAGGGTTGGGTCACAAGTATTTGATTCAAAATTTTATGTGATGGACATCCATCCGTCCTATTCTTGTTTGCTGGGTCGCCCATGGATCCACAAGGCTGGAGCGGTAACCTCCACATTGCATCAGAAGCTCAAGTACCCGGTCAGGGGGAGGATCGTAACAGTGCAAGGGGAGGAGGAATACATGGTCAGCCACCTCAACTCTTTCAGATACGTGGAAATGGATGGGGAGTTCATTGAAACCCCCTTTCAACATTTTGAGGAGGTACCACCAACCTTGGCAACAGCAGAAGATGAAGAGGTTTCTCCTATGAAGATGGCCTCCTTAAAGGACGCCCGGGCTGTGATCGAAAAAGGTGAATGTGCAAATTGGGGCAAGCTTCCTGATCTTACTCCTAAGACTAACAAGTTTGGGCTGGGTTTCACCACAGAAGCTCAGAAAGCGGTGCGAAAGGCGAGAATCGGAAGACCTCCTGTGCTCATC
The DNA here is from genome assembly GCA_948472305.1 of Vicia faba. NCBI lineage: Eukaryota > Viridiplantae > Streptophyta > Magnoliopsida > Fabales > Fabaceae > Vicia > Vicia faba. Next base: position 1,463,597,553 of record OX451741.1, read on the forward strand.
ACCCACTCAGAAGTGAATGCTGTTGGAGAGGAAGATGAAATAGAAGAGTCAAAGTTCGATAGCTGGATCTACCCGACGGCCGACGGTGGATTGACCAATTGGACTGCTAAAGATTTTACACCAATAACTTTTGTTCCCCAGTAATGAATTTCCTTGTTTTTGATTTGTAATAAACAGTAACTTGAGACTATATGGCCCGGTGTCTTACCCGGGGCACCGTGGTTTTATTTATGAGGGCTTTTTGTTTGTCACTATCATATATCATGAATAAAAGCATTGGACGTTTTTCACATTTCAAATTTTGCGCTCCTTTTCTTTCCTTTCTTTACATATTGCAAAACAGCTGTATTTACACACACACTCACTCATACAGGTTTCAATCCACTCTGGATCTCACTGGTAACGACTCTGCTACTGCCAGTTATGACTTCGAAAATCCGATCAACTTAGCCGCCGACGAAGGTGAAGATGATTGCGAAGTGCCTGGTGAACTTGCAAGACTGTTACAACAGGAAGAGAGGGCAATTCAACCCCATGAAGAGCCAGTGGAAATAATAAACTTGGGTACGGAGGAAGACAAGAAAGAGGTGAAGATTGGTGCCAACCTAGAACTCAGCGTGAAGCAACGGTTGACTCAGATGCTGCAGGATTATAAAGAAATCTTTGCCTGGTCCTACGAAGATATGCCCGGATTAGATACCGACATTGTGGTCCATCATTTACCAACTAAAGAAGATTTCCCTCCGGTTAAGCAAAAGGTTCGTCGGATGCGTCCAGAGATGTCTGAGAAGATTAAAGCCGAGGTTATGAAGCAGTTTGATGTCGGGTTTCTTGCAGTAACTTCTTACCCTCAGTGGGTTGCTAATGTGGTGCCGGTACCTAAGAAGGACGGCAAGGTCAGGATGTGTGTTGATTACAGGGATCTGAACAGGGCCAGCCCCAAGGATGACTTCCCTCTACCCCACATTGATGTCCTTGTTGATAATACAGCTCAGCATAAAGTGTTCTCTTTCATGGATGGTTTTTCAGGCTACAATCAGATCAAGATGGCACCTGAAGACATGGAAAAGACTACCTTTGTTACTCAGTGGGGCACCTTCTGTTACAAGGTCATGCCGTTCGGGTTAAAGAATGCTGGGGCAACCTACCAACGTGCCATGGTTACCTTATTTCATGATATGATCCATCATGAGATAGAAGTGTATGTGGACGACATGATCGCTAGGTCCCAGACTGAGGAAGAGCACCTAGATCATCTGCAGAAGTTGTTCGACCGGTTGAAACTGTACAAGCTGAGATTGAACCCGAACAAGTGCACCTTCGGGGTAAGATCTGGGAAGTTGCTAGGCTTCGTGGTCAGTGACAAGGGAATTCAAGTGGACCCTGCTAAGGTCAAAGCCATTCAAGAGATGCCAGTTCCTAAGACAGAGAAGGAAGTCAGAGGCTTTCTAGGACGTCTGAATTACATTGCTCGGTTCATCTCACATTTAACTGCTACCTGTGAACCAATCTTCAAGCTGCTGAAGAAAGATTAGGTAGTACGTTGGAACGATGAATGTCAGGCTGCCTTCGACAGAATCAAAGAATATCTCCAAGAACCACCCATCCTTATGCCACCAGTTGAAGGGAGACCTTTGATACTTTACCTGACAGTGCTTGATAATGCAATGGGGTGTGTGCTGGGGCAGCATGACGAGTCTGGCCGAAAAGAGCATGCCATTTATTACCTTAGCAAAAAGTTTACCGACTGTGAGACCCGATACTCACTGCTTGAGAAAACTTGCTGCGCTTTGGTATGGGCTGCTCGCCGGCTGAGACAGTATATGCTGACTCACACTACCTTGTTGATCTCAAAAATGGATCCTATAAAGTACATATTCGAAAAACCTGCTCTGTCTGGGAGAATTGCAAGATGGCAGATGATCTTGACGGAATACGACATTCAGTACACAACCCAGAAAGCCATCAAGGGAAGTGTATTGGCAGACCACCTAGCACATCAAGCTGTGGATGACTACCAATCAATGAACTTCGAGTTTCCAGACGAAAGCATTATGATAGTAACTGACTGTGAAATACCCGGACCGGATGAAGGACCTGAACCAGGATCCCGATGGTCTATGCACTTTGACGGAGCCTCCAATGCTTTGGGAAATGGTATCGGCGCCATAATCGTATCTCCACAAGGTACTCATACTCCACTCACCGCCCGGCTGTGTTTCAACTGTACCAACAACATGGCGGAGTATGAAGCGTGTATTATGGGTCTTCAAGCTGCGATTGACCTGAGGATCAAATTTCTAAGTGTCTTCGGAGATTCCGCTCTCGTGATCAATCAGATCAAAGGAGAGTGGGATACGAAACACCCAAACTTGATTCCTTACAGAGAATGCGTGTTGGCCCTGATCCCCCACTTCACAGAGATAACATTTGAGCACTTTCCAAGAGAAGAGAATCAGCTGGCGGACGCGTTAGCTACAATGTCTTCAATGTTCAAGGTTAAATGGGATAATGAAGCTCCCCGAATCATCATCTGGAAACTGGACGAACCGGCATACTGTTGTGATCTCGAAACTGAATTGGTAACTGAGAAGCCTTGGTACCACGAAGTGAAGAGATACCTAGAAGCTCAGGAATACCCTGAAGGAGCATCTGTCAATGATAAGAAGTTCCTGAGAAGGTTTGCAGCCAAGTTCTTTCTTAGCAACGGCATCTTGTACAAGCGAAACCAGGATTCAACTCTACTGCGTTGTGTAGATAAGACTGAAGCAGAAAGAATCATGGAAGAGCTACATGAAGGGACTTTTGGTACACACTCCAGCGGGCACACTATGGCTAAGAAGATCCTACGGGCAGGGTATTACTGGTCCACCATGGAAACTGATTGCTACCAACACTCTAGGACATGCCATAAATGCCAGATCTACGCAGACAAGGTGCATGTTCCTCTGGTTCCCCTGAATGTTCTGACTGCGCCTTGGCCATTTGCAATGTGGGGCATAGACATGATCGGTGAGATTAAACCTACGGCATCCAATGGACATCGCTTCATCCTAGTGGCAATTGATTATTTTACGAAGTGGGTTGAGGCAGCGTCCTATGCTACGGTAACCAAGACTGTTGTGGCACGGTTCATTCGGCACAACCTGATCTGTCGGTACGGCGTTCCTGAGCGGATTATTACAGATAACGGTACCAATCTGAACAATAAGATGATCACCGAGCTTTGCGAACAGTTCAAGATACAGCACCACAATTCTTCTCCTTACAGACCGAAGATGAATGGAGCTGTAGAAGCAGCTAATAAGAACATCAAGAAGATCGTGCAGAAAATGACAGTGACTTATAAAGATTGGCACGAGATGTTACCGTTCGCTCTGCATGGGTATCGTACCTCAGCTAGGACGTCAACCGGGGCAACTCCTTTCTCTCTGGTTTATGGCATGGAGGCAGTCTTGCCGATCGAAGTACAAATTCCTTCTCTCCGGATAATGAGGGATGCAAATCTGAATGAAGATGATTGGATCCAGACACGACTTGATCAACTCAACCTTATTGACGAAAAGAGACTTGCTGCTATCTGCCATGGTCAGACGTATCAGAAGCGAATGATCAGGGCATTTAACAAAAAGGTCAGACCACAGGAATATCAAGTCGGGGATCTGGTGATCAAGCGAATCATCCTTCCTCAGAGTGATCCAAGGGGCAAATGGACCCCTACATACGAAGGGCCATTTGTGGTTAAGCATGTGTTCTCAGGAGGAGCAATGATATTAACCAACATGGATGGTGACGACCTTCCTCACCCCGCCAATGCAGACATAGTTAAAAAATACTACGCATGAAAAAAGACCCGCTAGGCTGACATGTCTAGGCAAAAATTAGGGCTTCCCGTCGAACCAAAAGGGTTCGGGCAAAATGAAGGGATGAAAATGAAAAAATCTGTACACCCGGCAAGTCGAAAACCTGAAAAGGCGGCTTGGGCAAAAATGGGTATCCCGGTGGACTGAAAACCCGAAAGGGCGGTCCAGGCATAAATTAGGGATAAAAGCGTAATACTATGTCTCATTGGATCACTTTGCATCCAGAATCCAGTATCTACATCAAGACGGCATCGATCAGTCAGCTTCACCTTCAACCAAGGTCATCAAGTGATGAGACGCTCAGAGTTATAAAGGCGATAGCGGAATTGAAACCCAGTGGATCATTCATCTTTCACACAGCTGTTTTATTTTCTTTTGTACAAAACTTGTATAAACTCTTATTCGGCGACGTTCCGCTTACCAGGACGTCAGCCTCTTGTACACAAAACGCCTATTCACAGGCTATTCAAAATCAATACAAATATACTTTTCAGTTAAACGTGCCAACTGTTTTTTCTTTTTCTTTTTGTTTTGCGAAGAACGTCCAAAGTTCAATTTGTGATATATGCATTGACAATAATTTGCTAGCTCATAAATATTTGCATACGAAACAAAGAATTAATTGCAGGTGACACCAGAAACAGGGGCAATGAAGAGTTGTTTGAGCAGTCTAATTGTTCTATCCTCTAAGGTACCAAGGTAGGTTCAGCTAAAGAACCTAACCAGGCATCTTAAGTTCCCCAGAGAGTGAGACAGCAAGTCAGTGCATTCTTCCCCAGCATATCAAAACTTCCCCAGGAGAGTCCCATCCAAGTCCCCAGGAAAGGTGGAATTCATCTCCCCAAGCAGTAAGCTTATCCCCAGTAAATTCTGGAAGCTTATCCTTCATAGGACACGAACGCGTCGTCTGGCTTGATTTAAAGAGTTATTTCCTCAACAGGATATAACTGGGTTATCTTCAGCCAAAAACCAAGGGAAAGTCGTCGTCAACGTAGTTCTTTCCTATCCCCAGCGAAGTCTATTCACACTTCCAATATAACAACGGTATCCCCAATAGAGTTACTATCAATATTCAGCAAGGTATCACTCTCCCCACAGAGTATTGCTTCCCAGCATGATCACTAAAGTATCTTTTCTCCCCGCAGAATCTCCCATTCGCCAAGTTTATTCCGCAACGGAGTCATCTTCTCCTACCGGTATCCTTGCAGTTATCATCCCCAGCGGAAGCAAAATCTATTCTTCGACATCAGCCCGGGATACGACTTCCCGGCACCCGTCAAGGATTCATTTTCCTGGACGAAAACATACATAAAACATCACATACATCATTATAGCATGCATAACGCACTGCATCATACAAATCTCATTTATGTTGAGAACATCATTGCTTGATCCATATCATGCATTGCACATGACTGACTTTTATCTTTCAGGAAAAATTCAGTTAAGTTCTCAAGCTACATTTCAAGACCTAGACTGGTTCAGTCAAAGGCCTTCTCTGGTTCAGTTAAATCGTCCCAAGATTTTCCTGATGCTTATCCCTTTGAAGACATTTCAAGACCTAGACTGGTTCAGTCAAAGGCCTTCTCTGGTTCAGTTAAATCGTCCCAAGATTTTCCTGATGCTTATCCCTTTGAAGACATTTCAAGACCTAGACTGGTTCAGTCAAAGGCCTTCTCTGGTTCAGTTAAATCGTCCCAAGATTTTCCTGATGCTTATCCCTTTGAAGACATTTCAAGACCTAGACTGGTTCAGTCAAAGGCCTTCTCTGGTTCAGTTAAATCGTCCCAAGATTTTCCTGATGCTTATCCCTTTGAAGACATTTCAAGACCTAGACTGGTTCAGTCAAAGGCCTTCTCTGGTTCAGTTAAATCGTCCCAAGATTTTCCTGATGCTTATCCCTTTGAAGACATTTCAAGACCTAGACTGGTTCAGTCAAAGGCCTTCTCTGGTTCAGTTAAATCGTCCCAAGATTTTCCTGATGCTTATCCCTTTGAAGACATTTCAAGACCTAGACTGATTCAGTCAAAGGCCTTCTCTGGTTCAGTTAAATCGTCCCAAGATTTTCCTGATGCTTATCCCTTTGAAGACATTTCAAGACCTAGACCGGTTCAGTTAAATCGTCCCAAGATTTTCCTGATTCAGTCAAAGGCCTCTCTGGTTCAGTCAGATCGACCTTAAGATCTCCCTGATTCTTATCCCAGTAGAAGACATTTCAAGACCTAGACCGGTTCAGTTAAATCGTCCCAAGATTTTCCTGATTGCTTACCCAGTCAAAGGCCTCTCTAGTTCAGTCAGATCGACCTTAAGATCTCTCTGATTCTTATCCCAGTAGAAGACACCCCAGATTTTCCTCAACGAGCGTTGTTGAAGTTAAAGTCGCTCAAGGCTCTCTTACCATTCATGCTAAGGAAGTAATCATCCCTGCAACGTGTCAGGTACTCATTTTCTGTTTTGCAGGTATGCAGGTTCTCGCTAAGGAATCTCCTACGCAATCAAACATCCAGATGGCATCTATAAGCCCATTACCCTCATTGCCAACATGTGAGCGCAAATTTCCGGGCACTCTAGTGTCCAATCATCTTTTACCCTCGGATTACGAAAGGCACGTCAGCCAATCTGCATCCTCAGGTCTAAGAAGATTGAACAGGGGCAACTGTTATACCCCAAAATTTGCCCTCCCATATTCTTCAAGAAATTGCCAAGCCAAGCTACAAAATTCCCCAAGGGTTGTGCAGTGCAACAATCTCCCATACAGTCAAAATTAGGGTTTTGTGTTCTGATCAAGAAAAGGAAGTGTTCAAAGGCCCAATCAAGTCTCATATGCCTACAAATGTGGTCAAGCATCCTCATACCAAGTTTCAAGGCATTCAGCTCAAGATTGCACAGTCAAAACCCTAAATTGCACTACAGTCAACTGTAGGGGCAAAATGGTCATTTGACAGTCAAAAGTTCAAGTTTTTGGTCAACATATCATTTTGAAGCCACAAACATCATTTGATCAATGCTTGATCATGATTCTCAAAATTTGGCTCAGAAATCATCAAAGATGCAAAAGTTGCTATATTTGGACAGTTGAAAAAGTCAACTGAAATTGACCAGGGCATAACTTTCACATGGATTATCAGAAAAATTCCATCCAAAGCTCATTTTGAAGAGAAAGACATTTCCTACAACTCATCTTCATACTTCAAGTCCAAGAAATGCTCTCACAAAAAGTTATCAATTTCAACATTACAGGTCATTTTCAAAAGTCAACAAAAAGGGACTTTAAGTCAAAGACCATAACTTGAGATTGGTAAATCAAAATGACATGGGACCAAAGGCATTGGTTAAAGGACTCAAAGACCTTTCCAAAATGTCCAAGAACATGAGAAAATCTTAAAAATTGAGCAAGTTATGCCTTGTAGAAGTTGGGAAATTTTTGTGAAATGGCAAAAGTCAACTATCCTTGAAAATCCAATTTTGACAAAAGGGCCCCATTTTTCTCACTTTGTTCATCCTTGTCATGCCACACACGTGTTCCATGGTTGATTTCAAGACCAAATATTGATTTTTTTATTTTATTTAATTTTTGATGATTTAATTCATTTTAATTCTTTGAAAATTCAAATAAAATTTAAAAACCAATGGAATAGTGTCAAATGAACTTGGACAATTCCTATGTATCATGAACCAACTCAAAAATCAGGCTAAGGTTCATTTGCACACTAGGTCTAGGTTTTGGCTAAAAAGAAGGAAAATGGTTAATGGAAGAAACCCTAAGGCCAATTCTCTAACAAGCATGAATTAAGGAGAGTTAGCAAGCCAATTCCACTCCAGCCTAACCCCTAAGTCAAACCCTAACCACAATATGCCATATGCTGCGCTGAAAAAGCCATTGGACATTTGAAATTTTGGCCATAAAATGCAAAACTGAAATCAGTGCTAGGGATCTTTTCAAGCCTTAATCTTTATTCCATTAGCATCTTGGACAATCACTGAACGCATTCCACTTCCTAACATCAATCAAAACACCCTGAAACGGTAGCTACAAGTCCAACTGTGAAGCAAAAAATTTCAAATCGCATAGCATAATCCAAGCATTCTTTTGCGTTTCTCTTTGTGGATTCTTGCTCACAGTGATGTTTCCATGCTAACCAATATGTTCAATTACGTTTTTGTATCATATATGCGCTTTCACCATTATTGAATTTCTAGGTTTTCAGGATTCAAAATTAGGGGTTCCTAAAATAAGCAAAATTGGACGTTCCCAACACCATGGTTGTATTCAGGGCATGGAGACGAAGAAGAATGTTACCTCGCGCCTAATTTATATTAGGAAATGAGCTAATCGCTATTTTTCCGTAGCTAGCCTAAGGAAACATCCACAAAACCGTTGCCAATGTATTGTAGTTACAGGGGACACGAGGAAGAAGAAGACGTGTCCACCAGCGATTTGTCCATTCAAAGTTCGCGCGCTTCAAGTCACTAGCGTGTTGCTTTTATTTTATATGATTTATTTGTTTATTATATAACGAATGAATTAACTGGCTCAGATGGCAAGCGAGCGCGTGAGTAATGCATAAGACCTGGGTTCGATTCCCAGGTCTACTTCACTTCAATATTCTTTTTCCATATATGTTCAGGTGTGGATATGACGTTGCAGACTACCATACACTCACCAGATCAGGCCAGCCACGTCACTTAGTGGGATCAGATCAAGGGTTGTGCACTGGGGAATACCATGGAGAAAGTCAACAGGCGTGCATATGATTGGAAAAGTCCACAAAATTCAATGCAAATGGGCCAAAATCACCAGGCCTACACCTCCAAATTCAAATCCACACCCCCCTGGTTTGCCTTATTGTTTTTCATTCTTTCTTAAATTTTTTTTTCTTTTTGTTTCTTTTCTTTTTATTTAATTAACTATTTTCATAAAAATATAAAAACATTCAAAAAATCAGAAAAGACCATAAAAAATATAATTTTTATTTTAATCACTTTTTAAATTACATGTAAATTATTTAGGTTAATTAGGTTTTAATTTTAATTCCTTTTTAATAAAAAATCAAAAAATGTAAAATTAGGTTAACTGATAATTTTAATGTCCTTTTTAATTTTTATTCTTGTTCTCACAATACTATTTATTTATTATTTTTATTTTCATAAATCAAAAATTGTGCATAAATAAATTAAGGTTTAATTTAGGTTATATTTTAATTCTTTCATAATAAATAAAAAAATATTAGAATTAGGGTTTAACACTTTAATTTTAATTGATTTTTTCCTTTTTTCTTTTAAATCTAAAAAATACAAAAAAATACTATTTTTCATTTAATTTTAATTTTAGATTCCTTGATTAATTTTAATTGATTGTAAAAAGGGTCCAACGCCCTAATTTTGTTTAATCTCTTTATTTCGCGTATTTGTTTTATATTGTTTAAATAATTCTGTATATGCCCCAAAGCCATGTAATTTAGAATTCTCGCACTTTTATTTATTCGCTTTATTTATCTTCAGTCAAATCGGGTTCGGTTTTTTTGGCGATGTGGACCCGCGCCAGTTGTAATAGTCTAGATTTATTTTCTCGCAAATATATAACTGTTAATAAATATGCATGAAAGAATGAATGCCCAAAAATAAAATCGAATCGATAGATCACCAATGCATGACAAGACAAATAATAAACTGAAAATGACACACAATTCACACACCACCTCTAGGGTACGCCTCATTGTTGCCTTTCGAAAGGTGGTCGTCGAGTAGAAGACGTCTTAGTAAGTCCTCATGATCCGGGAACCTGGCATGAGGGTAGCTTCTAAGGTGTCTTCCCATTGCTCCGGTGATCACCATGTCCCTAAAACTCGAATTGACCCGAACACCTCCAACGGTGGTGCTACCTACCTCTCAATGGTGGGATGGCACTACTTTAAAGGACATTTACACAGACGAATTCCTTAGGGTAGGTAGGTTCTCAAGGGTACTTGCTCTAATTTCAAAACAAAATCAAAACATCTTTTCACCAACACCTTTCAAAACTTTCAAAACAAACTTTTCAAAACACTCTGACGTACGAGTTGAATTGAAACTTTTCAAAGAATATTTTTGAAACCCACATTGAAAAGCAAGCACACATTTTGAAAACACATTGAGCAAGTACCTAAGAGCCCATGGATAACCATGGATAGAAAGGGTGCTAATACCTTCCCTTTCTATAACCTACCTCCCGAACCGAGAGCAATCTCTTTAAAGGAATTTTTCTGTGCTTTTGTCCTTTCCTATTGGAGAAAATAAAAGACGGTGGCGACTCTTGCTTACCGCGACATTTCGCGAACCAGCTTTAAAACAGTCAGTTCCAGATCCACCGATCACAGAACTGGCGACTCTGCTGGGGACAATCTTAAAGTGAGGTGTACCTTAGGACTAAGATCATTGTGTTTTCAATTGCTTTCCTTGTATGCTTTAAAATTGTGGGTTGCTTGGGAGATCTATAGATCCTAACCCGGATCTGGGGGATACCTTTCTTAGAAAGTAGCAACAAGGCTGTGAGGGAACTGTGCGGGGTATACCGACATGGTTGAAACAGTCTGCTACGTTGATGTGGCACTTTGGTGTGTACCGGTAACCCTTGAGTCAGTCAAGGAGAGTACGGGGCCTCCATGTGGTGTCATGAAGCATCAACAGACCTTAGGAACCTTAATTGAACCATCTTGGCCTCTTTAGGGTAGTGAGATAACTGACTTTGGTGCAGTCCGAGGTTGGTTGATACTCGATACTACACTCAATTGAGGGTTGCTTTCCTGGAATATTTCGGTCGCCAGTTCAGTGGCTAAATCGAAACGATGAACAATGAAAGCAATCCCGTGATATTGGGAACCTTAGAACCCGGTTACTTTGATTAGGACAGGATGAACCCACCAACTTCAAGAGGGTACTACCCAGACCTCATGCTGGCCTTAAACCTTAAGGGCCTGTCTTGTGTGCCTTGTGTGCCTTACATGTTTGTCTTTGTAAATATCTGTGTTTAATCATAGCATCATGACATCATCCAGCATCATATGCATTAACTAACCATTTCAGGGGTTCGAATTTTCATCTTTGTTCTTGTTTTGTAGGACATGGAAATTGTTCGTAGAAAGACAATTCCAATCAGTCTTGTAAGGATCCCTCCTCAGCTTAAGGAGCTTATATCCAGGATTCCTGAGAACTCTTCATTCAGTGAAAGGCATGGAAGCCTCATCAGCTTGGTCAACACCAACATTGAGGAAGATATGATAAAAGTCCTGTTCCAATTCTTTGACCCTCTGCATCACTGTTTCACCTTCTTGGACTATCAGTTGGTACCTACATTGGAGGAGTTCTCCCGACTCCTGAAGATCCCTATTCTTGATCAGCTACCCTTCAACGGTACAGAAAAGGAACCTAAGCTTGAAGAGATTGCTAAAGCCTTGCACCTACAGTCATCTGACCTCAAGGGACATTGGGAAGTTAGAAGTAGTATCAAAGGGTTCTTAGCCAGGTTTCTGTTTGAAAAGGCCTATGATTGTTGGAACTCCCTTGACTTGCAAGCTTTTGAAGAGGTTGTGGCCCTCCTTGTTTATGGTTTGGTGTTGTTCCCTAACCCAGACCAGCTCATTGATATCAGTGCCGTCCAGATCTTTATGTCCAGGAATCCTATACCTACGTTGCTGGGGGACATCCTTCACTCATGTTACACTCGAACCATGAGAAAAAGAGGTGTCCTAATGTGTTGCACTCCTCTCCTGGGAAAGTGGTTTATTTCGCACCTTCCACAATCAGTCCTGAAGAACGAGCGGGGTTTGAGATGGTCACAACGGTTGATGACTCTTACACATGCAGATATACATTGGTGCCCTAGGTCCAGGGAAGATGTCACTATCATTGATCGTTGCGGGGAGTATCCTAATGTTCCTTTACTTGGAATCAGAGGGGGTATTACTTATAGTCCATGCCTGGCTTGGAGACAATTTGGTTATGCTCGGAGAGATGGTCCTCATGACATGTTGATTCCTGACATAGTTTTTGACTTCGACAACGATACTCAAGGACTTCGCCAGAGGTTTATCAGAGCTTGGAGGATGCCTAGTAGGATAGACAGCAAGACACTGGGGCACAGGAACTCCATTCCTTTGGAGCCTTACCTCAAGTGGGTACGAGCCCGCTCTCAGAAATTAGTGATGCCTTATCCTCACATGCTTCCAGTAATCAAAGAGATTGCCTTGGAAGGAGAGGTGTCTCATGTTATTCAGCACCCTGATATGCCCACATCCTGGGAAGAGATGCAGAAGAGTTGGATCCAGCTTAAGGAAGAGCGGAATTCTCTTGAGACTAGTTTACATGCCAGTGAAAGGAAGGTCTTGGAGCTCACCCGCCTGTTGCATGAGGAAAGGAGTCTCAACACTTACATAGCTCCAAAGAAGATGCGCAACATATTTTGGATGTGATTTGATCTTTTTGTACTTTTGCCCATGAGGCTTTGATGTATTAAACAATGATTTTCTTAATAAATAATGTGTGTTCCTTTTGGTCTACGACAAATTTGAATTTTCGAACTCTTGAATGCATTGCATAAACACATATCATTCATCATGTGCATCATAAATACTCTTCTTTTCAGGTTGTTTACCGTTCTTCGCTGTTTATTTCAGCATCATGAACCCTCCTGAATCATCAACCGATGCGGCTATCAAGGCTCTTCAGGCGCAGAACGTCCAGTTTCAGGCGCAAAACGCCCAATTTCAGGAGCTGATCAAGGGCCTGTCTCAGGGTCAACAAGAGTTAAAGACCATGCTGTTGAAGAAGACTAAGAAGAAGAGGAGGACTGTGCTATTTAACACTGGGCGCAGACTCGGGAACACTTTGGTTGTTGAAGCTGAAAGGACTCCTCCATCTGTGACGGAAGGTAGTCACCATGAAAGGGAGGTCACTACTCCTGTGGGCTCTGATACTGAAACAGACTTCAATGACGACCAGTACCCTCCTGCTGAAGACCGGTACAAACAGCTGGAAGACAGATTAAAGGCTGTGGAAGTTCAACGGGTGCCTGGATTGGATTTCGGAGACTTGGGGTTATCTACTGGAGTGGTGATCCCGCACAAGTTCAAAACACCTGCCTTCGTGAAGTATGATGGGGCTTCCTGTCCCAAGATGCACCTCCGTTCTTATGTAAGGAAGATCCAGCCTTACACAGCAGACAAGAACCTTTGGATCCACTTCTTCCAGGAGAGTCTTTCAGGGACTCACCTCGATTGGTTCTATCAGCTAGATGGAATCAGCATTCGTAACTGGGAGGATCTGGCCACTGCTTTTTACAAGCAGTATCAGTATAATGCCGACCTCGCTCCTACGCGTACCCAGCTCCAGGGTATGTCGCTAGGGTCGGGTGAAGGTTTTAAGGAGTATGCTCAGAAATGGAGAGACCTGGCTGGCAGGGTGCAGCCACCATTGACGGATCGGGAGCTGGTAGATATGTTCTTGGGGACCCTGTCTGGTCCATTTTTCAATCATCTCATTGGTAATTCCTCTGCCGGGTTTACCGATCTAATCCTGACTGGTGAAAGGATTGAGGCCGGTATAAAATCAGGGAAGATACAGAAAGTTGCCTCCTCCAGTACTGAGAAGAAACCCTTCAAAAAGGAGGCTAGTGCTGTATATAACTCCCGGAGAACAGAGCGACCTGAGCACCGCCAATCTGTCAGTGCGGTAATGATTGCCAAACCTGCTGCCGCTCCTCGGCCAACTAATCCTCAAAAGTTTGAGAGACCCCGGAGAGAGTTTACTCGATTAAGCATGACCTTATCACAGATCCTGCCACAGTTGCTATCCACCAATTTAGTGACTGTCAAGGAGGTTCCAAAGTTTCCCAACACTGCATCTCCCAAGTTCAATCCAAATGCTCGCTGTGCTTATCACTCTGATAGCCCGGGGCATAACACAGATGACTGTTGGGCCCTAAGGAACAAAGTTCAAGACCTCATTGATGCAAAGGAGATACAGTTTGAAGCGCCCGAGAAGCCGAATGTTGTAAATGCTCCCATGCCCCAGCATGGAGTGAATGCTGTTGAGGATAATTTGTATGTAGCTTCGGTGGATGATGTTGCTACTCCGTTGCTGATGGTCAAGAGGAATCTGTTGCTAGCCGGTTTATTTCCGGGATGTAGCGAAAGTTGCCCTCTATGTGTTACTTCCCCTGCTGGTTGTTCTCTGTTGAAGTCAGGCATCCAAAACCTGATAGATAGTAGAGAGATTTTGTTCGAAAAGACTATTGTTCCTGCTGCTCCTGTTGAAGAAGTGTCGATCGTTACCATCTTTAACAACTATTCCGAGGCTCCTTCAAAGAAGCCTATACAAGTTTTGTCAGTTCACAAGAATGTTCCCATCACCATTACTGTTCCGGGGCCTATACCCTACAAATCTGATAAGGCTGTCCCATGGCACTATGGGGCGGATGTTTATGTTCTGGGTGTGAAACAAGAGTGCAACATTGATACTGGTGTCTCCAACATCACCGGGCCTGCTAAGGTCACTCGTAGTGGAAGACTGTTCTCGCCAGACATTGCTCCTCCAGCAATTCATAGGCCTTTGATCTTCACACCTGCCAGAGTGCCTGTTTCTCCTTCTGACCAAGTATCCACCCCTGCTGCTGAGTCATCTAATACTCGGGGCAAGGGAATTGCTGCTGATGTGCCTGCCAGGACGGAGGCACCAAAGACCATTGTTGAGGCTTCCAAGCAGGAAATGGAAGAAATTCTCAAGATAATAAAGAAAAGTGATTTTAACGTTGTAGAACAGCTGGGGCACACCCCCTCTAAAATCTCCATGTTGTCACTGCTGCTGTGTTCAGAGGCCCATGCAAAGGCTCTGATTGCTTTCTTAAAGACTGCCCATGTACCCCAAGATACGACTGCTGACCAGTTCACCGATTGTGTGGCCAACCTAACTGCTGATAATGGCCTGGGTTTCTCTGATGCCGATCTGACAGCAAAGGGGAAGAACCATAATGATGCCCTGCATGTCTCCATTGAATGCAGGGGCACTACTCTTGCTCATGTGCTGGTTGACACAGGTTCTTCATTAAATGTGCTGCCCAAGAAGGCTCTGGATAGGCTGGATTGTGAGGGTCTAGAGCTCAAACCAAGTAGCATTGTTGTCCGGGCCTTTGACGGGTCCAAAAGAATGGTGCATGGTGAAGTGGACATCCCAATCAGGGTTGGGTCACAAGTATTTGATTCAAAATTTTATGTGATGGACATCCATCCGTCCTATTCTTGTTTGCTGGGTCGCCCATGGATCCACAAGGCTGGAGCGGTAACCTCCACATTGCATCAGAAGCTCAAGTACCCGGTCAGGGGGAGGATCGTAACAGTGCAAGGGGAGGAGGAATACATGGTCAGCCACCTCAACTCTTTCAGATACGTGGAAATGGATGGGGAGTTCATTGAAACCCCCTTTCAACATTTTGAGGAGGTACCACCAACCTTGGCAACAGCAGAAGATGAAGAGGTTTCTCCTATGAAGATGGCCTCCTTAAAGGACGCCCGGGCTGTGATCGAAAAAGGTGAATGTGCAAATTGGGGCAAGCTTCCTGATCTTACTCCTAAGACTAACAAGTTTGGGCTGGGTTTCACCACAGAAGCTCAGAAAGCGGTGCGAAAGGCGAGAATCGGAAGACCTCCTGTGCTCATCACCCACTCAGAAGTGAATGCTGTTGGAGAGGAAGATGAAATAGAAGAGTCAAAGTTCGATAGCTGGATCTACCCGACGGCCGACGGTGGATTGACCAATTGGACTGCTAAAGATTTTACACCAATAACTTTTGTTCCCCAGTAATGAATTTCCTTGTTTTTTATTTGTAATAAACAGTAACTTGAGACTATATGGCCCGGTGTCTTACCCGGGGCACCGTGGTTTTATTTATGAGGGCTTTTTGTTTGTCACTATCATATATCATGAATAAAAGCATTGGACGTTTTTCACATTTCAAATTTTGCGCTCCTTTTCTTTCCTTTCTTTACATATTGCAAAACAGCTGTATTTACACACACACTCACTCATACAGGTTTCAATCCACTCTGGATCTCACTGGTAACGACTCTGCTACTGCCAGTTATGACTTCGAAAATCCGATCAACTTAGCCGCCGACGAAGGTGAAGATGATTGCGAAGTGCCTGGTGAACTTGCAAGACTGTTACAACAGGAAGAGAGGGCAATTCAACCCCATGAAGAGCCAGTGGAAATAATAAACTTGGGTACGGAGGAAGACAAGAAAGAGGTGAAGATTGGTGCCAACCTAGAACTCAGCGTGAAGCAACGGTTGACTCAGATGCTGCAGGATTATAAAGAAATCTTTGCCTGGTCCTACGAAGATATGCCCGGATTAGATACCGACATTGTGGTCCATCATTTACCAACTAAAGAAGATTTCCCTCCGGTTAAGCAAAAGGTTCGTCGGATGCGTCCAGAGATGTCTGAGAAGATTAAAGCCGAGGTTATGAAGCAGTTTGATGTCGGGTTTCTTGCAGTAACTTCTTACCCTCAGTGGGTTGCTAATGTGGTGCCGGTACCTAAGAAGGACGGCAAGGTCAGGATGTGTGTTGATTACAGGGATCTGAACAGGGCCAGCCCCAAGGATGACTTCCCTCTACCCCACATTGATGTCCTTGTTGATAATACAGCTCAGCATAAAGTGTTCTCTTTCATGGATGGTTTTTCAGGCTACAATCAGATCAAGATGGCACCTGAAGACATGGAAAAGACTACCTTTGTTACTCAGTGGGGCACCTTCTGTTACAAGGTCATGCCGTTCGGGTTAAAGAATGCTGGGGCAACCTACCAACGTGCCATGGTTACCTTATTTCATGATATGATCCATCATGAGATAGAAGTGTATGTGGACGACATGATCGCTAGGTCCCAGACTGAGGAAGAGCACCTAGATCATCTGCAGAAGTTGTTCGACCGGTTGAAACTGTACAAGCTGAGATTGAACCCGAACAAGTGCACCTTCGGGGTAAGATCTGGGAAGTTGCTAGGCTTCGTGGTCAGTGACAAGGGAATTCAAGTGGACCCTGCTAAGGTCAAAGCCATTCAAGAGATGCCAGTTCCTAAGACAGAGAAGGAAGTCAGAGGCTTTCTAGGACGTCTGAATTACATTGCTCGGTTCATCTCACATTTAACTGCTACCTGTGAACCAATCTTCAAGCTGCTGAAGAAAGATTAGGTAGTACGTTGGAACGATGAATGTCAGGCTGCCTTCGACAGAATCAAAGAATATCTCCAAGAACCACCCATCCTTATGCCACCAGTTGAAGGGAGACCTTTGATACTTTACCTGACAGTGCTTGATAATGCAATGGGGTGTGTGCTGGGGCAGCATGACGAGTCTGGCCGAAAAGAGCATGCCATTTATTACCTTAGCAAAAAGTTTACCGACTGTGAGACCCGATACTCACTGCTTGAGAAAACTTGCTGCGCTTTGGTATGGGCTGCTCGCCGGCTGAGACAGTATATGCTGACTCACACTACCTTGTTGATCTCAAAAATGGATCCTATAAAGTACATATTCGAAAAACCTGCTCTGTCTGGGAGAATTGCAAGATGGCAGATGATCTTGACGGAATACGACATTCAGTACACAACCCAGAAAGCCATCAAGGGAAGTGTATTGGCAGACCACCTAGCACATCAAGCTGTGGATGACTACCAATCAATGAACTTCGAGTTTCCAGACGAAAGCATTATGATAGTAACTGACTGTGAAATACCCGGACCGGATGAAGGACCTGAACCAGGATCCCGATGGTCTATGCACTTTGACGGAGCCTCCAATGCTTTGGGAAATGGTATCGGCGCCATAATCGTATCTCCACAAGGTACTCATACTCCACTCACCGCCCGGCTGTGTTTCAACTGTACCAACAACATGGCGGAGTATGAAGCGTGTATTATGGGTCTTCAAGCTGCGATTGACCTGAGGATCAAATTTCTAAGTGTCTTCGGAGATTCCGCTCTCGTGATCAATCAGATCAAAGGAGAGTGGGATACGAAACACCCAAACTTGATTCCTTACAGAGAATGCGTGTTGGCCCTGATCCCCCACTTCACAGAGATAACATTTGAGCACTTTCCAAGAGAAGAGAATCAGCTGGCGGACGCGTTAGCTACAATGTCTTCAATGTTCAAGGTTAAATGGGATAATGAAGCTCCCCGAATCATCATCTGGAAACTGGACGAACCGGCATACTGTTGTGATCTCGAAACTGAATTGGTAACTGAGAAGCCTTGGTACCACGAAGTGAAGAGATACCTAGAAGCTCAGGAATACCCTGAAGGAGCATCTGTCAATGATAAGAAGTTCCTGAGAAGGTTTGCAGCCAAGTTCTTTCTTAGCAACGGCATCTTGTACAAGCGAAACCAGGATTCAACTCTACTGCGTTGTGTAGATAAGACTGAAGCAGAAAGAATCATGGAAGAGCTACATGAAGGGACTTTTGGTACACACTCCAGCGGGCACACTATGGCTAAGAAGATCCTACGGGCAGGGTATTACTGGTCCACCATGGAAACTGATTGCTACCAACACTCTAGGACATGCCATAAATGCCAGATCTACGCAGACAAGGTGCATGTTCCTCCGGTTCCCCTGAATGTTCTGACTGCGCCTTGGCCATTTGCAATGTGGGGCATAGACATGATCGGTGAGATTAAACCTACGGCATCCAATGGACATCGCTTCATCCTAGTGGCAATTGATTATTTTACGAAGTGGGTTGAGGCAGCGTCCTATGCTACGGTAACCAAGACTGTTGTGGCACGGTTCATTCGGCACAACCTGATCTGTCGGTACGGCGTTCCTGAGCGGATTATTACAGATAACGGTACCAATCTGAACAATAAGATGATCACCGAGCTTTGCGAACAGTTCAAGATACAGCACCACAATTCTTCTCCTTACAGACCGAAGATGAATGGAGCTGTAGAAGCAGCTAATAAGAACATCAAGAAGATCGTGCAGAAAATGACAGTGACTTATAAAGATTGGCACGAGATGTTACCGTTCGCTCTGCATGGGTATCGTACCTCAGCTAGGACGTCAACCGGGGCAACTCCTTTCTCTCTGGTTTATGGCATGGAGGCAGTCTTGCCGATCGAAGTACAAATTCCTTCTCTCCGGATAATGAGGGATGCAAATCTGAATGAAGATGATTGGATCCAGACACGACTTGATCAACTCAACCTTATTGACGAAAAGAGACTTGCTGCTATCTGCCATGGTCAGACGTATCAGAAGCGAATGATCAGGGCATTTAACAAAAAGGTCAGACCACAGGAATATCAAGTCGGGGATCTGGTGATCAAGCGAATCATCCTTCCTCAGAGTGATCCAAGGGGCAAATGGACCCCTACATACGAAGGGCCATTTGTGGTTAAGCATGTGTTCTCAGGAGGAGCAATGATATTAACCAACATGGATGGTGACGACCTTCCTCACCCCGCCAATGCAGACATAGTTAAAAAATACTACGCATGAAAAAAGACCCGCTAGGCTGACATGTCTAGGCAAAAATTAGGGCTTCCCGTCGAACCAAAAGGGTTCGGGCAAAATGAAGGGATGAAAATGAAAAAATCTGTACACCCGGCAAGTCGAAAACCTGAAAAGGCGGCTTGGGCAAAAATGGGTATCCCGGTGGACTGAAAACCCGAAAGGGCGGTCCAGGCATAAATTAGGGATAAAAGCGTAATACTATGTCTCATTGGATCACTTTGCATCCAGAATCCAGTATCTACATCAAGACGGCATCGATCAGTCAGCTTCACCTTCAACCAAGGTCATCAAGTGATGAGACGCTCAGAGTTATAAAGGCGATAGCGGAATTGAAACCCAGTGGATCATTCATCTTTCACACAGCTGTTTTATTTTCTTTTGTACAAAACTTGTATAAACTCTTATTCGGCGACGTTCCGCTTACCAGGACGTCAGCCTCTTGTACACAAAACGCCTATTCACAGGCTATTCAAAATCAATACAAATATACTTTTCAGTTAAACGTGCCAACTGTTTTTTCTTTTTCTTTTTGTTTTGCGAAGAACGTCCAAAGTTCAATTTGTGATATATGCATTGACAATAATTTGCTAGCTCATAAATATTTGCATACGAAACAAAGAATTAATTGCAGGTGACACCAGAAACAGGGGCAATGAAGAGTTGTTTGAGCAGTCTAATTGTTCTATCCTCTAAGGTACCAAGGTAGGTTCAGCTAAAGAACCTAACCAGGCATCTTAAGTTCCCCAGAGAGTGAGACAGCATGTCAGTGCATTCTTCCCCAGCATATCAAAACTTCCCCAGGAGAGTCCCATCCAAGTTCCCCAGGAAAGGTGGAATTCATCTCCCCAAGCAGTAAGCTTATCCCCAGTAAATTCTGGAAGCTTATCCTTCATAGGACACGAACGCGTCGTCTGGCTTGATTTAAAGAGTTATTTCCTCAACAGGATATAACTGGGTTATCTTCAGCCAAAAACCAAGGGAAAGTCGTCGTCAACGTAGTTCTTTCCTATCCCCAGCGAAGTCTATTCACACTTCCAATATAACAACGGTATCCCCAATAGAGTTACTATCAATATTCAGCAAGGTATCACTCTCCCCACAGAGTATTGCTTCCCAGCATGATCACTAAAGTATCTTTTCTCCCCGCAGAATCTCCCATTCGCCAAGTTTATTCCGCAACGGAGTCATCTTCTCCTACCGGTATCCTTGCAGTTATCATCCCCAGCGGAAGCAAAATCTATTCTTCGACATCAGCCCGGGATACGACTTCCCGGCACCCGTCAAGGATTCATTTTCCTGGACGAAAACATACATAAAACATCACATACATCATTATAGCATGCATAACGCACTGCATCATACAAATCTCATTTATGTTGAGAACATCATTGCTTGATCCATATCATGCATTGCACATGACTGACTTTTATCTTTCAGGAAAAATTCAGTTAAGTTCTCAAGCTACATTTCAAGACCTAGACTGGTTCAGTCAAAGGCCTTCTCTGGTTCAGTTAAATCGTCCCAAGATTTTCCTGATGCTTATCCCTTTGAAGACATTTCAAGACCTAGACTGGTTCAGTCAAAGGCCTTCTCTGGTTCAGTTAAATCGTCCCAAGATTTTCCTGATGCTTATCCCTTTGAAGACATTTCAAGACCTAGACTGGTTCAGTCAAAGGCCTTCTCTGGTTCAGTTAAATCGTCCCAAGATTTTCCTGATGCTTATCCCTTTGAAGACATTTCAAGACCTAGACTGGTTCAGTCAAAGGCCTTCTCTGGTTCAGTTAAATCGTCCCAAGATTTTCCTGATGCTTATCCCTTTGAAGACATTTCAAGACCTAGACTGGTTCAGTCAAAGGCCTTCTCTGGTTCAGTTAAATCGTCCCAAGATTTTCCTGATGCTTATCCCTTTGAAGACATTTCAAGACCTAGACTGGTTCAGTCAAAGGCCTTCTCTGGTTCAGTTAAATCGTCCCAAGATTTTCCTGATGCTTATCCCTTTGAAGACATTTCAAGACCTAGACTGATTCAGTCAAAGGCCTTCTCTGGTTCAGTTAAATCGTCCCAAGATTTTCCTGATGCTTATCCCTTTGAAGACATTTCAAGACCTAGACCGGTTCAGTTAAATCGTCCCAAGATTTTCCTGATTCAGTCAAAGGCCTCTCTGGTTCAGTCAGATCGACCTTAAGATCTCCCTGATTCTTATCCCAGTAGAAGACATTTCAAGACCTAGACCGGTTCAGTTAAATCGTCCCAAGATTTTCCTGATTGCTTACCCAGTCAAAGGCCTCTCTAGTTCAGTCAGATCGACCTTAAGATCTCTCTGATTCTTATCCCAGTAGAAGACACCCCAGATTTTCCTCAACGAGCGTTGTTGAAGTTAAAGTCGCTCAAGGCTCTCTTACCATTCATGCTAAGGAAGTAATCATCCCTGCAACGTGTCAGGTACTCATTTTCTGTTTTGCAGGTATGCAGGTTCTCGCTAAGGAATCTCCTACGCAATCAAACATCCAGATGGCATCTATAAGCCCATTACCCTCATTGCCAACATGTGAGCGCAAATTTCCGGGCACTCTAGTGTCCAATCATCTTTTACCCTCGGATTACGAAAGGCACGTCAGCCAATCTGCATCCTCAGGTCTAAGAAGATTGAACAGGGGCAACTGTTATACCCCAAAATTTGCCCTCCCATATTCTTCAAGAAATTGCCAAGCCAAGCTACAAAATTCCCCAAGGGTTGTGCAGTGCAACAATCTCCCATACAGTCAAAATTAGGGTTTTGTGTTCTGATCAAGAAAAGGAAGTGTTCAAAGGCCCAATCAAGTCTCATATGCCTACAAATGTGGTCAAGCATCCTCATACCAAGTTTCAAGGCATTCAGCTCAAGATTGCACAGTCAAAACCCTAAATTGCACTACAGTCAACTGTAGGGGCAAAATGGTCATTTGACAGTCAAAAGTTCAAGTTTTTGGTCAACATATCATTTTGAAGCCACAAACATCATTTGATCAATGCTTGATCATGATTCTCAAAATTTGGCTCAGAAATCATCAAAGATGCAAAAGTTGCTATATTTGGACAGTTGAAAAAGTCAACTGAAATTGACCAGGGCATAACTTTCACATGGATTATCAGAAAAATTCCATCCAAAGCTCATTTTGAAGAGAAAGACATTTCCTACAACTCATCTTCATACTTCAAGTCCAAGAAATGCTCTCACAAAAAGTTATCAATTTCAACATTACAGGTCATTTTCAAAAGTCAACAAAAAGGGACTTTAAGTCAAAGACCATAACTTGAGATTGGTAAATCAAAATGACATGGGACCAAAGGCATTGGTTAAAGGACTCAAAGACCTTTCCAAAATGTCCAAGAACATGAGAAAATCTTAAAAATTGAGCAAGTTATGCCTTGTAGAAGTTGGGAAATTTTTGTGAAATGGCAAAAGTCAACTATCCTTGAAAATCCAATTTTGACAAAAGGGCCCCATTTTTCTCACTTTGTTCATCCTTGTCATGCCACACACGTGTTCCATGGTTGATTTCAAGACCAAATATTGATTTTTTTATTTTATTTAATTTTTGATGATTTAATTCATTTTAATTCTTTGAAAATTCAAATAAAATTTAAAAACCAATGGAATAGTGTCAAATGAACTTGGACAATTCCTATGTATCATGAACCAACTCAAAAATCAGGCTAAGGTTCATTTGCACACTAGGTCTAGGTTTTGGCTAAAAAGAAGGAAAATGGTTAATGGAAGAAACCCTAAGGCCAATTCTCTAACAAGCATGAATTAAGGAGAGTTAGCAAGCCAATTCCACTCCAGCCTAACCCCTAAGTCAAACCCTAACCACAATATGCCATATGCTGCGCTGAAAAAGCCATTGGACATTTGAAATTTTGGCCATAAAATGCAAAACTGAAATCAGTGCTAGGGATCTTTTCAAGCCTTAATCTTTATTCCATTAGCATCTTGGACAATCACTGAACGCATTCCACTTCCTAACATCAATCAAAACACCCTGAAACGGTAGCTACAAGTCCAACTGTGAAGCAAAAAATTTCAAATCGCATAGCATAATCCAAGCATTCTTTTGCGTTTCTCTTTGTGGATTCTTGCTCACAGTGATGTTTCCATGCTAACCAATATGTTCAATTACGTTTTTGTATCATATATGCGCTTTCACCATTATTGAATTTCTAGGTTTTCAGGATTCAAAATTAGGGGTTCCTAAAATAAGCAAAATTGGACGTTCCCAACACCATGGTTGTATTCAGGGCATGGAGACGAAGAAGAATGTTACCTCGCGCCTAATTTATATTAGGAAATGAGCTAATCGCTATTTTTCCGTAGCTAGCCTAAGGAAACATCCACAAAACCGTTGCCAATGTATTGTAGTTACAGGGGACACGAGGAAGAAGAAGACGTGTCCACCAGCGATTTGTCCATTCAAAGTTCGCGCGCTTCAAGTCACTAGCGTGTTGCTTTTATTTTATATGATTTATTTGTTTATTATATAACGAATGAATTAACTGGCTCAGATGGCAAGCGAGCGCGTGAGTAATGCATAAGACCTGGGTTCGATTCCCAGGTCTACTTCACTTCAATATTCTTTTTCCATATATGTTCAGGTGTGGATATGACGTTGCAGACTACCATACACTCACCAGATCAGGCCAGCCACGTCACTTAGTGGGATCAGATCAAGGGTTGTGCACTGGGGAATACCATGGAGAAAGTCAACAGGCGTGCATATGATTGGAAAAGTCCACAAAATTCAATGCAAATGGGCCAAAATCACCAGGCCTACACCTCCAAATTCAAATCCACACCCCCCTGGTTTGCCTTATTGTTTTTCATTCTTTCTTAAATTTTTTTTTCTTTTTGTTTCTTTTCTTTTTATTTAATTAACTATTTTCATAAAAATATAAAAACATTCAAAAAATCAGAAAAGACCATAAAAAATATAATTTTTATTTTAATCACTTTTTAAATTACATGTAAATTATTTAGGTTAATTAGGTTTTAATTTTAATTCCTTTTTAATAAAAAATCAAAAAATGTAAAATTAGGTTAACTGATAATTTTAATGTCCTTTTTAATTTTTATTCTTGTTCTCACAATACTATTTATTTATTATTTTTATTTTCATAAATCAAAAATTGTGCATAAATAAATTAAGGTTTAATTTAGGTTATATTTTAATTCTTTCATAATAAATAAAAAAATATTAGAATTAGGGTTTAACACTTTAATTTTAATTGATTTTTTCCTTTTTTCTTTTAAATCTAAAAAATACAAAAAAATACTATTTTTCATTTAATTTTAATTTTAGATTCCTTGATTAATTTTAATTGATTGTAAAAAGGGTCCAACGCCCTAATTTTGTTTAATCTCTTTATTTCGCGTATTTGTTTTATATTGTTTAAATAATTCTGTATATGCCCCAAAGCCATGTAATTTAGAATTCTCGCACTTTTATTTATTCGCTTTATTTATCTTCAGTCAAATCGGGTTCGGTTTTTTTGGCGATGTGGACCCGCGCCAGTTGTAATAGTCTAGATTTATTTTCTCGCAAATATATAACTGTTAATAAATATGCATGAAAGAATGAATGCCCAAAAATAAAATCGAATCGATAGATCACCAATGCATGACAAGACAAATAATAAACTGAAAATGACACACAATTCACACACCACCTCTAGGGTACGCCTCATTGTTGCCTTTCGAAAGGTGGTCGTCGAGTAGAAGACGTCTTAGTAAGTCCTCATGATCCGGGAACCTGGCATGAGGGTAGCTTCTAAGGTGTCTTCCCATTGCTCCGGTGATCACCATGTCCCTAAAACTCGAATTGACCCGAACACCTCCAACGGTGGTGCTACCTACCTCTCAATGGTGGGATGGCACTACTTTAAAGGACATTTACACAGACGAATTCCTTAGGGTAGGTAGGTTCTCAAGGGTACTTGCTCTAATTTCAAAACAAAATCAAAACATCTTTTCACCAACACCTTTCAAAACTTTCAAAACAAACTTTTCAAAACACTCTGACGTACGAGTTGAATTGAAACTTTTCAAAGAATATTTTTGAAACCCACATTGAAAAGCAAGCACACATTTTGAAAACACATTGAGCAAGTACCTAAGAGCCCATGGATAACCATGGATAGAAAGGGTGCTAATACCTTCCCTTTCTATAACCTACCTCCCGAACCGAGAGCAATCTCTTTAAAGGAATTTTTCTGTGCTTTTGTCCTTTCCTATTGGAGAAAATAAAAGACGGTGGCGACTCTTGCTTACCGCGACATTTCGCGAACCAGCTTTAAAACAGTCAGTTTCAGATCCACCGATCACAGTCACCATCCATGTTGGTTAGAATCATGGCTCCTCCTGAGAACACATGTTTAACTACAAATGGCCCTTCATACGTAGGGGTCCATTTGCCCCTTGGATCACTCTGAGGAAGGATGATTCGCTTGATTACCAGATCCCCAACTTGATATTCCTGTGGTCTGACCTTTTTGTTAAATGCCCTGATCATCCGTTTCTGATACGTCTGACCATGACAGATAGCAGCAAGTCTCTTTTCATCAATGAGGTTTAACTGATCAAGTCGTGTCTGGATCCCATCATCTTCGTTCAGATCTGCATCCCTCATTATCCGGAGAGAGGGTATTTGCACTTCGATCGGTAAGACTGCCTCCATACCATAAACCAGAGAGAAAGGAGTTGCCCCGGTTGACGTCCTGGCTGAGGTACGGTACCCATGTAGAGCGAACGGTAACATCTTGTGCCAATCTTTATAAGTCACTGTCATCTTCTGCACAATTTTCTTGATATTCTTATTTGCTGCTTCTACAGCCCCATTCATCTTCGGTCTGTAAGGAGAAGAATTGTGGTGTTGTATTTTGAACTGCTCGCAGAGCTCAGTGATCATCTTATTATTCAGATTGGTACCGTTATCTGTAATAATTCTTTCTGGGACGCCGTACCGACAGATCAGATTATGCCGAATGAACCGTGCCACAACAGTCTTGGTTACCGTAGCGTAGGAAGCTGCTTCGACCCACTTCGTAAAATAATCAATCGCCACTAGTATGAAGCGATGCCCGTTGGATGCCGTAGATTTAATCTCACCGATCATGTCTACGCCCCACATTGCAAACGGCCAAGGCGCAGTCAGAACATTCAGAGGAACTGGAGGAACATGCACCTTGTCTGCATAAATCTGGCACTTATGGCATGTTCGAGAATGTTGATAGCAGTCAGCTTCCATTGTGGACCAGTAATACCCTGCCCGAAGGATCTTCTTCGCCATTGTATGTCCACTGGAATGTGTACCGAAGGTCCCTTCATGTAGCTCTTCCATGATCCTTTCTGCTTCAGTTTTATTCACACAACGCAGTAGGGTTGAATCATGGTTTCGCTTGTACAAGATGCCGTTACTAAGGAAGAATTTTGCCGCGAACCTTCTCAGGAACTTCTTATCATTGACAGAGGCACCCTCAGGGTATTCCTGCGCTTCCAGATATCTCTTCACCTCATGGTACCAAGGCTTCTCAGTCACCAATTCAGTCTCGAGATCGCAACAGTATGCCGGTTCGTCCAGTTTCCAGATGATGATCCGGGGAGCCTCATTATCCCATTTGACCTTGAACATAGAAGACATTGTAGCTAATGCGTCCGCCATCTGATTCTCCTCTCTTGGGAAATGTTCAAAGGTTATTCTTGTGAAGTGGGGGATCAAGGTCAACACACATTCTCTGTAAGGAATAAGGTTTGGATGTTTCGTATCCCACTCTCCTTTGATCTGATTGATCACAAGAGTGGAATCTCCGAAGACACTCAGAAACTTGATCCTTAGGTCGATCGCAGCTTGAAGACCCATGATGCACGCCTCATACTCTGCCATGTTGTTGGTAGAGTTGAAACATAGTCGGGCAGTGAGTGGAGTATGAGTGCCTTGAGGAGACATGATTATGGCGCCGATACCGTTACCTAAAGCATTGGAGGCTCCGTCAAAGTGCATAGACCATCGGGATCCTTCCTCAGGTCCTTCATCCGGTCCAGGTACTTCACAATCAGTCACTATCATGATGCTTTCGTCTGGAAACTCGAAGTTCATTGCCTGATAGTCGTCTACTGCCTGATGTGCCAAGTGGTCTGCCAATACACTTCCCTTGATGGCTTTCTGGGTCGTGTACTGAATGTCGTATTCCGTCAAGATCATTTGCCATCTTGCTATTCTCCCAGACAGAGCAGGCTTTTCAAATATGTACTTTATAGGATCCATCTTTGAGATCAACAAGGTAGTGTGAGTCAGCATATACTGTCTCAGCCGGCGAGCAGCCCATACCAAAGCGCAGCAAGTTTTCTCAAGCAGTGAGTATCGGGTCTCACAGTCGGTAAACTTTTTGCTAAGGTAATAAATGGCATGCTCTTTTCGGCCAGACTCGTCATGTTGCCCCAGCACGCACCCCATTGAGTTGTCAAGCACTGTTAGATATAGTATCAGAGGTCTCCCTTTAACCGGTGGCATAAGGATAGGTGGTTCTTGGAGATACTCTTTGATTCTGTCGAAAGAAGCCTGACATTCATCGTTCCAACGTACTACCTGATCTTTCTTCAGCAGCTTGAAGATTGGCTCACAGGTAGCAGTTAGGTGTGAGATGAATCGAGCAATGTAATTCAGGCGTCCTAAAAAGCCTCTGACCTCCTTCTCTGTCCTAGGAACTGGCATCTCTTGAATAGCTTTAACCTTAGCAGGGTCCACTTGAATACCCTTATCACTTACCACGAAGCCTAGCAATTTTCCAGATCTTACCCCGAAGGTGCACTTGTTCGGGTTCAACCTCAGCTTGTACAGTTTCAACCGGTCAAACAATTTCTGTAGATGATCTAGGTGCTCTTCCTCAGTCTGGGACCTTGCGATCATGTCGTCAACATACACTTCTATCTCATGATGGATCATGTCATGAAATAAAGCAACCATAGCACGTTGGTAGCTTGCCCCAGCGTTCTTCAGTCCAAAAGGCATGACCTTGTAACAGAAGGTGCCCCACTGAGTAACAAATGTAGTCTTTTCCATGTCTTCAGGTGCCATCTTGATCTGATTGTAACCTGAAAATCCATCCATGAAAGAGAACACCTTGTGCTGAGCTGTATTGTCAACAAGGACGTCAATGTGAGGTAGAGGGAAGTCATCCTTGGGGCTGGCCCTGTTCAGATCCCTGTAATCGACACACATTCTGACCTTACCGTCTTTCTTTGGTACTGGCACCACATTAGCAACCCATTGAGGGTAAGAAGTTACTGCAAGGAACCCAGCGTCAAACTGTTTCATAACCTCGGCTTTGATCTTCTCAGACATCTCTGGACGCATACGGCGGACCTTTTGCTTAACCGGATGGCAGTCTTCCTTAGTTGGCAAGTGATGGACCACAATATCGGTATCCAACCCGGGCATGTCTTCGTAGGACCAGGCAAATATCTCCATGTAATCGTGTAGCATCTTAGTCAACCGTTGCTTCACGCTGAGCTCTAGGTTGGCACCAATCTTTACCTCTTTCCTGTCTGTCTCAGTACCCAAGTTTATTATTTCCACTGGCTCTTCGTGCGGTTGAATTGCCCTCTCTTCCTGAAGTAACAGTCTTGCAAGCTCGCCAGGCACTTCGCAATCATCTTCACCTTCGTCTTCGGCTAAGTTGATCGGATTTTCGAAGTCGTAACGGGCGGTAGCAGAGTCGTTATCAGTGAGATCCAGAGTGGATTGAAACCTGTATGAGTGAGTGTGTGTGTAAATACAGCTGTTTTGAAATATATGTAAAGGAAAGAAAGACAGAAAAGGAGCATAAGATTTGAAATGCGAGAAAACGTCCAAGATTTTCATTTATGATATATGAAATGACAATTTATATGCCCTCACGAATGAAACCACGGTGCCTCGGGTAAGACACCGGGCCATAGAGTTTATTTATTGTTTATTACAAATGCCAAAAACATAGGAATTCATTACTTAGTAACAAGAGAAACAGGTAGATTATCCTTTGCACTCCAATTGTTAAGTCCACTGTCGGTTGCCGGGTAGATCCAGCTATCAAACTCAGCTTCATCCATTTCATCCTCGTCCCCAATAGCATTCACTCCATGAGAAGGCAGGGGAGCTGTCACTACATTAGGCTTCTCTGATGCCTCAAACTGTACCTCATTGGCGTCAATAAGGTCCTGCAGCTTATTCCTTAATGCCCAACAGTCATCAGTGGAATGCCCCGGGCTATCGGAATGGTAAGCACAGCGAGCATTTGGGTTGTACTTCGGAGAGGTAGTATTTGCAAACTTCGGAGCCTCTCTGACGGTTACTAAGTTGGTTGAAAGCAACTGGGGTAAGATCTGCGACAAGGTCATACTCAAACGGGTGAATTCCCTTCTGGGTCTCTCAGCCCTTGGTTGGTTAGCTTGCCGATGAGCGGCGGCAGGCTTTGCAATCACCAACGCGTTGACAGATTGGCGGCGCTCTGGTTTGTCTTGCCTTCTAGGCCCATACACCATGCTGGCCTCTTTTTTGAAGGGTTTCTTCTCTGAACCTGTAGATGCACCCTTTGGAATCTTACCAGACTTAAACCCAGCCTCAACTCTCTCTCCAGTCAGAATCAGATCAGTGAACCCTGCAGATGAATTCCCGATAAGATGGTTGAAAAATGGCCCAGATAGGGTCCCCAAGAACATGTCTACTAACTCCCGATCAGTCAACGGAGGCTGCACCCTGCCAGCCAGATCCCTCCACTTCTGAGCGTACTCTTTAAAACCTTCACTTGAACCTAACGACATACCCTGGAGTTGGGTACGTGTAGGGGCAAGGTCGGCATTATATTGATACTGCTTATAGAAAGCAGTAGCCAACTCCTCCCAGTTACGAACCTTGGTCCCATCCAGCTGATAGAACCATTCGAGATGAGTCCCTGAAAGACTCTCCTGGAAGAAGTGGATCCACAAATTCTTATCCGCTTAGTACGGTTGAATTTTCCGAACATAGAACCTGAGATGTAGCTTGGGACAAGACGCCCCGTCATATTTAGTGAAAGATGGTGCTTTGAACTTCCGAGGAATGATCACACCAGTAGACAAACCCAAATCTCCGAAATCCAGCACAGGTACCTGTTGGATCTCCATAGCATTCAACCTATCCTCCAGTTGCTTGTATCTGTCTTCTGCAGGAGGATATTGCTCTTCATCAAAATCAGTCTCGTTGTCAGAGACTACCGGACTAGGACCTTTTTCTGCTTGAGGAGTACTCTTGCCAATAGAAGAACCAGCCTCTTCATTCTGCAAAGTGTTGCCAAACCTTCGGCCCGAGCTGAACAGAACAGTTCTTCTCTTCTTCTTCTTTTCCTTTTTCAGAAGCAGAGCCTTCAGGTCTTCTTGGCCCTGAGCCAAGCCCATGATTAATTCCTGAAATTGCGCATTCTGCGCCTGAAGAGCTTTGATGGATGTCTCAGTTGATGATGAGTCAGGATTCATGGTGCTGAAATAAACAGCGAAGAACGGTAAGCAACCTGAAAAGAAGAAAACCTGCTATGCACATGATGAATGAGATGCGTATGAATTATGTTTTCAAAGACAATCGGGAATCAACTTTGTAAACAAAAAGGGAACACACTTCATTAGATTCAACTTTTGAAACTGAAATTATTCAACAGGTTTCCCTTAGGCGTTACATGAAAGGAAATACTGAAAAGGGAAATAAAACTGTAAAAGAACATCCGGAGCTCTTTATTGATCCCATGGTCTCCTCTTCTCAGTACGGATGTAGGCATTCAGAGCTCTCTCATTCTCCAACTGCTTTGTCAGCTTCTGGATCTTTAATTCCTGCTCGTTGAACTTTTCCCGGTAAGAATCCCGCTCCTCTCGCAGTTGCGACCAAGATCTCTTCAATGTCTCATAATCAGTAGGTATCTGAGGAGGAAGGACAGTTGGAGGAACACCATCCTTGTCAGGACACTCAAGAATGACAGGTCTGACAGCTTCATACGGCATACCTAACTTCTGTGCACGGATGCGAACCCATTTGTAGTAGGCTTCCATAGGTAAAGAAGTCTTTGGCCCTAACTCCTGTGGGTCAGCTTTATGAACTTTGTCCCAAGCCTTGATGAACCTACGACGCAGCTCGTCACTATCCACCTGAAACTCAAAACTGATGTGAGGCACCAACATCTCATGAGGCCCTGCTCTCCTTGCTCTTCCAAACTGACGGAGCGCTAAACATGGATTGTAAGAGATCCCTCCTTGGGTACCTATCAGAGGAACATTAGGGTATTCCCCGCATCGATCAATGACAGCTATCTCATCCAAACCTCTGCAAGTCCAAATGATGTCTTTGTCGGTGAGAGACATTAACCTATGAGCCCAACCTCTTCCTTCTTGGTTCTTCAGTACGAACTTGGGGAGGTGCGAAGTAAACCACCTCACCAACAAAGGGATACAACACCATAGGGTTCCTCGTCTTCGGGTGGTACGAGCATGGAGTTGTTGCAAGATGTCACCCAAGAGAGTGGGCACAGGATTCTGAGACATAAAGATCCTTATGGCAGTGACATTGATGAAGTTGTCAGGATTAGGAAACAAGACTAACCCATAGATCAAGAGAGCCAAGATGTCTTCATATGCCCTAAAGTCCAGGTCATTCCAGAAACTGTTAGCTTTACCAATCAGAAACTTGGCCAAGAAACCCTTAACTTCGCTTCTAGTCACCCAGTTGTCCATTACCTCTTGATGTGTCAGGGGAAGAGCTGCAGCAACATCCTCAAGCCTGAGGGTCTTTTCCCAACCAGTAAAGGGAGTTTGATCCAAGATAGGGATACCAAGCAAATCAGAGAACTCTTCCAGGGTAGGGACCAGCTGGAAGTCTTGAAAGGTGAAGCACTGGTACAGAGGGTCATAGAACTGGGTCAGAACACTCATCAACTGTTGATCCCGCTTTGCAGTGACTAAACTGAGAAGAGAACCATGCCTTTGGATGAAAGAAGCGGTATTTGGAATTCTGCTAACCAACTCATCAAGCAACTCAGGTGAACGAACAAAGTTGAACCGGATAGTATTCCTTCGCACAGGCATCATGATGTCCTACAAAACAGAGCAAAGGTGAAACCCTCTTGTCTTTGAAATGGTCAGTCCTTATGCAGGATGCATGCAATGCTCATGATGTTATGATGTTATGATAAAGCACACCACAAATAGATGCAAAGGCAAGCATGGTAAGGCACACAAGTCACACAAGGCAAGCCCCTAGAGTTTAGGCCAGCATGGGGTCTGGGTAGTACCCTCTTTCAGTTGGTTGGTTCATACCTGTCCTATCAAAGTAACCGGGTTCTTAGAGGATCCAAATATCATTGACTACCCTCAATCGGTCATAACTCCAGCATCGCAATCTTTTCTTGCGGCCAGAACCATCACGAGAGTTTAGCCTCAATGGGCGTAGCATACTGCTACTGTTCTAATGGCCAAGTTGTGTTAATTAAGGTTCTAAGGTTGTTGGTGCTTAATGACTCCTTAGAAGACCCATATTCTCCTCGTTGCAACACAAGGGATATCGGTACAGACCAAGGTGCCACACCAACGTAGCCACTGTTTCACCCGTGTCGGTCTACGCCGGACAGGTCCCTCACAGCTTATGCTACCTAAACAGGGTATCCCCAGATCCGGGTTAGGATCTATGTAACTCCCATGCAACCCACAATAGTAAAGCAAGCAAATCAATACAATTGAAAACACAGTTATGAACTAACCCTAAGGTACACCTCACTTTGAGTATTGATCCCCAGCAGAGTCGCCAGTTCTGTGATCGGTGGATCTGGAACTGACTGTTTAACGCTGGTTCGCGAAATGTCGCGGAAGCAAGAGTCGCCACCGTCTTTTATTTTCTCCAACATGGAAAGGACAAAAGCACCGAAAAATTCCTTAAAGAGATTGCTCTCGGTTCGGGAGGTAGGTTATAGAAAGGGAAGGTGTTAGCACCCTTTCTATCCATGGTTATCCATGGGCTCTTAGATACTTGCCCATTTGTGTTTTCAAAAAGGTTTGTTTGCTTTTCAACTGTGGGTTTTAAAAAGTTTCTTTGAAAATTCCAGTTCGACTCTTGTATCGGTCCTTAAGAGTGTGTGAAAAATTGCTTTCGAAAGCTTTTTGAAAAGGTGTCGGTGTGAAAAGTATTTTTTGATTTGTTTTGAAATTAGAGCAAGTATCTAGAGTCGTCTACCTACCCTAAGGAATTCGTCTGTGTAAATGTCCTTTAAAGTAGTGCCATCCCACCATTGAGAGGTAGGTAGCACCACCGTTGGAGGTGTTCGGGTCAATTCGAGGTTCGGGACATGGTGATCACCGGAGCAATAGGAAGACACCTTAGAAGCTACCCTCATGCCAGGTTCCTGGATCATGAGGACTTACTAAAACATCCTCTACTCGACGATCACCTTTTGAGGCAAGGCAACAGTGAGGCGTACCCTAGGGGTGGTGTGTGATTTGTGTGTCAGATTCATTTATTTTTGTCTTGTCAGGTTATGGGTGATCTATGCGTTTGTTTTTATTTTTTTGTCATTCATTCTTGCATGCATTTATTTAACAGTTAAAAATTGCGAGAAGTAAAAGATTCTAAGCTATTACAAAAGGCGCGGGTCCACATCGCCAAAATTTCCAGAACCCGATTTGACAGAAAATAAATAAAGAAATAAAATAATGAAAAGCAAAGTGCGAGAAATTAATTACACGGCTTTGGGAGAGATACATAAGTAACCAAAAGAAAAAGGAAATAAATATGCGAATTAAGTAAGAATTAAAAACGAGGGCGTTGGACCCTTTTTAATGGAATTAAATTAAATTACTATTAAATTAATAAAATTAAAAGAAATTAGTTTTTGGTATTTTAAGATTTTAATGGAAAAAAGAATTAATTAAAATAAAATACTAACCCTAATTCTAGTTGTTTTTAATTTATTAAGAAAACATATTAAAGTTTAACCTAAAATTAACCCTAATTATTTTACATGCAATTTAATTACAAAAATAAGTAATAGTAAATATTTAATTATTATGAAAGAAAATAAAAAGGGATAAAAATTATTACAAATCCTAATTCTACCAATTTTAAATTAATATTGAAAAAAAATGTTAAGATTAAACCCTAAATTAAAACTAAGTGAATTAATGAATTTATTTACAAAATACTAGTTAAAAAAATATTTATTATTATTTTTTTTTATCTTTTCTGATTTTTTTGGTGTTTTTTATATATTATGAAAATAATTGAATTAACAGAATTAATTAAAAAGAATAATAATTGAAAATAAAAAGAATAAAAAAGGGAAAAATATTGCAAACCTCAGGGGGGTGTTGTCCCCAGTTGTGAGGCTTTTCTTTAGCAATTTGAGCCCATCTATCCTTGGCCTGGTGGACTTTTGTGCCAGCACGTATACACGTTGACTAGAGTTCACCGTGCTCTCCAGATCATGACCCTTGATTGAATCCAGTGGGACGCGTGGACGTTTGGTAGCGTGAGCGCATGGTATGCTTTAGTATTGACGCTGCATAGGAACATTAGTTGAAAAATAATAGGGAAAGAGTGAGGACCTGGGGCTCGAACCCAGGTCCTATGGTTTACCAGTCTTGTGCTTTACCAAACGCGCCACTTTGTTTTCTTTGTATAATATATAATAAGCAATCAATATAAAACAAAACAAACGCGTTAGTGGATTTTTAGCGCGAACTTTCAAACGGACCAACCGCTGATAGCCACCTAAGCGTCTTCCTCGTTGGCTTTATTCTTTTCCTGAAACAAAATACCATTAGCAACGGTTTTTCAAATGTCCCCATAGGCACCTTTCTGAAAAATAGCGAATAGCCCCTGGGGCCTCAAAAATTAGGCGCGATGGTCTCATTCTCTTCGTCCAAGCGCACTGAGTTGGATGGTCTAGGTTTCAAGCTCCAATTTTTCCATATTTAAGAACCCCTAATTTGAAAACTTAAGAACCCTAAAAAGCAACAATGGTAGATTCGTATATAATACACAAAAACGCAATTAAAGTAGATGGTTAGCTTCAGAATTGAATAATGAACACAAATCATATATTAAAAATTGCTAAATGCGTATGAATTGAGATGCAAGAATATGAAATTTTCTCTGTACAGGTTGCACTCGTGTTACCAATTTAGGGCGTTAGAATGATTGATTTCGATTGGAAATCCTTCCTTGAAGCTTCAGGAAGGTGATGGCACAAGTCTTTTGCCTTGAATCGTCCTCTAACCTGGTTTTCAGATTTGAGTTTTTTCACCAAAAACTCAAGTTTTCTTTTCTATGTCTGGCGCAGCTTCTAGTCAATGAGCACGAGGGTTTTGATCAAGCTTATGTATGGAATGATTTAGGTTAAGTTTCTTGTCCAAGGAATCAAAGAATTGATGTATGGATATTTGATTTTTATGGCAAAATATTTTCAAATCTTTTCATGCACATTTGCTCTCAATCATATCCAATCATCTTCAATTCTTCCCTAATTGATCATGCACGAATTTTTGAACCTATTACATGCACAAAAAGATTTGATAAATTAGGTTTAGTATTTTCCATGTATTTAATTAATTTAAATGAATTATTAATAATAAAAATCCAAATAAATAAATAAAAAATTAAGAAAAACTTCCCTTTGGGCCAAATGGTCGTGCACATGCCTTGGATAATGAATTATGGAAGAAAAGGAGGCCCATTAGCAATTTTAGGTCATTTGAATCAATGTTGACTTTTCAAAATATCCAAAAATTTCCCAACTTCCACAAGGCATAACGTGCTCAATTTTTAAGCTTTGCTCATGTTCTTGGACATTTTGGAAAGGTCTTTGAGTCCTATAACCAATTTCTTTGGTCCCATGTCATTTTGATATACCAATCTCAAGTTATGGCCTTTGACTTAAAATCCCTTTTTGTTGACTTTTGAAAATGACCTATAATGTTGAAATTGATAACTTTTTGTGAGAGAATTTCTTGGACTTGAAGTATGAAGAGTAGTTGTAGGAAATGTCTTTCTCTTCAAAATGAGCTTTGGATGGAATTTTTCTGATAATCCATGTGAAAGTTATGCCCTGGTCAATTTACAGTTGACTTCTTCAGCTGTCCAAATAAGGAAACTTTTGCATCTTGATGATTTTTGAGCCTAGCTTTGAGAATTATGATCAAGTATTGATCAAATGATGTTTGTGGCTTCAAAATTAGATGTTGACCAAAAATTTGAACTTTTGACTGTCAAATGACCATTTTGCCCCTACAGTTGACTGTAGTGCAATTAGGGTTTTGACTGTGCAATTTTGTGCTGAAAGTCTTGAAACTTGGTATGAGGATGCTTGACCATATTTATTGGCATGTGGGGCTTGATTGGACCCTTGGAAACTTCATTTTCTTGATCAGAACAAAAACCCTAATTTTGACTGTTTAGGAGGCCCTTGAACTGTGCAACCTTTGGGGAGATTTTGAAGCTTGACTTGGCAATTTCTAAAGAATATGGGAGGGAAAATTTTGGGGTACAACAGGGACCAAGCATAAATCATTCACATTCTGCCCGAATAATTCCTTTCCTATGAGGGCCTTCATCTCCCTCTGCATCTTGTCAAACTGGTCCTGAAAATCATCCATTCGATCATAGAGACCCAAGTCTTCACTCGGTGGAGGAAAAGGATGATAAGCTTCGTCATTAACAAACGGCACAAAATTCATCGGAGGAGATGCAACGGGAGTAACATGCACCACAGGAGGTGCAGAAGTAACAGTAGTCTGAAAAATTGGAGTAACTTGAGGACCAATATTAGAACCTTCAGGCATAAAGTTCTCTGTCATTCCCCATGGATAACCTTGAGGCATGTGATTCTGAACAACAACTGAAGTAGCAGACACAGGAACAGTCGGAGCTTCAGTAGTAACTATTGTCTGTTGAGGCTGAGCAATCGGTGGCTGATTCTGAGCAGCCACCAAAGATTCCATTAGAGTAGTGATATTGGCCATACCGACCTTCAGAACAGAAACTTCCTCGTGCAGCTCGCGGTTCTCTTGTTCTAATTTGTCCATCCTCCTTCTGAAATTAGCTCTAGTATTGTACTGGTGAGACAACTTACTGAACAAAGTAAAGAAGCTTGGTAAGACACCTGGATATGCATAACAAATGAAAGAAGTATGTACAATATGATGCATGAGGTGCAAATTCACATGATTGTTTAAAAGTTTTAAAACCAAGTTTTCAAATAACTTTGGAACATTATAAAAGAATTGCAAACATCAATTAAAAGACATAATTGGGATAACTGGAAAACTCATTTCATTAATATTGGGAGGATTACATTGGAAGTACAAGACTTCACTAATCCTAAATAGAAGAAAGAGAAAGTTAAATCCTCAGGTCCAACTGAACTGCATCTAATTAAGATCCAACACCGTGTTGTAAAATCTTCTTGAGCTTGAATTTGGAATGCTAAAGGAAAATAAATCTTCTTGCATTCTTCTCTTCTACTTTGCTGATAATCAGAAAAATAAATCATTGATTCAAAGGATTTAGGAACTAGATCAAGAGCATGGAGAAATCCATCTTCAAGATAGCTAGGAGAATTTGAAGTCCCAAGGACTAGATAACAAGGATTAAGGCTTTCTCAGTTCTTATGAATGAGGACTCTTGACATTGTACTTCTTAGTACTCTTTCCAAAATCCATAATTGCAAAACTTATGATGTTTGCAAGAAAAAGTCTTAAGTTCCTTAAAATTTGGTTAAAATAATGCTCATGGATGCATAGATGTATGATGCAACAATCATACACAAGATCACAAGCATAGGGTTCATATATTCAACGTCACGAGTATGAGGTCAAATGTACTACCCATAAGGTATGATCTAAAAGTTTATCACCTTCTGAACAAGGTTCTAGAGGTTCCCAGAGTCTACATCCTTCCTTTGGATATTACCAACTTCTCGATTAACTCAGTAATTAGTAATATTCTCAAGAAAAACTCGTCCGAGCATAGTATTGCGTGACAACTATTACCAGATTACTCCTTCATAGCTTCTGCACTACACCTAAATGGCCAAGATGGGTTAGGTATTCTACAGTCCTCAGTTTTAGCAGGCTCCCAGGTCGAAAGTAGTACGTCTTCCCGATTACTCGGTAAACAACACTACAGTCAAAGGGGCCTCCACTGAGTGGGGGATCTCATGTCTCCTTTTTTGGGATTACTTCCTCAAAGTCAACATGACTATACCGCGTGTCCTATATTAAGTTTGCCCAAGTCCGGCTATAGGACTCATGTGAAATCCCCAAGCACCCTAAAAACCAGGAAAAATCCAGACAAACATATATACAACATATAATATATAACATATAATAGCATATATACAGATATAAACAAAGATAGGTTTGACCCACTTAGGGATGGGCCAGCAAGAGGTCAATCTTTCCCCAGTGAAGTCGCCATTTTTTTCTGTAGCGGTAGAAATGTTTAAGACTAAGACGTTGGATTGACTTGACTTGTACAGATCAAAATAAAGTCGCCACCATGCTTTATTGTTTCCAAAGGAATGGGAAAAGAGGGAATAACCCAAAAGAGGGGGAAAGGCTCAAGGTAAGGGGGTTGGTTATGAAAAGGGAAGGTATTAGCACCCTAAACATCTACGGTACTCTGCAGGAACCTCTTTGTAAAATCTGTATATTTTGGCTATAAAATGTTGTATAAAAATAGATGGTGGAGGTGAGAAAAGAAATAGTTTTTATGATTTTTGCACCTGCCGCGGTTGTGAACCTTTAGTGCCTCGTGCAATAGGGGATCAGGGTACATGTAGTTCCTCTTTAAAATTTTAAAACGAGTGTGTTGGTTAATTTTATGAGATAATACATCATCGTCATTGTCCGTGTGGAAAACATACTTACTACCCACAATCATGAGAAAGGAGAATTTGCATCATCTCAAAGTGGAGGATATGGCTTGGATTTTAAAATCAATAATGCCTCACTCAACACCCAAGTGGAAAATATCGCTCTTCACTATATATCGTAGAAGTATAGTTGTTTGCATCACTATAAGGATTGACAAGAGTCTAAACTTTTGAGAAAATTTTAAAGTGAAGAGCCAAAGTGGCAAAATGGTTTAAATGAGATTGATTGACTTTTAGTCTTCTCACAAAAATGTCAAGGTATTGTTAAGTTGATTGAAGTTTATTTATGAAAATGTTTTGAAAATGCATGGACTTAAGTCCAAGTTTATTATGAAAGTGGTTCAACTTTAGAAACAAGAAGAGTTTTCAAAAGGAGCGAGAAGATTTTTGAAATTAAAGAATATGGGAGGAGTTGAAGGGACAATTATAAAGCATAAGGTAAAAGCTAGGGAGAAGAACCATCTAACCAACTAGAAGACAATACTTGACATTATGAGCCAAGATAGAATTCATATTCTTTGGATTGAAACCAAGAAAGCAAAGATACTAGACCTCTTTAGAGAACCAAACTTCAAGTGTATTAAGTCTTCACAAAAATTGGGCAGAGTAACGGTTGTATATAGAGGAATTCCATATTACAGACAAATTAGGTAATCACAATAACCTGCACACAAAACAAACAAACAACCTAATGTCTTGAGGTAAACCTCAAGAACTCTAGACAAAATATCAATTAAGGTCACAAGGTCTCCAACATAGGTCAAGGTCTCTAATCCTAAGTCCAAGAAGTCCAATACTCCATAATGCCAAGGATAGTAAGCAAGTAGTCCAAGTATCATTAGTGTTTTTTATGGTTCATGTTGATTATTAAGTATCTTCAAAATGAAAAGAAAAGCTCAAGTGAGCAAAATAAAAATGATATAAAAGTAAATGATCAAGTGAGCAAAGATGAAAATAACATGAAATTTAAATGCTAAAGTAAATGGAACATAAAGTAAAGAGCATAAAATAAAAGCATAAGATAAAGTCAATTGTTAGAAGTTAATGGTTAGTTGGATGACCATCTTGAAACTTGCATTTGGAACTCATTAGAGAATAGGTAGAACCAAAGCCTCTCAACAACAAGTTGCATTTGCTTTTTGTCAAGTATATCATCCATTTAAGAATCCTTAAGGCAACATTTAATGATCAATGATGTTTAAGTGATCCGCGTTGACCAAAATTGATGAAGATCCATTAGTGGATTGGTAGAACCAAAGCCACCTAACAATGAATCTCAAGATTATTGGATCAAAGGGTTCAAATTAACATAGTTGGGCTTGAAAAGATAGGTTTGGTCCATGAATAATCATTTTCTCAAATCGGGACAAAATTTAGTGCTATGTTAAGCAATCGTAAATGGACTTATGTAGAAGTCGCACCTATTTTGAGGTCGGTCAATAGCAATCTATGTACTTAATATTTGGATAAATGATATAGAGATCATCATCCCATAACATGTAGAACAAATAAAAAATAAAGGGATAAGATGAAGAGGGAGGGGGATGATAAGTTAATTTGGATCACTACCTAAAATTACTTTCATCTTTAAATTCAATCACCCATCTAGATGGATTAAAGTACTAAACATATCATTAATCTAAAGCATCAAAAATGAATTAAATAATTCACTCTTTAGTAGATTTGAATTAATGAACATTTATCCAACTTCATCTACACCCAAAGTTCATTGAATTTAAATAGAAATTGGACATTTAAAATTGCAATCCAAATCAACAATCAAAAGGAGTGAGTAGAAAAAGAGAGATGGATCAAAACAGCCCCAAAACAAGGCAGAAAATGCATTTTTTTATCTATTACAATTGATTTCACTCTGGGAGCAATTGATTGCACCAGTGTTTTTTTTCAAAAAAAAAAGTAAAATTCTTTTGTGACAATCGATTGGGCTTTAAGAGCAATCGATTGCACCCTGTGATAAATAGCAAATCAATATTTTAAAAGGCCAAATTATTGTTCAAACTTTCCATCAAACACCTTATGATCATGAATTTAATTGAGCATAAAAATTCCATCAAATTATGATAAAATAGCACCAATGGAATCAAAAAACAATGCTCAATGAATCAAACCCAGAGATTAACAAGAGATCACAATGTGAAAGATGAAAATTCCAACTTACCAAAGGTAGATCTAGAGAATTATCAAAATAACTTCAAGAATTTGCTTCAATTCAGCCCCAAGAATCAATTTCCCAAGCTTAGATGTAGATAAATGATAAAGAAGAAGTGTTTGGATGAAGGTTTAGCTCAAAGATTAGTAAGCTTCAATGCAAAGCTTACTAACTTTTTTTTTTAAAATGGACTTTGAGTGAATTTGGTAGATGGAGGGAATTGAGAGATTTTTTTACCAAATTGAATTTGGCTATCAAAAGCTTGAGATTTGAATGAAATGAGGGCTCTATTTATAGAGTTTAGGCTTGGAATTAGTGGTGGTTTGGAGTTTGGTTTGAGAAATGAAATTAGGCTTGGTAATTGATTCTTGGAGCCAAAATTTGAATTAATGGTATTTCTTTTAAAAATGAAGAAAAATTGGAGCCAGAATTTGAATTAATGATATATCTTTTAAAAAATGAAGAAAAATTGGAGCCGAAATTGACAAGCTTGAAATTGCTGATTTTTTTTCAAAATTTCACTATGTGCAATCGATTGCACTCTAGGAGCAATCCATTGCATCATTGTTTTTTTTTCAAAAATTACGCAAAATGCACTATGTGCAATCGATTGCACTCTAAGAGCAATCGATTGTACAATGAAAAAAATGAAAATTTTTGATTATTTTTATTTGCAAATAGAGATTTTAGGAAAATAATACAGGAATACCTTATTTGTCAGATGCTTTGACTCAGTACCTACAAAACACAAATACACAAAGACAAAGACAAATATTTTTTATATTTTGATTAGAAGTTAGTCAACAACACATATACAAATTATACCACTAAGGTGCTTGGAGATCCCTCAAGAGAAAACTTAAAGATAGGAGATATAAAAAAGAGGAAGAACCAACCCTAATGTGATCTTGTTATGATCGAGTTGATATGATATGATAGGGGAATCTTAGGGGGGAAAATTGGGGTGCAACAATAAGGTGTTCTCTTTCATAGACAGTTTCTCAGGTTATAATCAGATCAAGATAGCTTCTGAAGATATGGAGAAAACTATATTTGCCACACAGTGGGGCACTTTCTGCTACAAGGTTATGCCCTTTGGGTTGAAGAACGCTGGTGCAACTTATCAGCGTGCCATGGTAGCTTTATTGCATGACATGATTCATCACAAGATAAAGGTCTACGTCGACAACATGATAGCAAGATCACAGACTAAAGAAGAGCATCTTGATCATCTAAATAAACCATTTGAAAGACTGAGGAAGTATAAGCTAAGGTTAAATCTGAACAAGTGCACTTTTGGGGTGAGATTCAGTAAACTCTGGGTTTCGTTGTCAGCGGTAAAGGTATTGAGGTTGATCCCTCCAAGGTTAAAGCCATTCACGAAATTCTGACTCCTCATACTGAGAAGGAAGTCATAGGTTTCTTAGGACGACTTAATTACATTGCCCGATTCATTTCTCATTTGACTGCTACTTGTGAACCAATCTTCAAACTGATGAAGAAA
Source organism: Vicia faba (assembly GCA_948472305.1). Classification (NCBI taxonomy): domain Eukaryota; kingdom Viridiplantae; phylum Streptophyta; class Magnoliopsida; order Fabales; family Fabaceae; genus Vicia; species Vicia faba. The sequence continues at coordinate 1,463,640,588 of OX451741.1, forward strand.
GATCAAGTAATAAAGTGGAGTGACGACTTCTAAATAGCCTTTAATAAAATTAAGGAGTACCTACAAGAACCTATGATTTTGATTCCACCAGTTGAAGGAAGACCTTTGATCATGTACCCAACAGTGCTAGAGAACTTAATGGGGTGTGTACTGGGGCAGCATGACGAGTCTGGTCGAAAAGAGCTTGTAATACACTACCATAGCAAAAAGTTTACCGACTGTGAAACAAGATATTCGCTGCTCGAGAAAACTTGTTGCGCTTTGGCATGGGCTGCTCGCCGACTAAGATAGTATATGTTGACTCATACTACACTATTGATTTCTAAAATAGATCCCATCAAGTACATATTCGAGAAGCCATCTCTCTCCAGAAGAATAGCCCGATGGCAAATGGTCTTGATAGAATACGACATTCAGTACACCACTCAAAAGGCAATCAAGGGAAGTGTATTGGCAGATCATTTGGCACATCAAGCTGTAGACGATTATCAATCTATGAATTTTGAATTCCCGGATGAGAACATTATGCTAGTTATAAATTATGAAGAACCTGGACCGTATGAAGGACCTAAGCCAGGATCCTGATGGACTATGGTTTTCAACGGAGCTTCCAACTCACTTGGAAATTGAATTGGTGATGTAATTATCTCTCCTCAGGGTTTCCATACGCTCTTCACTGCCAGATTATGCTTTGATTGTACCAACAACATGGCTGAATACGAAGCGTACAATATGGGTATTAAAGCTGCTATTGACCTAAGAATTAAGGTCCTGGGTGTATATGGGGGACTTAACCCTGGTAATCAGTCAGATCAATGGAGAATGGGATATGAAGCATTCGAACCTCATTCCTTATAATGAGCATGTGTTAGCCTTAATCATGTACTTCGAGGAAATCACTTTTGAGCACATCCCATGAGAAGAGAATTAGTTGGCGGACACATTGGCTACAATGTCATATATATTCAAAGTTAGATGGGATAACAAAGCTCATCGAATCACTGTCGAAAGAATGGAAGAACCAGCATACTGTTATGAACTCTTCCAGCCAGATATCTCCACTTTTGGGCATATTCTTTAAACCCTTCATTGAGCATATAGTCATACTTTGTAATTACACACGGGTTGGTACAAGATCAGCATTGTATTGGTATTGTTTATAAAAGGCAGCAGCCAAGTCTTCCCAGGTATGGATGTTGGTTCCTTCCAGCTAATAGAACCATTTAAGTTGTGTCCTAGATAAGCTCTCTTGAAAGAAGTGAACCCATAACTTTATATCAGCAGTATGAGGTTGGATCTTCCGGACGGAAGACCTTAAATTCAATTCAGGACAGGAAACACCGTCATATTTAGAAAAAGTAGGGATCTTGAATGTGTGAGGGATAAAAAACCCCGAGACCAATCCCAACTCTTCAAAATCCAACCCAGACAATCTCTGGATTTCCATGGCATTCATACGATCTTCCAGCTGTTTGTATCTATCATCAGCGGAAGGATACTATTCAACAGAATAGTCTTCATCAGAATCTTGGCCAGAACCAAGGTTGCTTCCTCTCTCAACCTTTACACTCTTGTCTTCTTCGCCCTGATTGTCGTCTTCACCACAGGAAATAACACAGTTCTGAGCTTGTTTGGGAGGACCTTTGAACCTTCTTCCCATGTTGAGGATGGCGAATGGTTTTCTGGTCTTACTTTTATTCCCTTTTGTGATGAGGGTCTTCAGCTCGTCTTGTCCCTTGGCTAAGTCTAAGAATATTTGCTGAAACCGGGCGTTCTGAGCTTGAAGTTCTTTCAAAGTTTGTTCTAGGGCCATCTTTTACTGAAATAAATAGTAAGAAGATGAGAAAACCTGTCTTGGAAACCTGTTATGTAATTATGTGCATGATATGTGGATGCAATGTTTTCAAGGATCTCACGGGATAAACAAAAACGAAATGTTAGAAGTTAAGTCTGGATGCAGCTTTGACTGAAGAAATTTGCGTCTTTGAACGTCCTTCTATGAGAATCAAACTCACCATGTCAAGTGGGTCCTAGCCTTTGACTAAAAAGAACACACTTTAGTCTTTGATGGCATCTGGTTAGAGGAAAATAAATCCCCTTGCCCTTTTCTAGACGTCTAGTTCTTGATAACCTTGCATCACAGGCCCTTGAGATCCTTGAAATGGTCAAAATATGTTATGGTATAATGTCATAATGTCATGTTTGAACAGATAACAAACATAAACAAAGCACACAAGAGCCTTAGGTTTAAGGCTTGCATGAGGTCTATAGGTAAGTACCCTTTTGAAGTTCAGTTAGCTCAACCTGTCCTAAGAATAATAATCGGGTTCTAGGAATCTCATATCATCGATTTTTCTCACGGGCTTTGTTTCAGCAGAGCAACTAACTTGCCACCGAAATATCCCGAGAGTCGAATCTCAATGAGTGTAGTATCGAGTATCAACCAACTTTAGACTGCACTAAAGTCGGCCATATCACTACCTTTTAATGGCTAAGTTGGGTCAATTAAGGTTCTAAAAGTTAGTTAGTGCTTATGACATCACGCGGCAGCCTAGTGCTCTCCTCGACTGACTCAAGGGACACCAGTACAAACCAAAGCGTCGCACTAACGTAGCCATCACTTCAACCATATCGGTCTATGTTGTACAGTTTCCATGATCTATAGCTACTTACCTAAGGTCCCCAGATCCAGTTGTAGGATGTTTGCGAGAAATATAAAGCAGTTAAAGCAAACAAGTAAAAAAAGTAAAGTGATGTTAGACTCTAAGGTAACCCCTCTTTTAAGCAATCCCCAGAAAAGTCGTCAGTTCTGTAATACGGGAGAACTGACTTGTTTTTGTGTTTTATCGTAAATGTTGCGGATAGCAAGAGTCGCCACCGACTTTTCTTTTATCTAAGAAGAAAAGGGTGAAAAGAAAAGGAAAGACCTTGAAGATTTTGAGTTCGGGGGTAAGTTATGAAAAGGGAATGTGTTATAACCCTTTTCATCCGTAGTTATCTACGGGCTCTTAATTGCTTAGCTCACTTTAAACTTGCTTTTTGTGTGTGTGATTTGAAAATATTTTGAATGTCAATTGTGAGGCAGACATTGTAATAATTCTTGTATCAGTCCTCAAGAATGTATACAAAGTGTTTTTTTTTAAATATTTGTTTTGAAACGTGAGGTGTAAAAATGAATTTGTTTGTTTGAAACTGTTATGAGCAAGAAATTTGTTGAGTCTTACCCACTAAAGGTCGTTCTTGTTATTTTCCTTCTCCGTTAGAGAGTGTTATTTGTACCATTAGTTAGTAGGAAGCCCTATCGTTGGATGTGAAGGGACATGCAAGGGTCATCGTACAGTCATCGAAAGCAACTAGCAACAACGTTTTAGCAATTTTCATTAAGGGACTAGATCATTTATCGAAAGGCATCGTCGAAGGGTCATCGAGGGACTATGATCTTTTTATCGAGGGACTTTTGCTAAAGCGTCCCACGTTCGAGGGACATGACTGTTTTCTGAGAGGCAACAAGGGAGGTTACCCTAGAGGTGTGAGTGTGTGAGTTATTTGTTTTCAGTTATTTTAATCTTTGTGTTAGGGTTAGCTATCGATTTGTTATTAGTCTTTCCATGCAAGACCTAATTACTAAGCAGCAATATAATAAAATAATAGCAGGAAAAGTAAATATGTGGAAAATAAAGATTCCTACACTATTACATGGCTTTGGGGCAGATACAAAAATATAAAAGCGAAAAGTAAAAGAAACCTAAGCTATTACAAACCTGGAAATAGTTACATAATCGAGAAAAATGCGAGAAATAAAAATTATGTTCGCGAAAGCATAATCAATCTAAAAATGGAATCGAAGGAAAAAGAAATGTTTTTGTTGTTTTTTCATGAAAAATGATTTGTGATTAATTAATTAAAAAATACTTAAAACCTATTTTATTTTAAAAAGGGTCAATTAATTTAATTAAAAAAACCTAAAAATCTAATTAATTTTGATTAAGAAAATTAATTAATTAAATTAATTCATAAAAAGGGTGATTAAAACTAAACCTAATTAATTAATCTAAACTAAATATTTTAGTTTAATTAAATAATTAAAAACAAATAAGTAAAATAAAAATATTAAAAAAAAAGTATAAGAAAAATATTTAAAAAAAGAGCAGATTGGGCCTAATTATAGCAAACAGGGGGTGCTGAAAAGCATCTCGCTAGGCCCAAAGAGGAGAGGCCAAATACACTGGATGAAGTTTGTGTGCTCTAGTTCTTTGCTCAAGGGAGGGTTCATCATGTGCTTGTGGATCTAGAAATATTAGATCAGACCTTATGAAGATCTGATGGTGATACGTGGTTGGGCGCATTGTAGGCTTGTGGGGCGTGCTGCATGTAATCACTAAAAATCAGAAAATATAAAAAATTTGTCAAAACTAGGGATCGAACCCGTGCCCTGAGATAATAATGCCTTAGCGCGCGCGTTTTAACCACTGAGTGGTGATACATCTGATGATATAAATAAAACAAATTAAATATAACATAAAATCAATACCTGGACCAGAGAGGCGTCGAAGCCCTAGCTCCGATCGTCTTCTCCAGTGAGTCTTTTTCTCAAACCTACAAAGTAGACACAATTAGGAGTCCAAGGGTACCCTACCCCCCTAAATCCAACCTTGCGAATTCAATGGGACCATCATTTTGGGCTAAAACAAGTTGGTTTAAGAGATACGAAGAAAATTGCATGGATCGGCATGAACATGGTGATTCATGTTCAACCATCATGGGGCTTATACGATAGACTTTTCCTGCATGTTGATACCTCATAACAACATTAGCACGGTTAATAGGTATTAAAATGCAAAAAAAAACGAAAATATGAAATCATGCAATATGAGAAACTGGCGATGCATGCTCATGTGTTTCCAGCCTTCTGGATCGTTGCAAACGATCCAACCTTACCCTATGATATTCTTGGAAGTGAATGGAACAGGTTTTTGACCTTGAGGGAGGCTTGAGACAAGGGTTTTGATTTGCCCTAATTCTTTGATATTTTTGGAAAAGTGTTTTTGCTTCCAGAGTTCGTGTTCTTTTGATGTCTGAATGAGTGAGATTATATAGCTTGAATTTAGGTCAAATAAACATGGGCTTGGACTTATGTAAGAAGCTTGGTCTTATTTCATTTATTTTGACTTTTAAAATAAATCAAAATCAAAATAAATAAAATAAAGAGGTCAAGGGGTGCATAAAGTAATTCATAGGTTCATGTGAAGTACAGAATGCGCATGGACCTTGAAACAATAGCCCATTAGCCCAAAAATTCAAGTTTGCTCAATTTGAACTTCATGCATTTGCTCAAAATTTCCCAACTTGCACCAATCATAACTCTCTCAATTTTTATCATTAGAAGGTGATCTTGGAATTTTTGGAAACTCAAAATGTCCTATTTTGATCATTTTTGCATTTGAATACTTTATCTTGATGTAAGTTTCCTTGACAAAAAGTGTCTTTTTGTTAACTTTTGAAATGACCTACAATGTATTGGCCCATATCTCTCAAATGAAGCATTTTTTGGATTTGAGCGTAGGGAGACAAAGTTGTAGAGAATTAAATTTCCTTCAAAATAATCTTTGGTTGAGGAAAATCTGATGAAGCATGTGAAAGTTATGCTTGGTCAAAATTTAGTAGACTTCTCCTTAAAAAAACCCTAATTTGGCAACTTTTAACCTTTGATGATTTGGGAGTTTTATTGATGAATCATGATCAACTCTTGATCAAATGATGAATGTGACTTAAAAATATTGATGTTGACCAAAAATCTTGAAGTTTGACTGTATGTTGAACACATTTGACTTTTTGTCCAATACAATTGATTTTTAGTCATCTGAGCCATTGACTGAGAAAACTTGTGATGCAAGGCATGAAACTTGGGATGATCATTATTGGAGCCATATAAGAGACCATGAAACCCACTTGAGGCATTAGAAATCCAATCTTCCTTTAGACAAGTGAAACCCTAGTTGTAAGTCCATTGCTTAGGAGGAGAATATGTCTTGTCAATCCTTGAGCAACCTTGAGCATTTGAGAACCCTAGGAGAATGTCTTGAATAAAAATGGGAGGGTAAATTTTGGGGTACAACTGTGGGAATTAGCTGATAATCAGGAAAATTAAAACACAAGTATAATGGATCATAGAACTAGACCAATGTAGAAAGAATACCCTCCTTCATCTTGAGCTTCATAAGAGGCACAATAACTCCATACTTCTTCTGGAAATCTGTAGGACTATCAATCTCAGGAACCAAACTCATCAGTTCCTCTCTCTTAGGGTCCTTGAAATTGTACTTCCGAGTCTTTCTCGTTCGAAAATCCATGGTCAAAAGAGTACTTAAGATATTTTCAAAATTCAGCCTTAAGTTCCTTGAAAAATTGTTTAAAGAATGCTCATGGGTGCATGAGTGCATCGTAATGTAACAATCACTCACAAGATCACAAACATGGGGGTTCATAGGTTTGACATCACGAGCATGAAGTCAAAGATACTACCCACAAGGTAAGGACTAATGGTTTAACACCTGCCGAAAAAGGTTCTAAGGAAATCCCAGAGTCTACATTCTTCCTTAGGATATTACCAACGTCCTGATTAGCTCGGTAATAAGAAATATTCTAAGGAAAAACTAGTTTGAATGTAGCATCGTGTCACAACTACTTCTGGATTGATCTGTTATAGTCTCTACACTACACCTAAAAGGTCAAGATGGGTTAAGGGTTCTACAGCTTCTCAGCTTAGCGGGCTCCCAGGTCGAAAGCAGCACATCTTCCCGATTACTCAATAAAAAAATACAACAGTCAAAGGGGCCTCCACTGAGTGGGGGATCTCATGTCTCCTTTTTTTGGATTCCTCCCTCAAAGTTAACATGACTATACCTCCCTTCCTATCTTAAGTTTTCCCAAGTACGGGTATAAGACTTATAAGAGATCACTAAGCACCCTAAAAACCCAAAAAATCCATATATACATATATACAACAAATAATAGAACATACACAGATAAACAAAGATAGGCTCAACCCACTTATAGATGTCTCCCCAGTGAAGAGTCTAGTTTTCTGTAGCGGTAGAAATATTGAGACTAAGCCATTGGTTTGACTTAAATCGTATTGATCAAATAAAAATCGCCACCACGCTTTATTGTTGCCAAAAGAAATGGGAAAAGAGCGAATAAACCCACAAAAAGAGGGGGAGAATTTAGGTACAGGGGTTGGTTATGCAAAGGGGAGATATTACCACCCTAAACATCTACGGTACTCCACAAGAAACTCTTTGAAAATATGTGTATGTTTGCTATAAAAGGTGTATACAAAATAAGATGGTGGAGATGAGAAAAGAAGTATTTTTTTTATAATTTTGCACTCGCGACGGTTATGAACCTTTAGTGGCTACGTACCACCTTCCGTGAAATAGAGGATCAGGGTACTCGTAGTTCACCTCAAAAAATTTAAAACACGTGTGTGTTGGTTAATTTTAAGAGAAGAGATGTTATCGTCATATCCGAGTGGAAAATTACTTACTACCCACAATTATGAGAAATGAGCATTTACGTCATCTCAAAGTAGAGGATATAACTTCAATTTAAAATCCATCACTCAATGCCCAAGTGGAAAATGGATCTATTCACTACATATCATAGAAGTATAGTAGCTTGCGTCACCACCAGAATTGGCAAGAGTGTAATATTTTGAGAAAAGTTTTAAAGTAAAAAAGCCAAAGTGGTAAAATGGTTTGAATGAGGTTAATGACTTTTAGTCTTGAGAAAGATGTCAAAGTACGATTAAATTAATTAAAGTTTGATTAAGAAAATATTTTTGAAAATGCATGGACCTAAGTCCAAGTTTATTATGAAAGCGGTTCTAGTTAGAAAACAAGAAGAGTTTTGAAAATGAGGGAGAACATTTTTTAAATTAAAGAAGATAGGAGGAGATGAAGGGACTATCCTAAGTACATAAAGTAAAAATCTAAGGAAAAGAATGGTCTAACCAATAATAAGCCAACACTTGACATGAAGAAGTCAATGTAGAATTCTCATCCTTTGGATTAAAACCAAGCAAGAAAAAAGACTAAACCTTTAAGGAATACCAAGCTTCAAATGAATTAAGAACCAAGCAAAGTCTTCATTGACAAAAAATTAGCCAGAGTAACAATTGTATATAGAGGAATTCTCAATCACAGGTAAAGCATGAAAATATGAATAACCTACACACAGAAAAAAATTCAAATCAATTCACCCAAGGATTTCAGGCAGAATAACAACAGAGCTACAAAGTTCCCAAGTATCAAGGCTTCTAATCCTAAGTCCAAGAGAACCACAACTCCATAATGCCAAGAATAGTAACCAAGCAGTCCACAAAGAAATAACTCTTTTAAGGTTCAATTTGATTATTAAGTGTCTTTAAAAGAAAAGAAAGCTCAAGGGAGCAAAGAAAAAATGACATAAAAAATAAATGCTCTAGTGAGCAAAAGATAAAATGACATGAAATGTAAATGCTAAAACATAAATGGTACATAAAAGTAAAGGCACAAAATAAAGGCATAAAGCAAAGTTAATTGTTAGGGAATTAGGAATTAGAGGTCAAATATAACAAAAGGTTAGTTGAATGACCATCTTGAAGCTTGCTTTTGAAAACTCATTAGAAGATTGACAAAATCAAAGTCTCTCAACAACAATTTTCATTTGCTTTTTGTCAAGTATATCATCCATTTCAAGTACTCAAGGCAACCACATATGATCAACGATGTTCAAATGATTCACTTATACGAAAATTCATGAAGTTCATTAGAGGATTGATAGAATCAAAGCCTCCTAACAATGAACTTAATAGTTATTGGATCCAAGGTTTCAAATTAAACACACTTGGGCTTACAGACATAAGTTTGGGCCACAAATGATCATTTTTCGAATCGGGACAAATTTAGCATTATGTTAAGCAATCGTAAGTGGACTTATATAGAAGCCACACCTATTTTGATGTTGGTCAATAGCAATCTATGTACTAAACATGTTAGAGAAATGATATGTAGATCATTCTCCAAAAACATATAGCACAAGTAAAAACAAGAAAAGGATAAGATGAATAGGGGAACTTTTTTTATTAATAACCAAGTATTAAAAAAATATTTCGCGAATAACCGGGTTTCGGAAAAAATTACGCAAATAACCATGTTTGAGATGGCTCCACAAAGGAGGAGCCATCTCATTTGGCGCATCCTCCTCTTTTTATAAGGGAGGCGCCATCTCATTTGGCGCCTAAGGGCAAATGGCAAGCCCTAAGCCAAATGAGATGGCGCCTATGTGCAAAATTAGGTCAAAAAAAAAAAAAATTTCCTTTCCTGCGCGTTGCGTATTAGACAGAGATAAACAAAATTGATTTTTTATTTGAAAAAAAATAATTACATTCAACTGTTTTACATTTAAATAACAGTAAAAAAATAGATACAAAAAATACTGGAAAAAAAAAAGATACATCAATGATCCCCAGGAACCCGGTAATGACCCCCAGTTCCGCATCCCCGTCCTCGCCTTTCTCTTGCTGGGTGCCGTCTCGTTTCCTGTTGCGGCAAGGTCGATGGCCCAGCGAAGTCAATGCGATCCGAATCCATAAAATCAGTAAGATCTCCATATCTCGAAGATCCGCTCTGGTACAGTCGGTTACCCATGCCCTCGAAGTTTGGTCGTGTTGGCGGTGGGTGGGGTTCCATGGTTGGTCGGTAGCATTGGTCGTCTGAGTATGGGGGGTAGAAAGGAAATGGATCTTGGGGTGTTTGGTACTGTGGATGTTGGGTTGTTTGGTGATATGGTGGTTGATGGTAGGTTTGGTCGGGTTGGTCATAATCTTCTGACATTCCCATATCAGGGCTAAGGCTGGATGTTGAGGGCCCCATATTGGGATATGTGGAAGACTGAAATTGTGTATGGGGTATGTGGGTTTGCTGGTATTGGGGTTGGTATTGTGGTTGGGTTTGAGGCATTTCTGGGTATTGGTAGTTTGGCGGTGATTGTGGTTGGTAGTACGGCATTTGGTTGTAGTTGTGTTGTGGTGGGGAATGTGGTTGTGTGTTTGTTGGTCTGTTTCTTCTTGGGGGTTGGTTTGAGGTTGATGGATTTTGGGTTTGTTGGTGGGGAATCGAGGGTTGTGCCCATTGTGTGCGTGGGTCAACCAAGTACCTCGGATGAGACACGTGCATATCTGGGTTACTAACCGACCTGTACCACGACATATATTAATCGGTGTGTCGCATGTTACCTTGAGTAAGGAAAATAGGGGATTGCAAGATGTAGCGGTGACGCCTTTGCCACATTTTACACCATTCTGGAGCAAAGTCTTTCCAGTTGGTTAGATTCCACTGGGCGTCGACCCTTTTTAGATGCCAGGGGGACAAATCTGTTGGGTCACTTGGTATCTCTTGGATCATTCTGAACTGCATCTTCACACGGTCGCTGTGGTGCATCTCCACAATGTTGAACCGAATGAGTGCAGTCTTTGCAGTCCAAGTTGCTGCATCCTCTGGATTTGGAGAATGGTCCAAACCCAAATATGGTCTCCAGACGAACTGCGATAAAATTTAAATCAGGTAAGCGCAAAAGTAATGTATAAATAATTAAAATGAACAAAAGTTAAAAGCTACGACTTACGTCATCTGGGCCTAAGTGATCCAACAGATTCCGGTAGAGTGCGACATTGAATCTGGGATTCTTGCCGTAATCCATACCCCTTACGCAGTACCTATAGGAAATGAGAAACATGTTATTTTTAGCATATATTTTGGAAAGAGAAGAATAGTTATAAATGCTATAACTTAATGACTTACTTTAAGGGAAACCAAAAGTGTTGTTGTTGATGGGGTTTAAGGACTCCATCCTCCACCAACCCCAGGCTTGTAGTAAAAATGCGCACCCATAAAATGTACATTTTTCCTTGACTGCGTTTTTGCACAAGGAACTGTACAGGTGGGCTAATACTGCAGAACCCCAACTAAATTTTCTAGTTTTATCAAAATTGGTTAGTAAATGTAAGTACATGAAATTTACACTATTTCCCGTACTTTCGGGAAATAAAAAAGTACCAAAAAGTATCATAATATACGTTCGGGCTTTTACTACTCGGTCATTTTCTGAGGAATTTTCATTTAATTCCATACTTGCATAATGCCGTTTCAGGTCAGTGAGTAGTATTCCCTGCCCTCTTGCTCCACCACCTTCTACCATGTCCCTACCCAACAGTTCTTCACATTGTGAGTTGGGTTGTTGAACCGACCCGTTCACCGCTTTACCGTCAATAGGGAGGCCCAGTAGCATGTACACATCTTCGAGAGTGATGGTACATTCACCTATTGGTAGGTGAAATGTATGGGTCTCCGGTCTCCACCTCTCCAACATTGCAAGGATGAATTTGGAGTCAATGGTGCAGTTGGAGATCTTTATCACGTGTCCAAAACCTGCATATTCCAGATAAGGGACGATAAAAGGGTCGGGGGCCAGGTATTTGTGCGAACGGATTCTGAATCTTTGTGTATCCTGAGATCATAATTAAACAAGAGTAAGATTAATTAAGATGAACAACACGTTTTTTAAAGTATGAAAAATGTATAACCAAAGAAGAGACTTACAAATGCAGCAATGTTTTCCCTTGTGCCTCTGTGAGTATCTCCCATTGTTAGAAGGGCCATTCTTCAGAACGCTTGAGAGAATGAAAGACTTAGGAAGAAATAAAGAGTATGATAGACTTAAGAAATATTTCGTAGCAGAGAGTGAGAGAGTGAGAGTTGTGTGGGTGTGAGAGATGTTTCATAAGGTATGTATTTATAGGCAAATAATTTTGATGTAGTGGTTGCATGCCTGCGAGGTGTCACATTTGCATGCTTAGGGAGTTACACATATGCATGCATGCATTTACAAATAATGTAAGGTGTCACTCTTGCAGGCTAGGTGGCAGCCCATGCATGTATCACGATTGGACAGTAAGGGAGGCGCCATCTCACTTGGCGAAATAGTACAAAAATGAATGTTGTCGCCACCCCATTTGGCGAATAAGAGGTGTCACGTTTTACAGCATTGTCTCAGGCTACGTGACAGCCTTTGGGATTCCTTTCTCTGTTGCATGCAAGGCCATTGGAGCTGATGGGTGGCAGGCTTACACAAAACATTTATGTGTGTAGAATAGGGCCAGGCTAGGTGGCAGCATAAGCCCATGCATGTATCACGATTGGACAGTAAGGGAGGCGCCATCTCACTTGGCGAAATAGTACAAAAATGAATGTTGTCGCCACCCCATTTGGCGAATAAGAGGTGTCACGTTTTACAGCATTGTCTCAGGCTACGTGACAGCCTTTGGGATTCCTTTCTCTGTTGCATGCAAGGCCATTGGAGCTGATGGGTGGCAGGCTTACACAAAACATTTATGTGTGTAGAATAGGGCCAGGCTAGGTGGCAGCATAAGCCCATGCATGTATCACGATTGGACAGTAAGGGAGGCGCCATCTCACTTGGCGAAATAGTACAAAAATGAATGTTGTCGCCACCCCATTTGGCGAATAAGAGGTGTCACGTTTTACAGCATTGTCTCAGGCTACGTGACAGCCTTTGGGATTCCTTTCTCTGTTGCATGCAAGGCCATTGGAGCTGATGGGTGGCAGGCTTACACAAAACATTTATGTGTGTAGAATAGGGCCAGGCTAGGTGGCAGCATAAGCCCATGCATGTATCACGATTGGACAGTAAGGGAGGCGCCATCTCACTTGGCGAAATAGTACAAAAATGAATGTTGTCGCCACCCCATTTGGAGAATAAGAGGTGTCACGTTTTACAGCATTGTCTCAGGCTACGTGACAGCCTTTGGGATTCCTTTCTCTGTTGCATGCAAGGCCATTGGAGCTGATGGGTGGCAGGCTTACACAAAACATTTATGTGTGTAGAATAGGGCCAGGCTAGGTGGCAGCATAAGCCCATGCATGTATCACGATTGGACAATAAGGGAGGCGCCATCTCACTTGGCGAAATAGTACAAAAATGAATGTTGTCGCCACCCCATTTGGCGAATAAGAGGTGTCACGTTTTACAGCATTGTCTCAGGCTACGTGACAGCCTTTGGGATTCCTTTCTCTGTTGCATGCAAGGCCATTGGAGCTGATGGGTGGCAGGCTTACACAAAACATTTATGTGTGTAGAATAGGGCCAGGCTAGGTGGCAGCATAAGCCCATGCATGTATCACGATTGGACAGTAAGGGAGGCGCCATCTCACTTGGCGAAATAGTACAAAAATGAATGTTGTCGCCACCCCATTTGGCGAATAAGAGGTGTCACGTTTTACAGCATTGTCTCAGGCTACGTGACAGCCTTTGGGATTCCTTTCTCTGTTGCATGCAAGGCCATTGGAGCTGATGGGTGGCAGGCTTACACAAAACATTTATGTGTGTAGAATAGGGCCAGGCTAGGTGGCAGCATAAGCCCATGCATGTAATATTATTGGCAGCCTTGGGGGGTTGCATCACTTACTTAATTGAAATATTTTGCCTTAGGTTGAACATAACATTCATTCACATAAACTGTAAAATTTTCCAACCTTCGAATCAGTCATCTAACCTTCAAACATTCCAGCATTCATACCTTCATATAATCAATAAACCCAAAACATTCCCACCTTCATACCTAAAACAATTCTACACAATGGCCTCTTCACCACAATTTGTTGTCAAAGCACATTTCAACGGTGAGACATACATGTGTCCCACAGTTGGGTTTTTGTTTAGAAACACCGACAATGTCCGATTTCTCTTAAACGGGAAAGCAAATTTCTCCTACTTTAAGAAAAGATTGGAGGCCAAACTTGAACGAGGCCCGGTATCCCAGATATTTTATCAGAGTCCAGTCTTTTTTGGAAACAATCAAGTCATATTTTATAAGGTTGCAATTCAAGATGACGAGGATTTCCAGAACATGATTTCCAGCCATGTCTATTCTGGAAACGACTCTATTGAGTTGTACGTTCTGTTTCAAGAGCCTCCGGTGACACAGGAGGTAGAGCCTCCGGTGACACAGGAGGTTGATCCTTTGGAGAATGAGCAAGATGAGGTGGATGCAGTTGATGATGAAGAAGAAGATAACGAGTTAGAGTTCGATGAAATGGTGAACGACGATTCTGACGATGATGGCATCCCAAGTATTCCTACCGACAAAATCTACACACCACCTAGCACATGACAAACTTCAACATGGGCGGAGATGAACCTTCTACGGACTTGTTTTTCCAACCGTATATGCAATCAGATGAAAATTTAAAAGAGAAGGACAAGTTTCGTAATAGAGAGGAATGCATAAGGGCCATCAAAAAATTTCACATGCTCAACTCGGTTGATTATAAGGTGGATCGTGTAAACCCGGAAAGGTACAAGATCAAGTGTGTCCACCCTGACTGCATGTTCAAGCTGACCGCTTCATACAGACTAAGGGGTGACTGCTGGGTCATAGGTTCCATGACTACCCATACTTGTGTAAGTTCCACTCAATCACAAGACCACCTAAAACTCAACCATGATCTAATCTGTCAAGAAATCCTACCCCTGGTCAGCAACGACCCTTCTTTGAAGGTGAAAACAATCATCTCCCACATCACCATGGTTTTTAACTACACTTCGTCTTACCGTAAGGCGTGGTTAGCAAAGACTAAGGCGATTGAAAGGGTGTACGGAAACTGGGAGGAGTCATACCGAGAACTTCCCCGCTACCTAAATGCACTCAAGACATATTCTCCAGGTAGTGTTTATGTTCTGGAAACATTGCCAGCGTACGCTCAAGATGGTAGTCTACTACATGGCAACGGAATATTCAGTCGCGTCTTTTGGGCTTTTCAACCATGCATCACAGGGTTTGCATCATGCAAACCAATTCTACAAATAGACGGGACTTGGTTGTATGGGAAGTACAAAGGCACGCTTTTGATGGCAGTTGCACAAGATGGCAACAATAACATTTTCCCCGTTGCGTTTGCCCTTGTCGAGGGGGAGACCGGTGGTGCTTGGAGCTTTTTCCTGAAAAATCTTCGTACACACGTGGCTCCTCAACCAGATCTCTGTTTGATCTCGGACAGACATGCCTCCATTGAAAGTGCCTATAATAATCCGGCAAATGGTTGGCATGACCCTCCTTCTACGCATGTCTATTGCGTCAGGCATATCGTCCAGAATTTCTCGAGGGAGGTCAAGGACAAAACATTGAGGAAAGCGGTGATGAATGCGGGATACGCACTGACACAGCCCACATTCAAATATTACCGCAACGAGATCCGTTTGTCTAACCCAGAAGCCGGTACGTGGATCGACAATATACCGGTCGAAAAGTGGACTAGGTCATACGACAATGGCCAAAGATGGGGGCATATGACAACAAATCTTATTGAATCAATGAATGGGGTATTCAAGGGCATACGAAACCTCCCCATCACTGCCTTGGTGAAATCCACGTATTTTAGGATGGCTGCGTTATTTGCCAAAAGAGGTGAAATGTGGTATGCGGTCTTGCAATCAGGACAACTATGGAGTGAAAGCTGTATGAAATACATTAAGGCTGAAAGTGCTAAAGCCAACACTCACATGGTTACACGGTTTGACCGCCATAGCCACAACTTCATTGTGAAAGAGACAATTGACCACAATGAAGGCCTGGCAAGACAAGAATACAGGGTCATTTTACCTTCTCAATGGTGCGATTGTGGCAGGTTTCAAGCTTTTCGTATGCCTTGCTCTCATGTCATTGCCGCTTGTGCGCATACCCTTCAAGACGCGCTTCAACTGCTCTCAAACGTTTATAAATCTGAAACGTTGCTCACTGTTTACAACAACAACTTTCCTTTGGTGGCAAAACCGGACTATTGGCCTGAATACAACGGTGATATAGTTTGGCACAATGACCAAATGCGAAGGAACAAGAAGGGTCGTCCCAAAAGCAGGCGCATAACAACAGAAATGGACGATCTTGACAGGTTGGAAAGAAAGTGTGGTTTATGCCGTCAGGTCGGACACAATCGCAAAAACTGTCCGAATCGGGCGTCTGGCTCGACCACATAAATTTTGTAATACAATAAATCTTTTCAATATTTGTGTTGTAAACATTATGGGTTTTCCGTTAATAAAACTGTTCACACAATTTAAGAAATTCAATATAGGAAATTACATTAGGGTTTTCACGTACAACAATGATTAACGATAATCAATCTAGGAAATTACAACTGTTAACACAATTTCATCTGACCCATGCATCATCAGCATTACATCACTGTCTGTTTTGACTTCCTCCAACCACACATTAGGTCTTCCTGTCGCATGCGAGGTTGTTGTTCGTTTTCCTTGGATCCTTCTAATTTTTTCCCCCTCGGTGATGTCTCCATCTAGCCACCGCATCAACTCCCGCTTCAGACGCTCCATGGAGTGAATGTGCCAGAATTTCATTTTCATCGCGGATTTCGTGGCGGAGAATATAACGTAACCATCTCTGCTAAAAATCATAGGCGACGTCATTACGTAAATAAGGGAGTACAAAATAAAAATACAGTGCGAGAAAGTGTGAGAAATTTCAAAGAAACGGACGAATTATTTATAAAACAGCAAAAAACCCTAGTTTTGCCCTAGGCGCCAAGTGAGATGGCGCCTCCTCTCCTTTTTAAGGAGCATGCGCCATCTCACTTGGCTAAAAGCCAATGGAGGCGCCAAGTGAGATGGCGCCTAGGGCAAAACCCTAGGTGCATGCGCCAAATGAGATGGCTCCTCCTTTGTGGAGCCATCTCAAACATGGTTATTTGCGTAATTTTTTCCGAAACCCGGTTATTTGCGAAATATTTTTTTAATACTTGGTTATTAATAAAAAAAATTCTGAATAGGGAGGGGAATGATAGTGTAACCAATATATCAGATGAAATTAGGGTTTCAAATATCATCAACATCATTCGTCCATTTTGGTGGATTTGGGTTTTCCTATCAACACCCAAGATCTAATGAGGATGAGGAACTTGTCGCAAAATAACATTCAAGTGCCTCCAAATTAAGACCAATAAAAAAATAATAAAATACATTTAATATAAAAACAAAATATAAATGATTTATAAAAAGGAAATAATAGGTAAAATACATAACATGTATTAAAACACCAAATAAAAAATCTTAAAAATATATCAGAGGTCAAACATGAGTCAACATGTGTTGACAAAATTTTTAGAATTTTTTTGAAGTCACAAACTATTTTTTAAAATATAAAGAAATAAGCAAAATAAACCAACAATTGTGAAAAAAATTAAAATCGAAAATAAAATAAAATGAGGTCACCAATATTTGTGAAGAGGTCATTGGATCCTTCCATAATTTTTTCAGAATTTAAAATGACCAAAAAGTATTTTTAAACAATTAAAACAAATCAAATAAAGTGAGAAATCATAAAAAAATACCAAATCACGAAATAAAATTGTGAAAAAATAAAAATCAGAAAGAGAAAATCAAAATTATTTTTGATAATTTTTTCAAAATTTTATAAGTTGGAATGAATTTTCTTATGAATTTTTGAAGTTTAAAACAATTAAAACAAAAATCAGGAAATAAAATAATAAACCAAAAAAATGTGGACCATCTGGTCATTGTTAAAACGCGTTAGTAATCAAATCCAATGGATCTGGCGTGTTGTGCATGATATGGACATTAATGAATAAACCACTGAATCATTTTTTTTTAAACGAAATAAAAAAACGCTTGGCCTTGTGTCATTGGTTAAGATGCCAGCATGGTCGTCTTCAACCTCTAGCCAACCTCAAAACCAAGTTTCTCAAACTGTAAATTAGAGGCTCAGACCAATTCCGTTCTCTTCGTCCCATCAAGATGATTCAAATGGTACCTTCGCAAAAAATTTATTTAAATTGTAGCTCAGTCGTTTTGGAAAAACCCAGAAGAAAGTTTGAAAAGGGATTTGAAAATTCATGAGCAAAAACTCACTTCCAATTAAAAACAAATGATGCTGTGAGCATCATAGTGGTGAGAGCTACATTATTGCAACAAATTTGAAGAGAATTAATGGAGGAATTTGTCTGTTGAAACTCAACTTCAGAGCTCTGAAACTGGACTTGGTGAGCTTGATTCAGGCCACGATTCTTGGTAGTAAGAGTATGGTTAGCTTCAGAGAATTTCATTGAAGCTAACTGAATGGAGATTTTGGTGAATGGGGGTGAGAAATGAAGAAAATGAAGATAGAAATTCAGAGTTCGTATGGGATCTGAACAGGGCTTGTTTGGCTCTCTAAAGCTTGAGGAAATGAATGGAATAGAATCCTTTATTTATAGGGAAGTGAATGATGATGAGAAATGAGAGGAATTGTAAGAAAATCATGCAAGCCAAGCTAGCTATGATCATGCCAAACGTGTGACTTGAAATGCATCAAAACGACCTCTTACCAAGTGCAATTCTTATCAAAATGCATCTGGACAATTAGTTAAACATGTTTAGCAATCAAACTTTGAGTAATTCAACCTGTAATCCAAGTTTACTCATAGTAAAAATTCTGACTTGAAGTAAAAAATAGATTCCATGGAGCCAACTTCAACAATGCATAGCCAACTACTCGAGGACCTTTATGATGCAATCTTAGATTCTTTAGAAAGTTGAATGATCAATCTTGACAATTTCCTTTGAAAGTTTTCATTTGGATGATTGAGAATAAAGTTATATCAATTTGAAATCATGAAAAACACACAGATTATTTGTACTTAGAAAAATTCTAAGTGTTGAGCTTCAAAATGAGCTATAATGTCTTGCAAACTTACAAGCCTTTCCACTCAGAATTTGATCTTGATCCTTGAAGATGAAATGAAGTAGACTCTTCAAATTGAATTGTGGAATTAAGATCACTAATAAATCATAAAAATTGAAAGAGTTATGGTCTTTGGAAGAAGATGAACAAATTTAGGGAAATTCACAAAAGACCTATAATCTTTTCAATTCTTTAATGACTTTCCAAACATTTTCAAGCCTAGCACATTGAAACAAAGTTCTAGTAGACATACCAAATATTATCGTAGAAAAGTAATGAGATCAAGGATATAAAAATTGACAAAGTTATGCTCCTTTGAAGTCACACAAGAAAATTTGATAGCTTTTTCAAAGGACTTGTAATCTTCTTCAACCATTAATGATCTTCCATTCAAATTAGCCTTAAACCATTAAACATAACTTGTTAAGGAACCTTTAAAGAGAATTATGGTTTTGGAATTAATAAAAAATCTCAACAAATGAGCAAGATATGGTCCTTGGAAGTCAACACACCCTAGATCAAAGAGTGCCAAAATGACTTGGAACCCCTTTCAACTTTTGATGATTTTTCTTGCACAATTGGATCTTGTCATGTGAAGAGAAGTTGTTGTAGATGATGGTAAGAAGCCATAGCAAAAATAACCAACTCAAAATATTGAAAATTGAGAGGTTTATTCACTTGTGATCACTGAATCAAGCCCTTGCCCAATTAGGTCAAACTTGTTGAACCAACATTAAATCTTTTGAACTTTCTTTGCAAAATAGAGCATGATGGATCACATTAGACCTTAAAATGATGTTGTCTTGAAGAACACTCAAAGTTGGAGCTTAAGTCTCAATGAAACTTATTGAAGAAGGAATGGAAATAAACACATGAACCTGTGAATCTTCTTGATTAATACCACCAACAACTTTGAAGAAAACTTGACCTAAATAAGATGAGAGAGCTCTTTGAACCAAAAAATTTGATATCATAGACATAGCCTTGAAGCTCAAGCTCTTGCAATCCATTTAAAAACCAATTTACTTAGGACTATCCCTCAAAACCCTAGGTTAGATGGTGAGATGGATGCAATTGTGTCATCACCTACAATATGAACATTCAAAGAAACATATATACATATCTTCACGTTAGTTAAAAGAACACATGTTCAAGATACACAATTTAAGGTGCTTGGTGATCCCTCAAGAGCAAACTTAAAGATAGGATAAAGTAGAAAGGGAGAACCGACCCTAATGTATGATCTTGATGTATTGATAATGTGAGATGATGAGGGATCTTAGGGGCAAAAATTGGGTTATAACAGCAGATATGGAGTTCATAGCAGAATTATTACAAATAATGGGTCTAACTTGAACAACAAAATAATGAAGGAATCGTGTGATGATTTTAAGATTAAGCATCATAATTTATCACCTTACCGACCCAAGATGAACAGAGCCATTGAAGCTACCAATAAAAATATAAAGAAGATCATTTAGAAAATGGTGAAGACTTATAAAGATTGGCACAAAATTCTTCCCTTCTCTCTATATGGATATCGTACCTCAGTACGTACTTCGACAGATATAACTCATTTTTCTCTTGTTTATGGGATGAAGGTTGTACTCCCTGTTGAAGTGGAGATTACATCACTATGAGTCCTAATGGAAACCAAGCTTGAAGAAACGGAATGGGTTCAAACATGACTTGATCAGATCAACCTTATCGAAGAAAAATGCTTAACAACTTTATGCCATGCTCAGTTATACTAGAAGCGCATGAAGAAATCATTCGATAAAAAGGTCTGTCCTCGAGTGTTCAAAGAAGGAGATATGGTTCTCAAGAAGATTATGCTACCTCTTATAGATTCACTTGGTAAATGGACACCAAACTACGAAGGTCCATATGTATTTAAAATAGCATTCTCTAGAAGAGCTCTTATCCTTATAACAATGGATGGGGAAGAACTATCGCATCCGCTAAACTCTGACGCAGTAAAAAAATACTATGTATAAAAGGCCTGAAAAGTCAAAACCCTAAACAGGAGACTTAGGAAAAAAGGGGGTCCCAGTGGATTGAAAACCCTAAAGGGAGATCCAGGCAAAAATTAGGGACATATAAGCAAAATCATCATCCCGGTGGATTGAAAACCCGAAAGGGTGATCCAGGAAAAAGTTAGGGATTTTGTTCAAAAAATGAAAAAATTGACTGCGGTTAGAGAATTCACTACTACGACTATGAGTAAGGTGAAGGATTGATCTAAATCAACTTACTTAGAAGCAAAGGCGATGGAAGTTATCAAAGGATGTTGGAGAACTAGTTTCGTAACCGACAAAGAATATTTGAGTCGCCACCATTACTTTTTATCCTAAGGATGGGAAAGAACGAACAACTGTAATTGTTTAGAGATTCTAAGCTTGTGAGTTAGTTAGAGGAAGGAAAGGTGTTAGGCACCCTTCATCTCCCTTGTTCTCAAGGGGCTCATTTTCTATGTCTAAGGGTAGATCGGGGAATTTCTACTTAAAAGTTATTATTTCCATGAATTTGAGAAAAGAATTTAGTTTTTTAGTTATGAACTCGCCTTGATTTTAACCGCGTGCCTACGTATCTCCTTGCGAAGAATCAGAGTCCAAATTCATAGTTCGTATGTGTTTAGTTATTTTTTTATGGTTTGTGGAAATATTTTAGAATTATCCTTGAACCTTGTATGGGTTTAAAAATAGCGTAGATGTAGACGAAGTTCTCAGTTAATATAGAAAATATATCTCTAACCCTTTTTGAAAATAAAGTTGAATTTGAAATTATGTTAGTAGAAAAATATTAAATTTGGTGGGTTAGCTGTCTTAAATGCATGATGCAAATTGGAAAAAAAGTTTGAATGGCGAAAAAAATATTTAATGAATTAATAAAAAGGGTTAGTATTTTGAAAATAGTAAATAAATAACTATTTTCTTATTATTAGGAAAATATTAGATTTTTCAATAATAGTCAAATATTTATTTATCACCACGATTGTTTTATGACAAAATGCAAAAAAAAATATTTTAATGCAAAATGATTAAAAAAATGATATGAGAAGAAAATTAATAATTATATATAATATATAAATTTTAAAAAATAAAAAATTAAATAAAACAAAAAATAAAATAAATAAATAAAATAAATAAATAATTTAATTAAACAAAAGGGGGTGTATTTTTAGTTCAGGTAGTAAAATAGGGGGTTGAAGTAGCAAGGCTTAAGCCTAATAAGAGTTTTAAGCCCAATTATGCAAAGGGGGTACAATCTTGGTTGAGCTAAATAATTTGGGGTGCGGATAGAACAGGTATGGCCTATGATAATTGTTGAGAGTCCATATGGACGTTGTGTGGTGAAGCCTATGGCATTACGATGAGGCATCACAAATCGGGGGCGTTTGATTCAGATTAAATGGCCACCAGAGGTAAACTCTGAGGCATTGATCTGAAGTATAACAAACGGAGGGAATGGATTAAACATTGACTGAGGCATAGTGTGGGGGAGTGTAGCGTAGATCTAGGAATCAACAATAACAATATCAAATTTTATGCAAGCTAAGTCATTTTTTTAACTTCCTTGTCGTGATATTGGTAGTCTTTATCCCTCCAATTCTGTTTATGCTCTCTCTAATATCTCTCCTTTTGTTGATGCAGGTACAGAGGCACTATGGTTTTGAATTTGAAGCTACCAAGATCAAGCTTGAATCTTCCCTTTATCTCTGATTTCCTTCTCCAAAATCCTCCCCCTTTTCACAGTTTTAGGTCTTAGTATTTATACTCTTAGGATTAGATTGAATTAGGAAATTATTTAGGTTAATTTGTTATTACAAATTAGTTTAATTGTTGGTTGAGATTAGATTTAATCAAATGTAATCTTTGATTGATTTTAGATTTAGGGTTTCCAACTGATTCATGTACTTGGACAAATTTGTATGTAAATTCATAATCATTATCAATAAAATTTCGTTTTTGGCAAGATTTGATTCAAATTTTGCATATCAAAATTGGGCTTTAGGGTTGTAGATCTCGAACTGGGTGGATGCGTCATTGCAAGGCAACTCAGGGTGTCAAACCCTAATTGACCTGGTCAACCATTTCATAAAAAATAAAAATTAAAGTAAATATTTAATATGAGACAAAAAAAGGCAAAAATACTAGTGTTGGCCTCTAGTCAACGAAATATTACATAAATGAGATAAATAATAAAATAATGTTTCTGTTAAAAATAAATAATAGCAATGTGATTTAAACAAAATATAATTTAAATGATAATAAATAATATCTAATTAGAAAAAAAGAAAAAAATGGAAATAAATAGATTGTTGACTTAGTCCACCAAATTAATAAGTGAAATAAAAATACTAAATGACATATAAAATGAAGATACCTAAAAATGTAAATAATTTGCCATTAGTTTAATAAAGAGAAAATTGTATCTCTTGAAACTCATCCATAAGAAAAAGAAACAATTAAAATTTAAAATTAAACTATTTATTAATATAAAACAAACAAAAATTAAATGTTAGTACATAAATATATAAATAAGACCAAAGTTAATTTTGAATTTTCAAGTTATGTTAATTTGACTGTGAAAAATAAAGTGGGTAAATTTGAGGTATGTCAGCTGCCTCTATTTAATTACTCTTCGATTGAAGGTACGAGAATACAAAGGTCTCGCATATTCGGATAAGAGGGTTATTAAATAATGGAAGACCTCAAGATTTTAACAAAAGATTTAAAAAAGATACTGTAACATAAACTAAAACAATGAACTATATTGCAGAAAATAGATAACTTATTGTTGCTTCGTTATTAACGCAATGAGTTATATTTCATACTCTCGTATACCTACTACAACCTAGAGAGTAAATGATATGGGTTTGAAAATATCTTACTAACGCTTTGAGACTAACATAGTAAGTTATACCATAGACTTGCATATTTATTACGACCTAGAGGATAAATACCACAAGCTTGATAATTCATCGTTTCTCATAAAGTGATACAATGAATTATATCGCATATTTTAACATACCTACCGTAACCTAGGGGATAGATAACACGAATTTTAAAAAATAAATAACTTACTAAAGCTTCGAAACTAACATAGTAAGTTATATTGCAGATTTGCATATTTATCACAACCTAGGGGATAAATAATGCGGGTTCAATGTTTGAATTTGAGTTTGAAAATTGAGCTTTTAGATGACTAAACGAAAGATATAAATCATAGATATATCGCTTAGTGAAGTTCTAATCTACCGGTTGTGTTTCTTTTCAACCAAGGTATGTGTTGTTCATGATGTAACCAGTGCTTAAGGTTTCAAATTTTTGGTTCACATAGATAAGTTAGCTTGTAATAGGTCCCAAGATATTTCACAGTATTCCTGGCCTAGGTAGTTTGAAAATGCAATGCATGATATATATATATATATATATATATATATATATATATATATATATATATATATATATATATATATATATATATATATATATATATATATATATATATATATATATATATATATATATATATATATATATATATATATATATATATATATATATGATGCCTAAAATTGATATGATACCCAATGATGATGTTATTGACATGATACCCAAGTGTTTCATATGCATATGCACTAAGTGTTTTGTACCAATTAGGCATGGAAAATAAACCCGCCCCCGCCGGGCCCCGGCCGCCCCCGCTCCGAAATTAGCGGGGAAAACCCAGTTTAACCGAGGGCGGGTGCGGGTGCGGGGAAAATCGGATTTTTATTTACGGGTACGAGGCGGGTGATGCTAGTACCCACCCTGCATCCGCACCCGCCAACTAAATTTAATTTATTTCATTTATTTTTTAATAGTTTTATTACTCATTTACACTTTTTAATGTTATAATATCATGTTTATTAGAATTATTTTTATTTTTTTAAAATACAATTTAAAAATTAGCACCGATCGGGTTTGGGGGCGCGGGCGGGCCTAGGTCTGAGTGACGGGTGCGGGTCTGGGTGTGCTTAAACCCCCCCCCCCCCCCCCCCCCCCGCTGCCATCCTTAGTACCAAGTGTTTTGTAAACGTTTTTGATAATCCCCTCCTTTTAAACCATTGGGTTTTATAGTTCACCAACTTCCCAATAATGTTTGTTGTTTGGCTGTGGTGTCTCCAAGTTGATTTGAATCTCGATATATCATGGTGAACAATACCAATGTGTTGTTGAACATCGTATCGCATGCGCAGGTGTAGGCGTGGATTTCTTTTGACGTTTTTCTAACCAAAATACTTTTTGATTCTTTGTCAAAGGCTTTTATTTTTGTGTAAAATCCCCAAAATAATTTCAGCGCGGTGTGTATAAGAAATTATCGTAGTATTTTGCAAACAAGTCGGAAAAAGAAAACATAATTGAACAATATTTGAAAAGATTGAAATATGAATTGTATTATTAATGAAAATGCCTTTGAACAAGCAAAAGTACAAGATGCAACTCCTAAAAAAAGGTTATTTATAAAAAGTTTAACAAGATTTGAAAATGGCAATGAAAATGATAATTGATACTACTATTTCTCCAATGTCCTTTGATAACTCCAATCTCCTTTTATTTTGAGTCAGATGATTTACATTAATCCTTCTCCCCCATAGTCATAGTAGTGAATTCTCAAATCGCAGTATATTTGTTCATTTTTCGAATAAGATCTCTAACTTTTGCCTGGATCGCCCTTTCAGGTTTTCAATCCACCAGGATAATGATTTTGTTTATATGTCCCTATTTTTTGCATGGATCGCCCTTTAGGGTTTTCAATCCACCGGAATTCCCCTTTTTTCCTAAGTCGCCCGTTTAGAGTTTCGACTTAGCGGGCCTTTTATACATCGTATTTTTTTACTGCATCGGAGTTTAATGGATGTGGTTATTCTTCCCCATTCATTGTTGTGAGGATAAGAGCTCCTCTAGAGAATGTTGTTTTAACTACATATAGATCTTCATATTTAGGTGTCCATTTACCACGTGAATCTAGATGAGGTACGGGAATCTTCTTGAGAACCAGATCTCCTTCTTTGAACACTCGAGGATAGACGTTTTTATCGAATGTTTTCTTCATCTTCTTCTATTATAATTGACCGTGACATAAATCTGTTAAGCATTTTTCATCGATAAGGTTGAGTTGATCAAGCGTGTTTGAACCCATTATGATTTTTCAAGCTTGGTTTCCATTAAGACTCGTAGTGACAAAATCTCTACTTAAATAAGGAGTACATCATATGTGCCATAAACAAGAGAAAAAGGAGTTGCACTAGTCGAAGTACGTACTGAGGCACGATAGCCATGAAGAGCAAAGGGAAGCATTTCGTGCCAATCTTTATACGTCTTTACCATTTTCTAAATGATTTTATTGATATTTTTATTGGCAGCTTCGACGGCCTCGTTCATCTTGGGTTGGAAAGGTGATGAATTATGATGCTCAATCTTGAAATCATCGCACAATTCCTTCATCATTTTATTATTCAAGTTGGACCCATTGTCTATAATAATTCTGCTAGGGACCCCATACCTGCATATGATTTTCTGCTTGATAAATCGAGTGACCACTTACTTGGTGACATTTGCATAAGACGCAGCTTCTAACCACTTGGTAAAATAACCAATGGCGACTAGTATGAATTGTTGTCCATTAGAAGCTTTCGGTTTGATAATTCCTATCATATTAATTCCGTGCATCGAGAATGGCCATGGTGAACTTAGGACAATGAGAAGAGTTGGTGGTATATGCACCTTGTCAGTGTAGATTTGGCACTTATGGCATGTCTTCATATAATGGTAGAAGTCAACTTCCATTGTCAACCAATAATAACCTTCTCTTGATATTTTCCAAGACATGGCATGTCCATTTGTATGAGTCCCGATGGTTCCTTTATGGATCTCTTTCATGAGTGTATCTGCTTCATGATTCTCCACGTACGTGAGTAACACCATAGCATAGTTTATTTTGTACAATGCATCAGCATTTAAGAAGAACTTTTAAGCTAGCTTTCGTAGAGTTTATTATCTATGATTTGAGGCACCTTTTGGATATTCTTGTTTTCCCAGATATCTTTTCATATCATATAATCAAGGTTTATCATCTGGTTCTTCTTCAACTATGAGACATTATGATGGTTCTTTAAAATGTGTGATCGTGATGTGCGGTTCGTGATTAGGCTAAATTACTTTGAACATGGAAAACAAAGTTGCCAAGGCGTCTGCCATCTGATTTTCTTCTCGGTGAATATGAGAGAAGGTGATCTTTATGAATTATGTAGCTAACTTCAAAACATAATCCCGATATGGAATTAATTTGGGATGTCGAGTATCCCATTCACTGTTGACTTGGTATATTACTAACACTGAGTCTCCATATACTTCGCGGTATTTGATCCTTAGGTCTATAGCAGCTTCTAGACCCAAGATGCAAGCTGTGTATTCAGCAATATTGTCGGTGCAATCAAAACAAAGTCTCGTAGTATAAGGTTTGTGAAAGTTATTTGGAGAAGTCAATACAACCCCAATAGTACGTTTGAAGCACCGTCAAATGTGAGTGTCCATCGTGCCCCCAGTTCACGTCCTTCGTTGGGCCCTAGTATTTCATAGTCACCAATAACCATGATTTCTTCGTCTGGAAAGTCAAATTTCATTGGTTGATATTCTGCCAATGGTTGATGAACCAGATGGTCAGTCAATACACTACCTTTGATGGCCTTTTGAGTCACATATTGGATGTCGTATTCAGACAACAACATTTGTCATCTAGCAATTCTTCTTATAAGAGAGGGCTTTTCAAACACATACTTCAAAGGATCCATTCTTGCAATTAACCACGTGGTTTGAGTTATATATATTGTCTCGGTAGTTTAGTATCCTAGGCTAGGGCACAATAAGTTTTCTCAAGGAGTGAGTATCGGGTTTTGCAGTCAGTAAATTTCTTGCTTATGTAGTAGATGGCATGATCTTTTATACTTGTTTCGTTGTTGTTATACCCCAATTTTTGCCCATAAGATCCTCTAATTATCTCATGACATCAATACATCAAGATTATACATTAGGGTTGGTTCTCTTTTCTACTTCCTCCTATCTTTAAGTTTGCTCTTGAGGGATCACTAAGCACCTTGAATTGTGTATCTTTTACATGTGTATCTTATGTTGATTAACTCTTAACTAACACCAAAAATATGTATATATGTTTCTTTGGATGTTTATATTGTAGGTGATGACACAATTGCATCCATCTCACCATTTAACCTAGAGTTTGAGGGATAGTCCTCAGTCAAATGGTTGTTCAATGAAGTCCAGGAGTTTGAGCTTCAAATCTATGTTGATGACATAACAATTATTTGGTTTAAATAACTCTTTCAATTACATTTAAGGTCAAGCTTGTCTCAAAGAGAATGGTTGGATCCACCAAGAAGATTCATAGGTTCATGTGCTTATTTCCATGCCTTATTCAACAAGTTTCATTGAGACTTAAGCTCCATATTTCAGTGTGCTCCAAGATAACATCATTTTAAGGTCTAAATGTGATCCATCATACTCTATTTTTTTAAATAAAGTTCAAAAGATTCAAGGTTGATTCAACAAGTTTAACCTAATTGAACAAGTACTTGATTCAGTGATCACATGTGCATAACTCTCTCAATTTTAAACATTTTAAGTTGGTTATTTTTACTATGAATTCTTATCATAATCTACAACAACTTCTTTTTACATGTCAAGATCCATTTATGCTTTGAAAGTCATCAAAAGTTGAAAATGGGTAACAAGTTATTTTGGTACTCTCTGAGTGAGGTTGGGTTGACTTTCAAAGACTATATCTTTCTCATTATTCGAGATTTTAGTTTGATTCCAAACCCATGATTCTCTTTGAAGAGTCCTTAATAACTTCTCTTCAAGGATCTAAAGCTAATTTTGAATGGAAAACCATTTAAGTTTGAACAGGATTACAAGTCCTTTGGAAAAGCTATAGAATTCTCTTGTGTGACTTCAAAGGATCATAACTATGTCATATTTTATCTCCTTGAGCTCATTCTTTTTTCACAATAAACTTGAGGATGTCTACTACAACTTTTCTTCAAGGTGAAAGGCTTGAAAAGATATGGAAAGTCTTTAAAGAATTGAAAAGATTATAGGTCATTTGTGGATTTCTCCTAATTTGTTCATCATCTTCCAAAGACTATAAATCTTTTAATTTTTATTATTTTTGAATGATCTAAATTCCACAATTGATATTTAAGGGTCTAGTTCATTTCATCTTCTTGGATCAAGAGTTAATTTTGTGTGTAAGAGCTTGTAACTTTGAAGAATATTATAGGTCATTTTGAAGTTCTATACTTAGAAATTTTTCTAAGTATGAGAATCTGTGTGTTTTTCATGAATTCAAATAATCATAATTTTTTTATCAAGCATCCAAAAGAAAACTTTCAAAGCATATTGTCAAGTTTGATCATTCATCTTTCCAAAGAATCCAAGATTATACCATAAAGGTCCCTGACCTGCTTGCACCATGGTTGCAAAGTTGGTACCTTGAAACAGAAACTTCCTCACTAAGTCAGACTGAATTTTCCATAATATGCTCTCTAATCACCAAATTTGTGCGTGTTTTTTATTTAAACATGATTAACAAACTTGCTCAGACGTGTTTAAGCCTCAAAACGCAAGAATTGGATGAGTTTTAGGTGGATTAGAGTCACACTTTCTCACTTTCGATTTCTGTGGTTTCCCTCCAAACCTCACTATTTCTTTTAATTCTCATCACCATTCACTCTCCTATAGATAGAATACCACTCTTTATTTATTTTTAAAGCTTTAGAGAGCCACAATCACTCTGCCAAAGTTCATACGAAGCTTGGAAATTTGAAAATTCATTTCATAATTTCAAGCCTTCTCACCTTAAATTCTCTTCTGATTCTTCTCAACTCTTATACAAACTCTCAATCACCTAAACCAAGTAATTCGAGCCATGAATCAAGCCACAAAAGTTAAGTTTCATAGCCATTTTCTTGAGCTTAGTTTAGGTGGAATTCTTAACCAAATTGATCCAAATAAGTTACTAATATGTAGTTTTTCTTCCTCTGAGTCTCATGCTTCTTTTAGTTTCCGTTTTCATTAAGAATTGAGCATTTAATTTCAAAACTCGTTTTCACATTTTGCTCTATGTAATACGGTAGGAGAATTGATTGTTATACTGGTTTTGCGTTTGTTTTTGCAAATGTTGCAGTAAGCAAGAGTCGCCACCGACTTTTCTTTTATCCAACAAAGGAAAGGGTGAAAAGAACAGAAAAAGACCTTTCGAGATTATTTCTGAGTAAGGGGGTAGACTATGGAAAGGGAATTGTTATCACCCTTTCCATCTATAGTTATTTATGGGCTCTTAGTTGCTAGCTCATTTGAAATTGCCTTGTGTTTGTGTGTTTAAAAAAGTATTTTGAAAATACGCCTTAGTGCGGCAAACTTTGTAATGTTTCTCGTGTCGTGGAGAACGAATAAAAAGGTTTTTGTCTTTAGAAATATTTTAGAAAAGGAGGTGTATGTGTGGAAAAATGTTTTGTTTGAGCAAGCGACTAAGAAATATCTACCTACTTGAAAAGGTTTGTTCTTTTCCTCTTTTCCTTTAGACAGTGCTATCCTACTATTAGTGAGTAGGTAGCCCTATCATTGGATGTTTGAGGGACAATTGAGGGTCTTCGTACGGTCACAAAGGCAACTAGCAAGATACCTTAGTAATCACTCTATGGTTTTAAGATCATTTTACCGAGGAAACATCGAAAGGGTCATCGAGAGACTTATGATCTTTTTAAACCAACGGGTAGCCACTAAAATCTCTTACATTCGAGAATTGTGACCATTTTATTCCGAAGGCAACTAAAGTATAAATACCCTAGAGGTGCACAAGTGTGAGTGTGTTGTACTCAGTTATTTTTCTTTGATGTTAGATTTGCTAACGCTTGCTTTTAGTCTTATCATGCAATCCTATTAAGCATACATCTAACAGTTAATATATGTACAGGAATTTAAAGTGTAGAATTTAAAACCTAACTATTACATGGCTTCAGGGAGGGGGGATAATTACAAGTCCAAAACTTGGGGGGATAAAGCAATAAAAGTAAAATCATAGTTAAGTCTATTACTTCCTAGTAAGCAGATACAATAATATGAAATAAGTGTGAAAGTAAATAAGTGCACGCGAAATGGAAATGATGTCTAAACGCTAAGAAAATTTCTAAGTAAAAGAAAATCTTTTTGTTGTTTATTTATTTGGAAAATAATTAATCACATTAAATCTAATTAATTAAAAAATAAAATAAAATTATTAATTAAAATTAATTCTAAAATAAATCTAACATTTTTGGCATTTTTTATTATTGAGAAAAAAAATTGAAATGATTAAATCTAAGTTCTAATTGATTTTTAATTACTTGAAATAAATCAAAATATAATTAATTAACTTGCACAAATTAAATTAAATTATATATAAAAAAACCTAAATCTATTTTTTTAAAAATTTTTTTTATTTTATGATTAAATAAAAATGATTTTGAAAAAGTAAATATAAAAAGAAGTAAATAAAGAAATTTGGCGTTAGTTTTGGCTAAAGGTCTCTGAATTTTGCGTTTCGAAACCAAGCTTTCGATCGGGGTTGAGAATGGCATCTCATAAACCAGGCCTCAAAACTTACATGCTTCACGTCCAACATGCTCTATATACGACTACAAACATGTATACAAATGTCAAATGGATTAAGAAATGTAGATTAACAAGATTAGATCTAAATAAACTATACCGAACAGTGTGACTTGTATGGACAACTCGGGCGCACTCCAGGCCAAGGTGAGGAATGTAAATGACTCCTAAGGACCCAGTAGTGCAAAGATGGCACGAGATTAGATGGAGGAAAGCTGGAGATCAGGTTTTCAATTTTCACAACTTTTGAACGATTTTGAGAATTTTGAGAGAACTTTGTGAAGAGCTTTTTGGAGAGTAATTTCGTGCTGCTTTGATAGGCAATGTGTGTGTGTTTTGATTGCACTTTGGCTTTGTATTTATAGAGGAACAAGATGTCTCCACTAATATGGCAAGAATCAAACCATCAAACCATGTTTAAACCAAAATCAAACCAATTGAAAACATGCCTTTTTTTAATTATTCTCTTATTATTCTTAACATACAATGAACCTGGGCCTATGCCATGTATTTCCACGAATTCTTAGGCCCAATATTGATTCAAAACATCAGCCCATGTGTCCAAACCATTTATCTATTATTTTATGTATTTTATTTTGTATTTATTTGAATAAAAACAAAAATAAATATGAATAAAATATAGAAAAATGAAAATCAAAGTGAGGGTGAATTTGGGAGTCCTTTAGTAAGTCATAAGCATATTTGAATCTCAAAAAATATGTCTATAAACTTAAAAATGCATTTTTGCTCAAAGTTGACTTTTTTGCATTTTCACCTATTTTCCCAATTTTCACTGGTAATAACTTTCTCAATTTTAATCTTTTGAAGAGGATCTTGGACTTTTTAGAAATATCAAGATTTCCCCTACAATATCTATGTTGACCATTTTTTCATTTGGAGGATTTATCTTGTGGAAACTTACCTTGATAAGAAATGCCTTTTTGTTGATTTTCAAAAAGACTTGTAATGTATTGGCTCATATCTTTCAAATGAAGTATTTTTTGGAGTTGAGATTAAAAACATAGTTGTAGAGGATTGTGTTCTATTAAAAATTATCTTTTTTTGGGGCAAAATGGATGAAGCATGTGAAAGTTATGCTTGGTCAAAGTTCAGTTGACTTTCTCTAGGAAACCCTAATTTTGCATTTTTGGATTCTTGATGATTTGAGAGTATTCCTTGAGGAATAATGATCAACCCTTAATCAAATGATCGATATCACTTCAAAATATTGATGTTGACCAAAAATCTTGAAGTTTAACTGTATATTGACAGCAGTTGACTTTTAACCTAATATAGTTGACTTCTAGTTATCTGAGCAATTAATTGAGCAAACTTGTAATGCAATGCATGAAAATTGGCATGAGCATTCTTTGGGACATTTTAGGGACCATGGAAATCACTTGAAGCCTTTGCAACACAAAATTCTTTTTGAGAAGTGAAACCCTAGTTGGAAGTCCATTACTTAGGAGGAGATAGTGAAACCCTAATTGGAAGTGAAACCCTGAGGACCTCTATGAGCACGTCTTGAATAAAATGAGAGGGAAATTTTTTGGGTACAACAGCTGCCCCTGTTCAATATTCTTAAACCTGAGGATTTAGATTGGCTTGTCTTCCTTTCATGATCTGAAGGTGGAAGATGATTGAACACTAAAGTGCCCATAAATTTGCACTCGCCTATGTGTAAAGCGATGTTGTTGGTTGATGATATCGGGAATGGGCTTACAGATTCTATTTGGAGAAGATGACGGAGATTCATCAGAGATGGGCTTATAGAATCCATCCAAAATAAATACTAACTTCGAATTGGAAGAAACATCGGAATAAATCTTTGGTCGATTTACTTTGAGCCATAAGAGGCCTTTTTATGGGGAATCCTGTTCTTTTTGTTTGAGAAGGACTCTGTTGGGGAATGTTGATTTCTGTTTAGGAAATAGAGTCTAGGAGCTGTAGTTGTCCATTACTCTACCGGGAGTTATCTCTTGACTGGGGAGATGAAAGTTAGTCGTTATCTGGTCAAAATCCAGGCTTCAGAGTGACTTGCTGAGGATAATAAAGTTGATTATTATCTGGTCATATTCCAGGCTTCACTGCGACTTAATGGGGTATATGAAATTAACTATTATCTAGTCAGTTTCAAAGCTTCGTAGTAATTTGCTTAAGGTCAAACTGTTATCTGGTCGAAATCCAGGCTTCACAATGACTTAGACAAAAGGATGAAGTTGATTGCTATCTGGTCGAATTCCAAGCTTCACAACAACTTACTGAAATTAATTTGTTATCTGGTCGGATTCCAGGCTTCGCAAAAAATGAAGTTAAAATGTTATCTGGTCGTATTCCAGGCTTCGCAACAACTTAGATGAAATGAACTACTATTTGGTCGAATTCCAGGATTTGTAGCAACTTAAACTGTCATCTGGTTAAAATCCAGGCTTCACAATAATTAAAGAAGTTAATTGTTATCTGGCCGCATTCCAGGCTTCGTAGCAACTTAAACTGTTATCTGGTCGAAATCCAGGCTTCACAGTAATTGAAGAAGTGAACTACTATCTGGTCGGATTCCAGGCTTCGTGGCAACTTAAACTATTATCTGGTTAAAATACAGGCTTCACAGTAATTGAAGAAGTTAACTGTTATCTGGTCGTATTCCAGGCTTCGCAACAACTTAAACTATTATCTGGTTGAAATCCATGCTTCATAGTAATTGAAGAAGTTAACTGTTATCTGGTCGTATTCCAGGCTTCGCAGCAACTTAAATTGTTATCTGGTCGAAATCTAGGCTTCACAGTAATTGAAGAAGTTAACTGTTATATGTTCGTATTCCAGGCTTCGCAGCAACTTAAATTGTTATCTGGTCCAAATCCAGACTTCACAGTAATTGAAGAAGTAAACTATTATCTGGTCAGATTCCAAGCTTCGTACCGACTTAAATTGTTATGTAGTCAAAATCCAGGCTTCACGGTAATTGAAGAAGTTAACTGTTATCTGGTCGTATTCCAGGCTTCATAGCAACTTAAATTGTTATCTGGTTGAAATCCATGCTTCACAGTAATTGAAGAAGTTAACTATTATATGGTCGTATTCCGGGTTTCACAGCAACGTAAACTGTTATCTAGTCAAAATCCAGGCGTCACAGTAATTAAAGAAGTTAACTGTTATCTGGTCATATTCCAGGCTTTGTAGCAACTTAAACTGTTATCTGGTCGAAATCCAGGCTTCACAGTTATTTGAGTTGTTATCTTAGATAGTTGCCCCATCTTGTTTCAGGAATTAACTTGGAACCATGCTTTTATTGGTTGTTGAGATAGTTGCCCTCTCTGGTTTCAGGAATGAATCTCTTAACCCGGTCTAGTAGATAGTCGCCCCGTCTTGTTTCAGGAATTAATCTACAATCAGTTGTTCACAGATAGTCGCCCAGTCTGGTTTCAGGAATTAATTTGGAACTATTGAAAACCGTTGATGATATTCGTCTGTGGATCCTTCTTAAAAAGGTAAAGAGTTAGTTGTATGCAATATCATGATGCATGAAATGCATTGGGTAATGATGTTCTCAAAATAAATGAGATTGTGTTATATGTATTTGTATGTATATGCTATGACTTTTGTAAAATGATGTATGAATGCAATATGTGAATGTATCATATGTTCTTTGCAGTGTCATTGAACTAGGGAAAATAAATCCCTAATTGTTGTTGGGGATGAAGAGTATGTGTATCTTTGATCTTCTGGGGATTGTTTCCGCTGGGGACTCCTGCTTTCTTGTTTGAGGAAACTCCACTGGGGAACATTGAATTCTTTCTTTTTTCTTGACGAAACTCTGTTGGAGAGTGTTAATTCCTGCTTGGGGATAAGATTTTAAGAATGTTGGTTGTTCATTTCTCTACTGGGGAGTTTATACCCTGACTAGGGATAAAAAAGATAAATATTCCTTCTGACTCGCTTGGGGAGGATAACATTGACTGACATCTGGTCCAGTTTCAGGTTCCGTAGCAACTCCCTGGGGATAGTGACGACTTCACTGGGGAAGGGAGTTTTGCTGGTGACTTGTGACCGTCTGAGGAAAAGACTCAAGCTGGGGAGATTGGACCTCATTGGGGAAATAAACCATGTTGTAGAAATAAACCATGTTTATGGAAGTCTGGACACCGCTGGGAAATAAACCCTGCTAATGGAGATATATCCTACTAAGGGAAATTCTTCACTGAGGTGAATGAACTCTGCGGAGAGAAGTATTCTACAAGGGTTTTACAGTTTTGAAAACTCAACTGGAGAAGAATTCCCATAAACTATAATGATTGTGATCCTGTAGATAATCAATATTACTGGGAGGAAGCCTTCACTCCTTCATCTACCAGAGTGATTTGTTGGGAAAATTGTGAGAAATGTATGAACTTTGCGAAGATTACCATGTAGGGATAAACCTCCTGAAGTGGCTCTATGGGGATCCGTGGAGACTTGAACATACCTATACTTCTAGAGCCCTTGGTGAATGTTGACTAGGGTGATAAGTCTTCTACTGATAGACAAGTGACGAGATGATGGGACATATTCGTACGCTTTAATCTCTAACTTTTTCCTGGACTGTCCTTTCAGATTTTCAGTCCACTAGGATACCCTTTTTTTCCCAAGCCACCTTTTCAGGTTTTCGACTTGCCGGGTGTACAATTTTATTTATATATCCCTAATTTTTACTGAACTCTTTTGGTTCGCCGGGATGCCCTTATTTTTTCTTAGGACAGTCAACCTAGCGGGACTTTTTTTTCATGCATAGTATTTTCTGGCTATGTCCGCATTCACAGGGTGCGGAGAATGGTCACTGTCCATAGTAGTAAGTGTTGTAGCACTACCATAAATATGTTTGCTTTATCGCACGTGGCCCTTTGCTGGAACTCATGTTCAATGCCCCAAGTGATTCAGACGAAGGTCTTCCCCTAGCTCTTTGGCACTTTTGAGATATTCCTCAAATCTTGACTCGACTGCCCCCAAATCAGTTAGATACCATGTCATGCCCCTTGATCATAAAAGGATTGTTACTAGAAATGTCTTTCCAGCTGAGGTGATTATGTCCATTGAGAGGATTTTTGTTCATTGAATTTCCGTCATGCGAATTTCTCTATTGTCGAACGATTAGTCATATGCAAACAATGGCATTTAAAGAATGCAAAGCTTATGTCTGTCTTGAAGTTTTGAAAATGCATTTTTAGTAAACAAACAGAATTTTATAAGAATATGAATTCAACTCAAGATTTATAGTAAACGTTACAGGAGTCAGGATACCTTTTGTAACAGTATGCTTTCAAACTAACCCATGCTTCAGCTAGGACTTTTAAGGGTTGTAGCGTGGCCTGGTTCACGGTTTAAGAAACAAAGGACAAAGGCTCAAAATTTATTTATACCCAACACGTTCTTCATGATGTTCTTTAGTCCTATACTTAGTTAATTGTGCGTTTAAATCCTAATTGAGTCTGGAATCTTTTCCATGATATTGCGGTGATGGTTTGGATACTGAAAGTTTAT
Source organism: Vicia faba (assembly GCA_948472305.1). NCBI lineage: Eukaryota > Viridiplantae > Streptophyta > Magnoliopsida > Fabales > Fabaceae > Vicia > Vicia faba. Next base: position 1,463,677,623 of record OX451741.1, read on the forward strand.
TTGAGAAGGCAGTCATCATTTTTTTTGTAATGTTTTTTGTTAAGGATTCGTAACGACTTCTTTTTTTATTTTATGATAACTACCTTTTGCCTGAACTGTTTCTTTTGTGATTGCAGTCAGCGGTATGCCCTAGTTTTTTTTCTTAAGTCTCCTTCCTTCATAAGTTTTGACTTAGCGGGCTTTTCTTTTGAGAGATAATGACTACCTGTTTTAATGATTATGTGGAACCATCACCATCTTTTGTTTTGGAAGGATACCTCTAACATTACTCGTCATGTACGAAGGTAAAGCTTGCGATTGAATGCACCATTGAATTAACTTAGAAACTACTCTGCCCCAGGTTATGATTAAAGGTTTCAATTTGTGTGAAAAAGAAAACTCCTACTTATTAGGCTCAAAGGGGTTGACTAGGGATTATCTTCCTTATAACTCCACTATTTAGGATTTGAAACAAAGCATGTACATCATCAGCAAGGTCTGTTCTAAATCATATTGTAGATATTATGGTATTATTTTCTGCATCCTCCCTCTAAAGGCTTACATCTTTTAATCGAGAGTTGAATATCATAAAAAGGAAGTAAAAGCATAGTTTCAGTATAGTGACGACGAATGGATTAATTCAAGACAAACATATGCAATTCATTAATGGAATAAAAAAGTTTGACATGAAATAAGTGTTCGAACAATTAAAATAAATTACAAAGTTTGAAAATTCTAATAAACAAAAATCTTCTCTATCTGAACTTGTCACTTCAAATGGTGTGCCTTGGATGATAGAAGAATTCAGTCTGGCCATCTTGTGTGAACTCCAACACCCCTTCAGCGATCAAGTCCTGAATCTTATTTTTCAATTCCCAACAGCTATTAGTGTCATGCCCCATATTATTGGAATGATAAGTGCATCTCATATTAGGGTTGTACCGAGGAGAAGCAGTGTTGGGATTCTGAGGAGGATCCTTCAATGTTATCAACTCCATATTCAACATGTGTTGCAATACTTGAGCCGAGGACATGTTGATTTTGGTGAATTGCCTTTGGGGCATGTTCTGTTTACGTTGATTGCCTTGTCGTTGTTATTGCACTGGTGCTAGATTAGAGATTTGCACTTCCCCCACAGATTGGTTGAGATCACTCTTATTACGACCCTTCTGGTCGTACACGATACTGGACTCCTTCTTTCAGTTGTATGATATCTTTTGAGTACTTGAATATGCAGTCCCCTGAATTTCACTGCTCCTGAGTTTATTTTTAACATGTTCCCGCATGAACATGTCACCCAGTTCCCTGTTTGCCAAGAGAGATTGATCATTGAGTAGGCTCTAAGCTCTAGCAATTTGCCCCAGACTGTCGTATTTGTCTTGATGAAGCTTGCTGATGAGAATCCTCAACTCTTCTTGTTCCCGAGCTAAACTTTGGATAAGAGCCATCTGACTACTCATCTGGATTCCCATCCTTTCCATCTCAGCTTGCAGTTGTTCCAACTGGTCATCCATGTTGTCTTCAGGATTTTTCTTGGTCATGTTCCCAACGATGAGTGTTTTCAATTCTTCTTTCCCCTTGGATAGATTTAGGAACATTTCCTCGAACTGAGTATCTTGAGCTTGGAAACCTTTGCCATTCTGTTCGAGAGCCATTTTTCTGCTGAAATAAACAACGAGAAAATGAGAAACCTGTAATGGAAGACCTGTTATGTAATGACATGCATGCAATGTGTTGTACCCCAAAATTTTCCCTCTCATTTTATCAAGATTTCTCCTCACAAGACTCTTTGGACTCCAGATAGGATTAGGCTTTGCTCAGCTCAAGACCTCTCCTTGCACTGATGACCTGAAATTAGGGTTTGAGTTTGCACAGGTATTTTTGGACTTTCAATGCCTAATGTGACTTTCATACTTCATTTTGGACCTATAAGATTTCCCATACCAAGTTTCAAGCCTTGAATCAAATTTTTGCCCAGTCAATTGGACAGTTGACCTAAAAATCAGATGTATTGGGGAAAAAGTCAATTGTAGCTAATTTACAGTCAAACCTCATAATTTTTTATCCACATCAACATTATAGACTCATATGAACCATTTGATCAAGTTTGGACCACAACTCCTCAAGAAATTTGATCAGATCATCAAAAGGGCAAAATGGTCATTTTTAGGGTTTTGACTGTAGAAGGGCAATTTCTGATTTTTCACCTAGCCAGTGGCAAATTGGGTTCAAGCATGGATTCAAGGACTCAATGGCATCATCTTGACCTAATCACAAGGTTCAAAAGATCTCAAATGCATTGGATTGACAAATGAATTTTCCAGTCAACTAATCAAAAATCAATTGTACACTGAAAAGTCAAACTTTGACTATTTGGTCAAAATCAAGTGCCAAGGGTCATTTTTCATCAAGATGTGTCAAAAAATGAAACTTGTTCACCAAGAAACCTGATTTTGAAAATTAGGGTTTAAAATGGAAAATTTTCATAACTTAGAAATTTTCTAAGTTATGAAAATTTCTTATTTTTTCCCCAACTTTTCCCAACTTTTTCACCATGATGCAATTGGATTCAAGCAAAACTTCCAAAATGAAAGTTGTAGTCCTCCAAAAAATCTACAACTTTGATTAACAAAATTTTCCCAAAAGATGCTTGCATCTCAAGTTATGATTTTGTGAACAAGGGTCCATGAAACTTTTAACTTAGTGAAATTTTGCCCTAGTTTAGGCAGGATTTTGACCTATCTTCATGGCAACTTTTCACCTAGTTCCAATTGGAATCTCAAAATACATTTCAAATATGGATTGTAGAGCATGTTATAAGATTTCCAAAATGTCCAAGAACTCTCCAAGATCATTTGTGGTTAGGGAGAATCGAAGGATTGAAAATGGCAAATCATCACTTTTGACCAAGATATTTTGCACCATGTTACAACTTGCAAACTTGTCCTAAGCATGCTTGTACTTGGTTTACAGGTTCTAATATATTCTACACTCAAAAATTGAATGCAAATACAATGGTTAATGGCTTTGTTTTTGTCTTGGAAGCTTTGTACAAAGGTTTAATCCAAAAATGGCATAAAGGTAACGTTGCCACTTTGATAAAGCATGCTTTATGTCAAATTGTTTATCTTGAGCCATGGACCAAGCCTTTTGCTGCAAACAAAGTTCACTAATATCAGGCAAAGTTCACCAACTATGTGCAGCTAGAATACAGGTCTGTACAGGCCTTGGCATTGTCAACTTCAACTTTTGCTTCAAAACCAAGTAACTTGCAAAAGTCCACACATCTCTTGTATCTGTTAAAAACCAAGTCTTGTGCACATTTCAAACAACTTCAACATATTACACCAAGCCAAAAGCACGATTGCCAAGCCTCTCAAACACCCTTAAACACAAAAACACCAAGTTCCTGTCAAAATAGGGCCATACCTGTAGAACCTTGGCCAAATCCAAATCCACTTGTGCGTTTTGCTTGGAATCACTTCAAACACATTCCATACATCCCATCTGAACTATCCAAACCTTTCTCAAGCAACTGTAACTTCATTTTCAAGCTTCACCATTTTTAATTTAAGTTTGCAGGTTGAGTTCTATAGGGACATTCAAGCCATTTCAAAGCAAGTCAAACATTGGGAAAGGTTGAGTGAACTTCAGGCAAGCTAACACGACCTTCAGGCCTCATCCAAAACTCCTACATTGCCATATTCTAACTTGACTGAAACAGGTAATTTTCAAACTTCTATCTCCTTATTTATGAATCATTAGGCTTAGGTTTGTGAAGCAAAAATGTAGCCCTTAATGTCCTTGAACTGTACATATGCATAGCTTGTATTTATATTAACTGAGCTAGGAGAATTTAGATGATGAACATGCTGAGGTTTTTAGGTCAGAAATTAGGGCCAATGAAATTCTCCCTGGTTTCTTAGAGTTAGATCAAGTTTTTTATATGGTTAGAATCATGGTTTAAAGCTCTATAAGTTTCATGTTGTGAGTTTTTGATTTCATGCCAAGAATAGAGAGAACAGATTTGAAGTTGCAGAAGCGCGTGTTTTGGCCAAAGGACAGGGATGAAGCGTGACTTGGGTTGGGCCTGGCTTTGTTCTGCTTTTGACACCCCCATGCTTGCTTTCTGAACCCCCTTGGCCCATTTGTTTTATTTTTGTATATTTTTCATTTCTTTTACATTTTTTGACTTTATTTATTTTTTCTAAATATTAAAAATCACCAAAAATATTCTCTTAATTTTTCACATTTTATTTTATTATTTTTATTATTTTTTGGACATGGGAATAGTTTATTAATAATAATATAACTTATTTTCTTAAATAAAATTTGTGAATAATACAAAAATATTATATATTTTATTATTTTATTATTTATACACGTAAATAATATTTTCTCACACATTTTAATTTTTTAACACTTTTGTATATATTTTTATTTATTTTCTTGTACATAAATAAATAATATAGAATATATTTTCTTAAAACAAAAATTAGGGTTTTCACCCTTTCCAAAAATAATCATTTTCATTTTCTTTTTTTTAAAGACATTAAATAAATTCATTTTTACATACATGAAATAATTACAAAAAAAAAACATTTTGCATATTTATATTTATTCCATATTTAAATATTGTCTATTTATTTATTTGTGCAATACTTCAATTTGGTTGTAATAATAGTTTTAGGGTTTTATTTTGAGCAAATACCCCTATTCAAACTTGTACCCCCTCCCCATAATCATGTTGTAATAGTCTTAGATTTACTTTTACACATTTTATCGCTTTCAAATGCCATGATAGTAAATTAGGGTTTGTATGCAAAGAACAAAAATCAAACAAATAGCATGACTAAACACAAGACAAAAATGCATGAAAAATGACAACATAATGCACACAAGCACCCCTAGGGTTTCATCCACTTGTTGCCTTAAAAATGGCCATGGTATGCATGCTAGGTATCTTGGCAAAATCAAAACAAAAGATCATAGTCCCTCGATGACGCTATCTTGGTTGCCTACAAAAATGATTTAGACCCTCAAAAACTTGCTAAGATACTTAGCACCATTGTTATCATGGTCATATGATGACCCACGCCCGTCCCGTTTAACATCCAAAGATAGGGTTGCTTACCAAATGCAATGGTAAAACAACAATGTCAAAGGAATAAAAATGTGTAGGAAAGATCTTTGAGTAGGGTAGACAACTCCTAGTTACTTGATCAAACTTGCAAACCATCCTTGCTAATTTCAAAAACGCACAACACAATTTCAAAATATTTCCCAACAAACTTTCAAACATTGAAACATTTTTCAAAAGACAAACACCTTTGTATACATTCAAACAAGAATCATTACAAAGGTTGCCTAAACAAAGGCATCTTTTCAAAATACTTTCAAAACCACATACAAAATCACCATTTCAAACAATTGAAAAGCAAAAGCAAGTGATCTAAAACAAGTAACTAAGAGCCCATGGAAAACCATGCATGAAAAGGGTGCTAGCACCTTCCCTTTTCATAATCTACCCCCTGAATCCAAAAACAATCTCAAAGGTATTTCCTGTGCTTTTTTTACCTTTCCTTTTGGATAAAGTAAAAGTCGGTGGTGACTCTTGCTAAACCGAAACATTTGCGAACATAAACGCAAAACCTCAAGTCATTTCTCCCATCGCATCACAGAACTGGCGACTCTGTTGGGGAACAAATAAAAAAAATTGGGGTTACCTTAGGGTTTAGATCACCTTTACATGCTTATCTTGTTTGACTTGATTGCTTTACATTTGGTTCTATTGTTTGGGTTTGAATCCTCTACCCGGATTTGGGAAACATTCATAGGTAAATAGCAATACGATGTGGAAACTGTGTGGGGTATACCGACATGGTTGAAGCAATAGCTATATTAGTGCGACATATTTGTGGGTACCGGTAGCCTTTGAGTCAATCAAAGAGAATACGGGACCGCTGAGTGATGTCATGAAGCACTAATGGACTTTTAGAACCTTTACTTGACCAACTTGGCCTTTTTAGGGGTAGTGAGATGACCGGCTTTGGTGCAGTCTGAAGTTGGTAGATACTCGATACTACACTCATTGAGGGTTGTTTTCTTGGAATATTTCGGTCGCCAATAAAGTGGCTAAATTGAAACAATGAACACAGAAAATAATCCAGTGATATTGAGCTCCTTAGAACCCGGTTACTATTTATAGGACAGGTTGAGTCAACTAAACTTCAAGAGGGTACTTACCTATGAAACCTCATGCAAGCCTGAAACTAGGAATTTGTGTGATTTGTTTGTACATATATACTTGTGAAACCCCCATGCTTGCTTTCTGCACCCCCTTGGCCCATTTGTTTTATTTTTGTATATTTTTCATTTCTTTTACATTTTCTGACTTTATTTATTTTTTCTAAATATTAAAAATCACCAAAAATATTCTCTTAATTTTTCACATTTTATTTTATTATTTTTATTATTTTTATTATTTTTTGGACATGGGAATAGTTTATTAATAATAATATAACTTTTTTTCTTAAATAAAATTTGTGAATAATACAAAAATATTATATTTTTTTATTTTTTTATTTATACACTTAAATAATATTTTCTCACACATTTTAATTTTTTAACACTTTTGTATATATTTTTATTTATTTTCTTGTACATAAATAAATAATATAGAATATATTTTCTTAAAACAAAAATTAGGGTTTTCACCCTTTCCAAAAATAATCATTTTCATTTTCTTTTTTTTTTAAGACATTAAATAAATTCATTTTTACATACATGAAATAATTACAAAAAAAACATTTTGCATATTTATATTTATTCCATATTTAAATATTGTCTATTTATTTATTTGTGCAATACTTCAATTTGGTTGTAATAATAGTTTTAGGGTTTTATTTTGAGCAAATACCCCTATTCAAACTTGTACCCCCTCCCCATAATCATGTTGTAATAGTCTTAGATTTACTTTTACGCATTGTATCGCTTTCAAATGCCATGATAGTAAATTAGGATTTGTATGCAAAGAACAAAAATCAAACAAACAGCATAACTAAACACAAGACAAAAATGCATGAAAAATGACAACATAATACACACAAGCACCCCTAGGGTTTCATCCCCTTGTTGCCTTAAAAATGGCTATGGTATGTGTTGTACCCCAAAATTTGCCCTCTCATTTTATCAACATTTCTCATCACAAGGCTCTTGGAATTCAAGACCAAGCTAGGGTTTGCTCTGCTCAAGACATCTCCTTGCACTGTTAACCTGAAATTAGGGTTTGAGTTTGCATAGGAATTTTTGGACCTTCAATGACCAAATTGACTTTCATACTTCATATTGGACTCATAAGTTTGCCCATACCAAGTTTCAAGCCTTGAATCAAATTTTTGCCCAGTCAATTGGACAATTGACTTAGAAATCAGTTGTATTGGGGAAAAAGTCAACTGTGACCAATTTACAGTCAAACCTCATGAATTTTGACCCACATCAACATTATGAACTCATTTGAACCATTTGATCAAGTTTGGATCATAATTCCACAAGAAATTTGATCAGATCACCAAAAGGGCAAAATGGTCATTTTTAGGATTTTGACTGTACAAAGGCAATTTTTTACTGTTTGACCTAGCCAATGGCAAATCAAGTTCAACCATGGACTCAAAGAATCAATGGCATCATCTTGACTTATTCAACAAGTTCAAAAGATCTCAAATGCATAGGATTGGTAGATGAATTTTTCAGTCAACTGATCAAAATTTGACTGTACACTGAAAAGTCAAACTTTGACTTTTTGGTCAAAATCAAGTTCCAAGGGTCATTTTTCATCAAGATGTGTCAAATTATGAAACTTGTTCATCAAGAAACCCAAAATTGCAAATTAGGGTTTGAAATTGAAAAAATTTCATAACTTAGAAATTTTCTAAGTTATGAAATTTTCTTAATTTTTCCTAACTTTGTCCCACATTTTCACCAAGATGCAAATGGATTCAAACAAAACTTACAACATGAAAGTTGTATTCCATCACAAAGTCTACAACTTTGATTCACAAAGTTTTCTCAAAAGAAGCTTGGATCTCAAGTTATGATTTTTGGAACAAGGGTCCCTAAAACTTTTAACTTAGAGAAATTTTGCCCTAGTTTAGGCAGGATTTTGACCCATCTTCTTGGCCATTTTTCACATACTTACACTTGGAGTCTCAAGTTACATTTCAAATATGGATTATATTACATGTTGCAAGCTTTCCAAATTGTTAAAGAACTCCTCAAACACATTTATGGTTAGGGAGAATTGAATGCTTGAAGTTGGCAAAAACTCACTTTGTAACCATGGCCAATACATGTTCATACAAGTTGCAAACTTGACCAAACTAGCTTTGTACTTGATTATAGGTCTCTAAACCAATTTACACTCAAAAATTGAATGCAAATACATTGGTTAGAGGCATTGTTCTAATCAAGGGAGCATTATACATTGAATAATTCCATTTTGGGCATAAAGATCACACTTCCATTTTCATAAAGCATTGTTAGAACAATGTTTGAATCTAGTACCCTATATTTAAGTTTTGATGATAACAAAGTGAAAAGATATAGTAGTTAAATATTTCATGATTGAATTATATGCTACTTAAAATTACTATGCTCTGACTTGCAGATATGCTAATTAAAATAAGCAAGATCACGTTCTCAGCATCAGAATATGAGTTTGTGTACCAGCATCAGAAGTTGCTGAATCAGAACGTCAAGATCAGATGATCAACGCTTGCACATGCTGAAGCTTGATGAACAGAACTGCGCGTAAAATACTCTGATACAGAATCAAATCAGTTCATCAGCAGCAAAGCAGAATCAGAATGAGCCAAGCCAGATCGTGCATTGAAGAAGCAACGGTACTGTGCATTGAAAGCTAATCAATACCAACGGCATCATTCTAGACAAGATCTGCTCAGAAAGGAAAGCTTGTTAATAGCATTGAATCAAGAATATTTGCTTCAACGTTCATCTTCTCAAAGTGCTATATAAACCAAGCTTTGAAGATTATCACGGCTAATGCTTCCAAACTCTCTACACGCACAAAGCTGATCAATAATCTTCACTCTACAAGTTTTGCTAAACCACCAAACTCTGATACTCTATTAGCGTTTAGCAACTTAGTATTCTAAGCTTCATTTGTGTAAACATCACAGTTGTGATATAGTTTTTGTAGAAACATTCACACACATTTGATTATTCCTTTGTAAGAAAGTATTGCCTTGACAAACCGGATTGTGGTTTGAATCAAGAAGGTTTTAGCAGTTGCTAAAGCAGATTTGTATTCAGTTGAATATAGTGAATTAAGACCTCGTTGGAGAGAGGCGAAATCACCTTGAACGGGTGGACTGGAGTAGTTTGAGATCAAACGAACCAGGATAAAAATACCTTGTCATTTGTTTTAAGTTTCCAGTTTTACAATTCAACCCCCCCTTCTTGTGTTTTTCACCACTTCAATTGGCATCAGAGCGCCTGGTTCTGAGCTAAAAACACTTAACCGTGTCAGTAAAAGATCCAGCGTCAGAAAAACACTATGGCAGGAAACAACTCTCATTTCAGCAATGACACCAATGAGGACAGAGACAGATTCAGCGGCAAACCTCCAGTCTTTGATGGAGAAAACTTTGACTACTGGAAAGACAGAATTGAAAGCTTCTTTCTAGCACATGATGCTGATCTGTGGGATATGGTGACAGATGGATACACGCACCCTGTTAATGCAACTGGTCAGAAGATTGATAGAAAATCAATGACTGATCAACAAAAGCGTGATTTCAAGAATCACCATAAGGCCAGAACCATCCTCCTCAGTGCCATCTCATATACTGAGTATGAGAAGATCTCCAACAGAGACACAGCTAAGAACATCTTTGACTCTCTCAGAATGACGCATGAGGGCAACGTTCAAGTCAAGGAAACAAAGGCTCTGGCGCTCATTCAGAAGTATGAGGCGTTTAAAATGGAAGAATCTGAATCCATTGAAACTATGTTCTCCAGATTTCAGATTCTGGTAGCTGGTCTCAAAGTTCTGGACAAGGGATACTCTACTGCTGACCATGTCAAGAAGATAATCAGAAGTTTACCCAAGCAGTGGAGGCCTATGGTTACTGCTCTGAAGCTGGCGAAAGATCTCAACAAAATCACTCTGGAGGAACTTATAAGCTCCCTCAGAAGTCATGAGATAGAGCTGGAAGCTGACGAGCCTCAGAAGCAAGGTAAGCCTATAGCTTTAAAATCTAACAGAAAATCTGAATCTAAAGTTTTGCAGGCAGTAGAAGAAACATCTGATGGATCCTCATCAGAAGAAGACGAGCTTTCTCTTCTCTCCAGAAGAGTAAATCAACTGTGGAAGCAAAGACAAAGGAAGTTCAGGAATCCCAGAAGATCTGATCATAACGAGTCTTCTTCCAGACACAGAAGGACAGATTCTTCCTCTGGATACAGAAGATCTGAAGGCTCCTCAGGTAGCAAGAAGCCAAATACAAAAGACATCATCTGCTACGAGTGCAATGAGCAAGGTCACTACAAGAGTGACTGTCCAAAGCTTCAGAGGGAAAAGCCAAAAAGGAAGTTTGGAAGAGAGAAGAAGAAAAGTCTCATGGCCACATGGGATGACTCTGACTCGTCTGAAGCTGACTCAGAATCAGATGATGAACGGGCGAACATAGCGCTTATGGCTAACATTCAAGATGACAGTGAAGCTTCTGACTCAGACTCAGAATCAGACACAGAAGAGGTATTCCCTAACTTCGCTGTTAATTTTACAAAGGCTGAACTTGCTGAAAGCCTAAATGAAATTCTGGAACGTTATCAGCAGATTAGAGCTAAATTCAGAGACCTGAAAAGGACTCTTGAATCTGACTCTAATAAGTCTGAGAGTCTCAGATTGGAAAACTCTGAGCTGAGAGATAAAATTTTAAAATTAGAAAACTCTTTACAAAACTCTCAGAAGGAACCAATTGTTGAAACTCCCAGCAACGCTGATGAGATCATCAAGGAGTATGATCATAGTTTCCAGAAGTTCCTTGCTAAAAGCATAGATAGAAGCAAAATGGCTTCAATGATCTATGGAGTTAGCAGAAACGGCAGGAAAGGAATAGGATACCTAGGTAAGGCTCCTACACCTAAAAATGTCATGGATTTAACAATTAAATACACTCCTCTAAATTCACACTTTGTGTATGGTCACACACATGACATCAAATATACTAGTAGTAATCACTTTGTGAAACCAAAATTCAACCAGAGTTTTGGTAAAACTAACAAATCAGGACCCAAGAAGATCTGGGTACCTAAGGATAAAATAATACATGTTGCAGATATCTTTAGCAGCAAGTCAGAAACACCAGTCATGGTACCTGGACTCTGGCTGCTCACGTCACATGACGGGAAGAAGGCATATGTTCCAAAGCCTGGAACTTAAGCCTGGAGGCCACGTTGGCTTTGGAGGCAATCAGAGGGGAAAGATAATTGGCTCTGGAACTGTAGGTAACGGAAATCTTCCCTCTATTAATAATGTTCTGCTTGTTGATGGATTGATGCATAACCTGTTATCCATAAGTCAATTAAGTGATAACGGTTATGATATAATCTTTAATCAAAAATCATGTAAAGCTGTTAGTCAGAAAGATGGGACTATCCTATTTAATGGTAAGAGGAAAAACAACATTTACAAAATCAAACTTTCTGAACTTAAGAGTCAGAACGTAAAATGTCTTCTGTCTGTTAACAACGAGCAGTGGATCTGGCACAGAAGATTGGGGCATGTTAGTATGAGAAGAATATCTCAGATTAACAAACTCAATCTGGTCAGAGGACTTCCAAATTTGAAGTTCAATTCAGATGCTCTGTGTGAAGCATGTCAGAAAGGCAAATTTGCAAAACCATCTTTTAAATCCAAAAATGTTGTTTCTACCTCTAAGCCATTAGAACTTCTGCACATTGACTTATTTGGACCAGTTAAGACTGCTTCTGTCAGTGGCAAGAAGTATGGGTTAGTAATCGTAGATGACTATAGCAGATGGACATGGGTAAAGTTCTTAAGACACAAGGACGAGTCACACTCTGTGTTTGTTACCTTCTGTAACCAAGTTCAGAATGAAAATGATCTTAGAATCGTTAAAGTCAGAAGTGATCATGGTGGAGAATTTGAAAATAAAGATTTTGAGTCATTCTTTAATGACAAAGGCATTCTGCATGATTTCTCTTGTCCTAGAACTCCCCAACAAAATGGAGTTGTAGAACGAAAGAACAGAACATTGCAAGAAATGGCCAGAACCATGATCAACGAGACAAACGTTGCTAAGACTTTCTGGGCAGAGGCAATAAACACAGCGTGTTACATTCAGAATAGAATCTCAATAAGACCTATTCTGGAAAAGACTCCATATGAATTGTGGAAGAACAGAAAGCCCAACATTTCGTATTTTCATCCATTTGGATGTACTTGCTATATGTTAAATACTAAGAATTATTTGAACAAGTTTGATTCTAAGGCACAGAAGTGTATTATGTTAGGATACTCTGAACGCTCAAGAGGGTACAGAGTATACAATACAGAAACACAGATTGTGGAAGAATCAATCAGTGTTCGTTTTGATGACAAGCTTGACTCTGAAAAGTCAAAGCAGAATGAAAATCTTGCAGGTATAGAAATTGAATTTGCAGGTTCTGAAGACAAGTCATCAGAAGCTCTCAACACAGACATTCCTTCAACGTCTGAAAGAAGCAATGCTAGAAATCCTACAACTGCTGCTGATCAACCTCAGAAGAGAGTACCCAGAAGCAGTTTGGATCACCCAGAAGAATCTATTCTAGGAAGAAAGGAAGATCCAATCAGAACAAGAGCAAGCCTCAGAAACTCTGAAGAAACTCTGATGGGACTTGTGTCTCTGATTGAACCTTCTTCTATTTATGAAGCACTTCTGGACAATGATTGGATTCTAGCAATGCAAGAAGAGCTGAATCAATTCACCAGAAACGACGTTTGGGATCTCGTTCCAAGACCAAAAGGATTCAACGTCATTGGAACAAGATGGGTGTTCAGAAACAAGCTTAATGAACAAGGTGAAGTCGTCAGAAACAAGGCACGACTGGTTGCACAAGGTTATAGTCAGCAAGAGGGGATAGACTATACAGAAACCTTTGCTCCAGTCGCCAGGTTAGAATCTATCAGACTTTTAATCTCATTTGCTGTTAATAGAGGCATCACTCTGTATCAGATGGATGTCAAAAGTGCATTCTTAAATGGTTATATAGAAGAAGAAGTGTATGTTCACCAACCCCCAGGTTTTGAAAATACCAAACATCCAGAACATGTTTTCAAACTGAAAAAGTCACTATATGGTCTGAAACAAGCTCCCAGAGCTTGGTATGAAAGGCTAAGTAACTTTCTGCTTGAAAATGAGTTCACCAGAGGGAAAGTGGACACCACTCTATTCTGTAAAACAGTTAAGAGTGACATTTTAGTCTGTCAAATTTATGTTGATGATATAATTTTTGGTTCTACTAATCCTTCTCTTGGAAGAAAATTTGCTAAGTGTATGCAGGCAGAATTTGAGATGAGCCTCATGGGGGAACTGAAGTTCTTTCTAGGAATTCAGATCAATCAAACTCCAGAGGGAACTTACATTCATCAGAGCAAATACATCAGAGATCTTCTGAAGAAATTTGACCTCTCAGAATGTAAGCCATCAAAGATTCCAATGCATCCCACGTGCATTCTGGAAAGAGAAGAGGTAAGCAAAAGCGTAGAACAGAAAGTCTACAGAGGTATGATTGGTTCTCTCCTTTATCTGACTGCTTCAAGACCTGATATTTTATTCAGCGTATGTATTTGTGCTAGATTCCAATCAGATCCTAGAGAATCTCACTTAACAGCTGTTAAGCGAATTTTCAAGTATCTGAAAGGTACTACTAATCTGGGTTTGTTTTATAGAAAATCTAGTGATTACAGTTTAGTAGGCTACTGCGACGCTGATTTTGCTGGAGACAGAGTGGAACGAAAAAGTACTTCTGGAAGCTGCCAGTTTCTGGGAGAAAATCTGATCTCGTGGTCCAGCAAAAGGCAATCAACTATTGCTCTGTCAACAGCAGAAGCTGAGTACATAGCAGCAGCTGGTTGCAGCACACAGATGCTCTGGATGAAAAGTCAGCTTGAAGACTTCCAGATTTTTGAGAGTAACATTCCTATTCTTTGTGATAATACTTCTGCTATTTGCTTAAGTAAGAATCCTATTTTACATTCTAGAGCTAAGCATATAGAAATAAAACATCATTTCATTAGGGACTATATTCAGAAAGGCATTTTAAACTTGAAATTTATAGATACAGGCCATCAATGGGCTGATATCTTTACTAAACCCCTTTCAGAAGATAGGTTTAATTTCATTCTGAAACATCTCAGCATGAAAGTATGCCCAGAATGAAAATGCTTTAATTCCATATGTTTATCTTTCAGAATGTAATTATATTACTGTGAACTTCTGATCAATCTTTGTTTCAGAAAGTTAGAACATGCAGATTGTATCAGAGGCAAGTCTAAAGATCTGAGAGTCTAATCTCAAATACAGACGTGCTGATCACTACATCAAACAAGTGTCATCCAATCATCAGCAAATCCCTGAAGCAGAACGCGTGCACGTTTCTGAGAAAGGAAAGCGCTGATTGGGTGCATTGAGACACATGTCTGGTAACCGTTTTTAAGTATCTTTCTCAAATCCCCCAAAATCAGCAAGCATTAAATGCAAAAGTAATCACGCTTGTTAATAGCAATCATTATTTTTTTCTCTCTCTTAAAAACGTTTTATTTTTCAAAATAATTTTTGAAAATCCTATTTAAGCACATTACTCTTCATTCTTAATCTTTACGCTTACTCATAATCTCTTAAGAATTTTTCTGCATATCTCCTTCAAAACCCTAGCTTTTCTCAAATCACTCTCAAGCTTTTTGTGTGAGAACAATGGCATCCTCCAGCATTTCTGCAGGAAATCAGAAGAAGGAAACCTCTGAGCAATATCAAGCGCCTACCAGAACTCTTCTCACACCAGTAAAGAATCTTGAGGTTCTCTCTGAGTTAATCGTGGATTTCGAAAGTTTGAAGGAAAATGGATTTGACCTAACTGCTGAAGTCAAAACTCAAAAGTGGGAGAGGTACTTTGATAGATTGGTTGGACCAACCTTCCCAGAGCTTGTCAAAGAATTTTGGATTCATGCCAAGATTGATAAGCATCTAGTCGTCTCTTCTGTTATGGGAAAGAAGATAATAATTTCTGAAGACCTCATTGCTAGGTTAATTGGTCAGAGTGGTGGTGGAGTCCGTTGTGTGGACATGGCTGATAGGTGCCCTGATATTGGTGTGGTAGCAAACTGCATTTTCACTCTTGGTTTTCCCAGCAGCAAAATCAAGGATCTGAAGGATCACTTCAGAGTGTGGGCCAAGATTGTTCTAGGCTGTTTCAATCACAGGAAGCCAACAAGCTCTCCTGACTATATAAACGTGGATCAGCAATTTCTAATCTACTTTATTGATCAGAGGGTGAAGATCAATTTGGCACACTTCCTGTTCAATCATCTGAAGACTAGTGTGAAAGAGACTAGAGAAGAAGAAAGGACCAAAAGAGACTGGATACCATTTGGGAGGCTCATATCAGATATTCTGACAGAGAATAAGCTGATAGATTATCTGAGCGAAGCTAAAGTACTGGGCAATTTTGAACCAACTGTTGGAAAAGCGCTGAATGCAAAGAACCTCAAAAAGATGAAGCTGATAGACAATATCAGGAAGGAACCCAGAGCTTCTTCAACTGCTGACATCTCCAGAAGAAGAGTGCCTCTGAGTGATTTCCCAAGATTTTCTGAGATGGAATCCCACCCTGATATGGTTGCCAAGTATCCAGATTCTTTCAAGGAAGAAGTTGCAGGTTCAAAGCTGAAGATCAAAGATCTGAGTCAAGTTCAACCTGAAGTGACTCAGAAGAAGTCAAAGAAGAGGAAAGCAGAAGGATCATCTCACCAGACTCCAAAGAAACGAGGTAATCCATCTGCTGCTCCTATTTCAATTTCAACTACTATTCCAACATCTGTTGCTCCACCCCAAACCTCTCACAGAATTTCCATTCCAATCCCCACCATTGATGAAAACATACCAGAAGACCCTTCTGAGACCTTACAACTCAGAAGAACCAGAATTAAAATTCCTCTCAAAATTACCAAACAACAACCAACTGTTTCCACAACACCAGCACTTGATAGAGTGCTAGCTGACATTGAGCGTGAACATACTTCTGTTCAACCTCACTCTGAACCACCAAATATTCCTCCTCCACAACCTGAACCAGAAATTCAACCACAACCAGAACCACAACCAGAACCAGAACAAGAACCAGAACCACCTCTCACAGAAGAACCTCTGATTCATGAACAATCAGAAGTTCCACCTCCTCAACCAGAAAATAATCCTCCCTCATCTCCAACAGAGTTTCATCGCTATGAAACCCCATCTCCTCATCATTCTGATCCCCACTCACCTCAACCTTCACCGCTGGCAATACAGTTGCCATGTGGAACCACCATTGTCAGACCCCAGTTACCATCATCAGAGGAATCAACACCTCCAAAAACTCCAACCACTCCAATAGACATATCCTCTGACTCTGATAACCATCCACCAAAACAGACAGCACCTCAGCACACCTCTGAAAGCCAATCCTCTGAAAACCCCAGCAAAACATTCATTGACTTAACAAGTCTTGAACGTCTTGCTGATTTAAGACACAAATTGGCCATTCCCAAACCAAAGCAATTAGATGTTGGCTCTGGTATTTTGGACTTTGAAACAGGTATGCTGCAGTGGATTGCTTCCTTGAAGCAAGTCTGTCCCGGGATGATCGACCCAGCTGCTTCTGATCAGCTCTGGTCACAGTTCAGACTATGGGTTCGTTCTGAAGCACTCAAGCTGCAGGACGTCAACTATGAGCAGGCTCAACAGAACTTTAGCAAGCTGCTGAAGGAAGTTGAGAGTCAGCTGCCTCAAGAAGTTGTGCTCCCTCTGGACTCTGAATCTTGGGCTGAGAAAGAGCAAGCTGCACAGGTGGAACCAGCAGAAGAAGACAAGACTCTTCAAGAAGAAAATCCAGCAGAAGATGTAGCTGAAAGTTCTGAGAAGCTTCCTCCTGCTGAAAGTTCTCAAGCTGCCTTGGACAGGCAGGCTCTGGAAGAATTAAGGCTGAATGACTTGCGTCTACAGCAGCGGATGGATGAGAATAATCAGAAGATGGAAGCAAGAATGAATGTCCAGGACAGCAAGATTGATACTGTTGTCACCATGGTTCAGAAGCAGAATGCAACTTCTGAAAAGATTCAGGCAATGCTGGAAAGCCTGTTCTCACGCATGCCCCCACAACCTTGAAATTTTTTCATGCATGACATTTTCTATATTTTCCTTATTTTCTGATGTACCTTTGACTATGTTTTGACTATGGTTTGTAATGCTATTTTGCTCTGATTCTGAACTATCTTTAATATTATTAGTTTTCTTCTGATCTAAATCATTTTAGCACATCACCAGCACTTTTTGATTGCTGACAAAAAGGGGGAGAACAAGAATGATATTTAAAATCAATAACGGCTAACTAGACAGAAACTCTCAAACATTCTAACTCTCTATTACTTGAAATGTTTTTCTGTTTTGTCTTTAAGTCTACAGGCACAATGAAGACTAGAAGCTCTGATCAAAATGTAGAAGCTCATGTTGCTCTGATCAAATATGAAGTTCTGATATATGAAGCTCTGATCGACCTAACACTCTGATCTGAAGCAAAGCTCTGACAGGAAAAGCTCTGAAGCTCTGCTCTCTGATAAGTCAAAGACTTACAATCTGATGCTCAAAGACAGAAAAAGATCTGACTCTGAAGAACACGCATATCAAAGGGAAGTAACAAACTCAGGGGGAGTATTTCTTAACTCTGACTTCTCCGTACTTCTTATTCTGATACATAGATCTGATAACCTTTTCACGTTATTTTTCATTTAAAATATCTAGTTTTTGTCATCATCAAAAAGGGGGAGATTGTTAGAACAATGTTTGAATCTAGTACCCTATATTTAAGTTTTGATGATAACAAAGTGAAAAGATATAGTAGTTAAATATTTCATGATTGAATTATATGCTACTTAAAATTACTATGCTCTGACTTGCAGATATGCTAATTAAAATAAGCAAGATCACGTTCTCAGCATCAGAATATGAGTTTGTGTACCAGCATCAGAAGTTGCTGAATCAGAACGTCAAGATCAGATGATCAACGCTTGCACATGTTGAAGCTTGATGAACAGAACTGCGCGTAAAATACTCTGATACAGAATCAAATCAGTTCATCAGCAGCAAAGCAGAATCAGAATGAGCCAAGCCAGATCGTGCATTGAAGAAGCAACGGTACTGTGCATTGAAAGCTAATCAATACCAACGGCATCATTCTAGACAAGATCTGCTCAGAAAGGAAAGCTTGTTAATAGCATTGAATCAAGAATATTTGCTTCAACGTTCATCTTCTCAAAGTGCTATATAAACCAAGCTTTGAAGATTATCACGGCTAATGCTTCCAAACTCTCTACACGCACAAAGCTGATCAATAATCTTCACTCTACAAGTTTTGCTAAACCACCAAACTCTGATACTCTATTAGTGTTTAGCAACTTAGTATTCTAAGCTTCATTTGTGTAAACATCACAGTTGTGATATAGTTTTTGTAGAAACATTCACACACATTTGATTATTCCTTTGTAAGAAAGTATTGCCTTGACAAACCGGATTGTGGTTTGAATCAAGAAGGTTTTAGCAGTTGCTAAAGCAGATTTGTATTCAGTTGAATATAGTGAATTAAGACCTCGTTGGAGAGAGGCGAAATCACCTTGAACGGGTGGACTGGAGTAGTTTGAGATCAAACGAACCAGGATAAAAATACCTTGTCATTTGTTTTAAGTTTCCAGTTTTACAATTCAACCCCCCCTTCTTGTGTTTTTCACCACTTCAAGCATAACTTTTGCAAAGTTATTTTTCTTGAGCCTTGGACTTCTTACTTTAAAGCAAACAAGTTCCACAAACGTAGGCAAAGGTACAAGAAGTTGGTGCATGCTTGGAGATAGCCTGTACAGGCCTATCTCATTTCACTTCACACTTTTCTTTCAAAATAAGTCAACTTGCCAAAAGTCCATAACTCACATATCTGATATATTGAACTTAAGCCAAGGTTTCAAACAAGTTTGACACATCCTTGTAAGCCAGAAACACGAGCTAATCATCCCTCAAACACCCTGGAACACAAAAACACCAAAAACTTGCAAAACATGGCAGTTGCTGCAACTTGAGTGCCATAGCTCATTTTGCTCATGTGTTTTGCTCCTTTCCACTTAAAACACCTTCCATTCAACTCACTCAAGCTATCTCAAACCTCCATTGCCAACTGTAACTCCATTTACAGTGTTCACCATTTCTGTTTCAAGCTTATGCAGGTTGACTTCTAGAGGTTGATTCAGGCCATTTCAAAACAAACTAAGCATTGGGAAAGCTTCAGGGAACATCAAGCAAGCTCAAAAGAACCTCAGGCCTCACTGAAAGTTGTTGCATTGTCCAACTCGTGTCCAGCTGAAACAGGTTTTTTCATGAACTTCCATCTCTCTATTTAGGAACATTTTGCCTTAAGTTTGTGAATAAAAGATGTTGTACTCATTGCCCTGAAACCATACATATGCTCAGTTTTCATTTATATTAAACGTGCTAAGAGAATTTCATCCATGAACTTTCTGAAAAAACTAGGTTAGAAATTAGGGTCAGAGAAATTCTCTCTGGTCTTTGAGAGTTAGATTAAGTTTTTTATATGGTTAGAATCGTGGTTTGATGCTCTACAAGTTTCATGTTTTGAGTTTTGTCAAAAGATCACAAATACAGGAGATACAAGTTTGTACAGGCACGCGCGTGTTTTCAAATTTCTGGAGGTTGAAGATGAAGCTGATGGGCTGGGCTTGGCTTCTTGCTTCTAACACCCTCATTTTGCTAAATGCACCCCCTGGCCCATTTCCTTTATATTTTGTCATTTTTATATTTTAATTTCATTTCTGACTTTGATTATTTATTTCCAACCATAAAAAATGCTTAAAAATATTTTTTCATAATTTTTACATTTATTTTGATATTTATTTTAATTATTACTAGTATTAAAACATTTTCTATACTTGTATATTATTTTGTTTAAACTTGAAAATAATGCAAATAATATTCTTATTTTCATTTTTTATATTTTTTATTCACACCAAAAATATTTTCTTAAATATATTATATTTTTTGTAAATATTTTATTTTATTTTTATATATTTAACATATTTAATATATACATATATACATATACATACATATATATATATATACATATATACATATATACTTTATTTTATAATAAAATATGGAATAAAAATACAAAAAATAGTACATTTTATTTTTTATACTAAAAAACACCTTTTTTTTTAATATATTTTTATTTTTGTACATATTAATACATTTTTGTATATAAATAATGTAATATTATTTTCTTTAAAGAAAATTAGGGTTTACCCCTCTATCAAAATTAATTAACTTTTTATTTTACATATTTCTTTGCATTTCTTTACATTTAAAAATACTTTGCATACATAAAAACTTTTTTTGCATAGTACATTTTTATCTAGTATTTATTTATTGTGTTTATTTATTGCCCATTTAAATATTATGCATTGTAAATTCAATCGGGTTGTAATAATTTAGGATTTTAATTTCTTGCAAAATAATCCCCTATTCAAAATTGTACCCCCCTCCCTATATCAAAGTTGTAATAGCTTAGATTTATTTTCACGCACTTAAAAGCTTTCAATCATGCCATGCTTAGAGAATTAGGGTTTGTATGCCAAATTAAAACCAACAATTAGTTTGACCTAATCAAAGACAAAAATGCATGAAAAAGCAAACACAATGCACACTTGCACCCCTAGGGTTACAATCCACTTGTTGCCTTCAAAAATGGGCCATGGTATGCATGTTAAGTACTTTGGAAAAACAAAAACAAAACAAAAGATCACAGTCCCTCGATGACGCTATCTGAGTTGCCTAAACAAAAATGATCAAAGTCCCTTAAAGAAAATTGCCAAAAATACTTAGCACTATTGCTATCATGGTCTATACGATGACCCGCGCCTGTCCCGTTTAACATCCTAACACAAGGTTGTTCACCAAATACAATGGTGAAACAACACTGTTAAAAGGGTTAAAAACATAAGAAAGATCTTTGAGTAAAATAGGGTAGATAGCTCTTAGTTACTTGATCAAAAGCTTGCAAAAACATCCTTGCTATTTTCAAAACACACTTCACAACACAATTTCAAAACCCTACTTTCAAACATTAAAAACTTTTTAAAAGACAAAAACACCTTTGTATACATTCAAACAAGAATCATTACAAAGGTTACCACAACGATGGTCTCTTTTCAAAACATCTTTCAAAACCACACACAAAGCACCATTTCAAACAATTGAAGAGCACCATTTCAAACAATTGAAAAGCAAAGCAAGTGATCTAAACAAGTAACTAAGAGCCCATGGATAACCATGGATAGAAAGGGTGCTAATACCTTCCCTCTCTATAATCTACTCCCCGAACCCAAGAAAACATCTCAAAGGTCTTTCCTGTGCTTTTTGACATTTCCTTAGGATAAAATAAAAAGTCGGTGGCGACTCTTGCTAAACCGAAACATTTGCGAACACAAACGTAAAACCTCAAGTCAGTTCTCCCACTGTATCACAGTATGCATGCTAGGTATCTTGGCAAAACAAAACAAAATCAAAACAAAAGATCATAGTCCCTCGATGACGCTATCTTGGTTGCCTATAAAAATGATCTAGACCCTCAAAAACTTGCTAAGATACTTAGCACCATTTCTATCATGGTCATACGATGACCCACGCCCGTCCCGTTTAACATCCAAAGATAGGGTTGTTTACCAAATGCAATGGTAAAACAACAATGTCAAAGGAATAAAAATGTGTAGGAAAGATCTTTGAGTAGGGTAGACAACTCCTAGTTACTTGATCAAACTTGCAAACTATCCTTGCTAATTTCAAAAACACACAACACAATTTCAAAACATTTCCCAATAAACTTTCAAACATTGAAACATTTTTCAAAAGACAAACACCTTTGTATACATTCAAACAAGAATCATTACAAAGGTTGCCTAAACAAAGGCCTCTTTTCAAAATACTTTCAAAACCACACACAAAAGTACCATTTCAAACAATTGAAAAGCAAAAGCAAGTGATCTAAAACAAGTAACTAAGAGCCCATGGAAAACCATGGATGAAAAGGGTGCTAGCACCTTCCCTTTTCATAATCTACCCCCCGAATCCAAAAACAATCTCAAAGGTCTTTCCTGTGCTTTTTTACCTTTCCTTTTGGATAAAATAAAAGTCGGTGGCGACTCTTGCTAAACCGGAACATTTGCGAATACAAACACAAAACCTCAAGTTAGTTCTCCCACCGCATCACACAATGTTTTCAAGGATCTCGCAGGGTAAACACAAGAAAATGTTTGAATTTTGATTGCATCTTTGACGGTAGAACTTTGTATCGTTGAATGCCCTTCTACAAGAATCAAGCTCACCATGTCGAGTGGGTCATAGCATCTGACTCAAGTTATCTTGCTTTGGTCTTTTGACGGTATTGGCTAGAGGAAAATAAATCCCCTTGCCCCTTGCTAGACGTTCGGTTCATCATAACCTGCATCACAAGCCCTAGAGATCCTTGAAATGGTTAACGAAATGATATGGCATGATATCATGATGTGTATGATATGCACCAAGCAAAAGCATAAGTTGATGAAGACAAGTGAGTCTTGCAAGAAGTCCAGGTTATTGGATAATGACTACAAACAAGTCCTACAAGGAACTCACATCATTAGATAATAAATACAAACAAAACCCTGCAAGGAGTTCAAATTGTTAGATAATGAAAGCAAACAAGTCACACAAGTAGCCTTAGGTTTAGGCTTGCATGGAATTTGTAGGTAAGTACCCTCTTTAAGTTTTAGTTGGCTCAACCTGTCCTAAAAGAAGTAAACAGGTTCTAAGGAGTCTCAATATCACTGATCTTTCTTTATCGGGAATTGTGTCAGCTCAGGTGATCTTTTCTCACGGTTGAAATATCCCAAAAGTCTGATCTCAATGAGTGTAGTATTGAGTATCAACCAATGATCGGCTTTATACCGAAACCGTCTATCTCACTACTTTTCTAATGGCCATGTTTGTTCAACCAAGGTTCTGAGGTCAGTTAGTGCTTTATGACACCACACAGTGGCCCCGTATTCTCCTCGATTTAACACAAGGGATACTGGTACCAACAAATGTGTTACACTAATGCAGCCATCGATTCAACCATATTAGTCTACACCATACAGTCTCCATGATCTATTGTTGCTTACCTAAAAATGCCCCAGATCCGGGTGTAGGATCTTTTAACAATAACCCAAACATAAACCCGAAAGGTAAAGCACACAAATCAAAACAAGGAAAGCATTTTAAATATGATCTAGCTCTAATGTAACCCCACTTTTAAGTGATCCCTAGCAGAGTCGCTAGTTCTGTAATACGATAGGAGAACTGATTGTTATACTGGTTTTGCGTTTGTATTTACAAATGTTGCGGTAAACAAGAATCGCCACCGACTATTCTTTTATCCAACAAAGGAAAGGGTGAAAAGAACAGAAAAAGACCTTTCGAGATTATTTCTGAGTAAGGGAGGGTAGATTATGGAAAGGGAAGGTGTTAGCTCCCTTTCCATCTGTAGTTATCTACGGGATCTTAGTTGCTAGCTCATTTGAAAATGCCTTGTGTTTGTGTGTTTGAAAAAGTATTTTGAAAAGACGCCATAGTGCGACGAACTTTGTAATGTTTCTCGTGTCGTGGAGAACGTATACAAAGGTTTTTGTCTTTGGAAATATTTTAGAAAAGGAGGTGTATGTATGGAAAAATGTTTTGTTTGAGCAAGCGATTAAGAACTATCTGCCTACTCAAAAAGGCTTGTTCTTTTCCTCTTTTCCTTTAGACAGTGCTATCCTACTATTAGTGAGTAGGTAACCCTATCGTTGGATGTTTGAGGGACAATCGAGGGTCACCGTACGGTCACAAAGGCAACTAGAAAGATAACTTAGTAATTACCCTAAGATTTTAAAATCATTTTACTGAGGCAATGTCGAAAGGGTCATCGAGGGACTTATGATCTTTTTAAACCAAAGGGTAGCCCCTAAAATCTCTTACATTCGAGAATCGTGGCCGTTTTATTCTGAAGGCAACCGAAGTGGGAATACCCTAGAGGTGCACATGTGCGAGTGTGTTGTATTCATTTATTTTTATTTGATGTTAGGTTTGCTAACACTTGCTTTTAGTCTTATCATGCAATCCTATTAAACATACATCTAACAGTTAATATATGTACAGGAATTTAAAATGCAGAATTTAAAACCTAACTATTACATGGCTTCGGGGAGGGGGAATAATTACAAGTCCAAAACTTGGGGGGATAAAGCAGTAAAAGTAAAGTCCTAGTTAAGTATATTACATCCCAGTAAACAGATACAATAATATGAAATAAGTGTGAAAGTAAATAAGCGAGCGCGAAATGGAAATAACGTCAAAACCCTAAGAATATTTCTAAGTAAAAGAAAATCTTTTTGTTGTTTATTTATTTGGAAAATACTTAATTACATTAAATCTAATTAATTAAAAAATAAAATAAAATTATTAATTAAAATTAATTCTAAAATAAATCTAACATTTTTTGCATTTTTTATTATTGAGAAAAAAATTTGAAATGATTAAATCTAAGTTCTAATTGATTTTTAATTACTTGAAATAAATCAAAATATAATTAATTAACTTGCACAAATTAAATTTAATTATATATAAAAAAACCTAAATATATTTTTTTGATTTTTTTTATTTTATGATTAAATAAAAATGATTTTGAAAAAGTAAATATAAAAAGAAGTAAATAAATAAATCTGGCGTTAGTTTTGGCTAAAGGTCTATGAATTTTGCGTTTCGAAGCCAAGCTTCCGATCGGAGTTGAGAATGGCATCTCATAAACCAGGCCTCAAAACTTACATGCTTCACGTCCAACCTACTCTATATACGACTACAAACATCTATACAAACGTCAAATGGATTAATAAATGCAGATTAACAAGATTAGATCTAAATAAATTATACCGAACGGTGTAACTTGTATGGACGACTCGGGCGCGCTCCAGGCCAAGGTGGGGAATGGAAATGACTTCTAGGGACCTCAGGAGTGCAAAGATGACACGAGATTGGATGGAGGAAAGCTGGAGATCAGGTTTTAAATTTTCACAACTTTTGAACGATTTTGAGGATTTTGAGAGAGCTTTGTGAAGAGCTTTTGAAGATATTTTTGAAGAGTGATTTTGTGTTGCTTTAATAGGAAATGTGTGTGTGTGTATTGCTTGCACTTTGGATCTGTATTTATAGAGGAATAGGATGTCTCCACTAATATGGCAAGAATCAAACCATCAAACCATGTTTAAACCAAAATCAAACCAATTGAAAACATGCCTTTTTTGAATTATTCTCTTGTCGTTCTTAACATACAATGAACTTGATCCTATTCCATGTATTTCCACGAATTCTTAGGCCCAATATTGATTCAAAACATCAGCCCATGTGTCCAAACCATTTATCTATTATTTTATGTATTTTATTTTATATTTATTTGAAAAAAAACAAAAATAAATATGAATAAAATATAGAAAAATGAAAAGCAAGGTGAGGGTGAATTTTGGAGTCCTTGATAAGTCATAAGCATATTTGAATCTCAAAAACTAGGTCTATGAACTTAAAAATGCATTTTTGCTCAAAGTTGATTTTTTTTGCATTTTCACCAATTTGTCCAATTTGCACTGGTCATAACTTGCTCAATTTTAATATTTTGAAGATGATCTTGGACTTTTTATAAATCTCAACATGTCCCCTACAATTTCTATGTTGACCATTTTTGCATTTTGAGGATTTATCTTTCAAATAAAGCATTTTTGCAATTTTGATGATCTTGGACTTTTTTTGTGGCTCATATCTTTCAAATGAAGCATTTTTTGACTTGATATTAAAAACAAAGTTGTAGAGGATTTTATTTTGTTCATAATGAGCTTTGGTTGGGGCAAAATGGATGAAGCATGTGAAAGTTATGCTTGGTCAAAGTTCAGTTGACTTTCTCTAAGAAATCCTAATTTTGCATTTTTGGATTCTTTATGATTTGAGAGCATTCCTTGAGGAATCATGATCAACCATTGATCAAATGATGTGTATCACTTCAAAATATTGATGTTGACCAAAAACATTAAAGTTTGATTGTATATTGATCATAATTGACTTTTAACCTAATACAGTTGATTTTCAGTCATCTGAGCAATTGACTGAGCAAACTTGTAATGCAAGGCATGAGAATTCTTTGGGACATTTTAGGTACCATGGAAATCACTTTAAGTCTTTGTAACTCAAAATTATTTTTGATAAGTGAAACCCTAGTTGGAAGTCGATTGCTTAGGAGGAGAATTTGTCTGGCCAATTCTTGGTCAACCTTGAGCAATTAAGGACCTCTATGAGCCTGTCTTGAATAAAATGAGAGGGAAAATTTTGGGGTACAACACTCTGGTTTTTTCCAAATTGACTATGCTGTGATTTATATAAATTTGGCACGGTGATATGGTTGAGATCGTCTTGATTAGACGCGTCTAAGGATACCACTATGAGCTCCTGATTTTTCTATTTGAAGAATCTAATGAGATATCAATTTGCAGGCGTGTGTAGATTAAAGATGATCTACGTGTCATTCTTCAACCAATGAGAGCGTGAAATTTTTTTATTTTAATTGGCTCGGTTTAAAGTGATTCTGTGTGTTTTTCAATAGAGTCCATATCAAGCACAGCGCGCCAGGTCCCTTGGATCTGTTTACTAGTTAATTATCCATTGAGAGTTCTATATATGTAGTGTCTATGACACATTAGAGGATATTAAATGAAATGAGAATGTCTTTTATTTTTAATATCTAGTTTTCTTTGTCTTCTCTAGTGTAGAATTTTAGGGTTTTGTTAGTCTTAATAGGGTTTATGTTTTAGCTCTCTATCAATCGGTGCTTTCATTTTCGATCTCATTCCTTCTGGTTAAAAAGTATGATTTCCAATTTTGATGGCAATGATTAGGCTTATTGGTGGGTGTTTTGCACTGAGCAACACTTCAAGAAACACAGTATATTGGAAAATAACCAATTGAGAGTTGCTTTAGAGGCTCTACAAGGTAGTGCTCTCAGGTGGTGGATATGGAGGTCTCAATATCAACCACCGACTACTTGGGATGAACTCACCATAGTTTTCTCTATTGTTTTAAACATGAATGCCGAGAAATTCTGCCAATAGAAGATGAGGAGGAGGATCCAAATGTCATATTTCAACACAAAAATGAATTCAAAATGTCATATTTAGTTTGAAGATTTGTTTATCATTTTCTTAATTTTAAGGACGAATTTGCTAACACCTATAATTTCAAGGAACAACTTGATGATTTTCTTCATTCTAATTTGTAGGTGTTTAGGTATTGGCTTGCATTTTTGGTAAACTCCAAGTGTATGTATGAATGTCATGACTGATGTCATAACATTCTAGTTCAGGTTGTACTAACTCTTTAGGTACATATGCAGAAAAATATTGTAACTCAAATACTGATGTTTATAAGTGTGTATCTGAGCATGTTTGCAAAATGATCACATT
This sequence comes from Vicia faba, assembly GCA_948472305.1. Lineage (NCBI taxonomy): Eukaryota > Viridiplantae > Streptophyta > Magnoliopsida > Fabales > Fabaceae > Vicia > Vicia faba. The sequence continues at coordinate 1,463,705,500 of OX451741.1, forward strand.
TAGCTAATCAGTAGACAGGTTTTCTCAGATGTCATAACAGATGTTATGACATCCTGTTCTGAACTAGCAGGATTACAGGATTGGATAAGTCTGAGTTTTTTCAGGAAATAACTCAGTCCTTCCTAAACAGAATCCTGCGTTTTCTGAGGAGTAACCTCGCTCAATCCTAACCTGATCAACAAAGTACTGTGACCTGGTCTTTAGGTCAAACGGAATCAACCCTAGGTTTTTGGAAACCCTAACTGAAGTTGCAGCTGCTATATATTCAACAGAGCTGCGGTTTTTGAAGTCATCCCTGCTGATTGATTAGAAGATCAAGTTTGTAATCTGTATAGATTTGTTTATTGTACTCCAAGCAATTATCATTGTGATAAGTGTCTTGGAATAGGTTTCAATTGTAAGGGTTGTGTAGCACTCAAAGCTTTGAAGCAAGAGTGTTTGAATGTTACTTGACTAAAGCTGTGAAGCAGAGTCAAGTTAGTTGTGTACATCACTCAAAGCTGTGAAGCACGAGTGATTGTGTTACTTGATTAAAAAGCTGTGAAGCTTAATCAAGAGTGTGTTTTGAAGAGTGTCTTCATCAATTCTCAAGTCAAATTAGTTTATGTATCACTGCTGTGATTGAGGGGGAGTGAGTAGGAACTCAGGTTTAAGTTGTACTTAGATTAGAATTGCATTGGGTAGGTCTTAAGTGAAGGAGATAAACTGGTTGGTTTATTCCTGAATTAACATCTCTTATAGTGGATTCTCTCCCTGGCTTGGTAGCCCCCAGAGTAGGTGTTGTTGCACACTGAACTGGGTAAACAATTGACTATGTTGTTTACTGCTTTTGTATTTACTGTCATATAGTAAGTCAGATATGGTGTCATAACATCGGACGTGACATTAAGTATCTGTAGCCAGAATTTTCAATTGGCATCAGAGCAGGCACCCTGCCTGTATTACTGGGTGAGATCTAGGGATATCACTTTCTGGCACTATGGACAAAGAAGGAGTTTTTGGAAATAGACCACCCATTCTGGATGGAACTAATTATGACTACTGGAAACCTCGTATGATTGCCTTCCTAAAATCTCTGGACAAAAAGGCTTGGAGAGCTGCTGACAAAGGATGGATTCATCCCACCATAACTGAAAGAGATGGGACAATCAGTCTGAAGCCTGAGGAAGAGTGGAGTAAAGAAGAAGATGAGTTAGCTCTGGGAAATTCAAAAGCCTTAAATGCCTTGTTCAATGGAATTGATAGAAACATCTTCAGATTAGTACATCAATATGAACTGGCCAAGGAAGTTTGGGACACCCTCAAAACTACTCATGAGGGCACTTCCAAAGTAAAGATGTCAAGGCTTCAGATGTTGACCACTAAGTTTGAGAATCTAAAAATGATGGAAGATGAAACCATCCATGAATTTCACATGAACATCTTGGAGATTGCCAACACCTCAGGAGCACTGGGAGAAAAAATGTCAGAAGAAAAACTGGTGAGGAAGATTCTCAGATCCCTGCCTAAAAGATTTGCAATGAAGGTAACTGCCATAGAGGAAGCCCAGGACATTAGCAAGTTAAAAGTGGATGAACTTATTGGGTCTCTTCAGACTTTTGAGATGGGGATCACTGATAATGGTGACAAGAAGAACAAAAGCATAGCACTTGTAACCAACACTGATGTTGAACACAAGGAGGATGAAGAAGAAAACATATCAGAAGCCATTGCCATGCTTGGAAGGCAGTTCAACAGGCTCATCAAAAGAATGGACCCAAAGTCAAGGTCAAATGTTCATAACATTCCTTCTGACATTGACAGTTCCAGCAGAAGACCAAGATCAGAAGATAAGGAAAACCAAGGCAGAGGAATTCAATGCCATGGATGTGAAGGATATGGACATATTCGAGCTGAATGTCCTACCTTTCTTAAGAAGCAAAAGAAAGGAATGACTGTTACTTGGTCTGACTATGATTCAGAAAGCAATTCTGAAGAAGAATCTGCCAAACTAGTTACTGCCCTAACTAGTGTTTGTACTTCTGAAAGTGACACCAGTAATGAAGAAGTAACATTTGAAGAACTGGCTGATACCTACAAGAAATTGTGTATCAGAAGTGGTGAAGTCTGTGTGCAAAATGAGAAACAATCAAAACTCATTGTAAAGCTGGAGGCTGAAAAGAGAGCAAATCTTGAAACTATAAGTCATTTAGAAGGAGAAGTTCAACTGCTGAACTCACAACTGAATCAAATGACCAAATCAGTCAAGATGTTGACAAATGGAACTGACAAATTAGAAGAGATTCTTCAGGCTGGACAAAATATGGGAAATAAATCTGGCCTAGGATTTGTGGAAACAAAGAAATTTGTTACCAGGAAGCAAATGTCAAACCAGATGTCTCAACATTACTCTCAACATCAGGGACAGAGACACATGAAGAAGAGGTACCAAAGATGGAGATGTCATCATTGTGGGAAATATGGTCACATAAAGCCCTTCTGCTACAGACTACATGGATATCCTAATCAGAAATCAGATGTCAAACCTAAGTCTAAAAAGGTACCACACGCTCCTCAATGGAAGAAAAAGGCTATTGCACTGATAGCACACACTTCCCTGAAGATCTCAGCAAAGGAAGATTGGTACTTTGACAGTGGATGTTCCAGACACATGACTGGATTCAAAAATCTCCTCAATAATGTTATGCCTCACACCACCAGTTTTGTGACCTTTGGAGATGGTGCTAAAGGAGAAATCAAAGGAGTTGGTAATTTGGACTACCCTGGAGTTCCAAGTCTGAATAAGGTACTGCTGGTGAAAGGGTTGACTACTAATCTCATCAGCATCAGTCAATTATGTGATCTAGGATTTATGGTCAACTTCTCAAGATCTGAATGTCTAGTGTTTAATGAAAAACTAGATATTGTAATGAGAGGAATAAAATCCAAAAATAATTGTTATGTGTGGCAGCCTGAGAACACTGATATCCCCACTTTGAGTCAAATCATCAAAGAAGAAAAAGATATGAAACAGTGGCAGCATAAACTTGAAGGAATGAAAAGAGCTATTCCTATGGAAGATGTCAGAAGAACTCCTAAACTACAGGCTGATAATATATGGGATGTGGCAAAGAACAAGTCTCATAAATTCTGTTCTCAAAAATTCTGGTCAACACAGATGCTACCTGAAGACAATGTTACACAAGATGTTGTGACATTGTGGTGTGATAATCTGAAAACATTTAAACTGAAACATAGTTTCTCTGAGCTTCAGCTAACTGATTCTTCTACCAAGGTGCTTGTTGGAAATCAACTTGAAAATTTGAGGGGCAGATTGGGCATTCACCAACATGAGAAATTATAGCAATTAGTTTTGCTGAAAACAAGGGTTAAAAGGATTAATTCTATTAAGTCTATATTTAGTGGGTTAATCATATTCACTCACAATTCCTTCAAAAGCCTTCAGAAGTTGAAAAGACTCCCTTGTACTCCCTATCTCTCTCATCCTTGCAACCTGTTTTCTCCTCCCAATCAAAGAGTTTTCTCAAATTGCTACTGCTACTCAACGTTAAACACAATGTCTCAGACATCATCTTCCACTATGGCGGCTTCGTCTCACTCTTCATCATCGTCATCTGATCAAGATTCTAG